>CM058044.1:6905603-7170462 GCA_030169165.1 Centaurea solstitialis | reverse complement strand
AACTATTTTAATTTATATTATGAATGATGGATGTGGTTTATCTCGTATCGCGATGAAATCTTAACTGTCACACCTCGCGGTTCCGCTTTAGCGGGGTGTTACAGATAATCATCAAACTTCAAACATCTCTTGCAAACATCTCTTGTCATATCTCGTAATCTTCTCCTTGACTTGACATTTCGGAACCATCTCCCCAAAATATCTTCAAGACATTTCTCTACTTTACATTTCTAAACCATCTCATCCTTTTTGATGAAATATGAAATAATCATCAAAATCTATAGAAATGTATGATGAGAACAACTCGACTCGTAAAGATACAAACATGTGAACAAACTACCATAGATATCAAAAACCATCTCACATAACCATCTCCTCCTTGTTACTCCAGAATTCCCCTTTTTCCTCCAAAGAAGTACCGTCAATTCCATAAAGTAACCTGAATCTTTTCAAATTCAGATATAAGTGGGAAAATCCTGAAACAACACATGAATCAGTTGGAATGCCTGTGAGAAGCACAAAGCAACTCAGTACAACAAATGCACTATATAAAGAGCTTTAGTGATGATCACTCCCCAGGACTTCCGTTCAATCATCGCAAACACTAAAAGTATTCCTATGAACGTTCCGACAAAGAAACAAATTCCTTGTGTGTATCTGTGATGAAAGAAAATAGCATCATGTGCTTTCATAAGGCTCAAAATGTGAAAACATTTCACGACTCGATGTGTAGAAATGAAGTTCGAAGGCAGGGCAGCTTCCTTCTGGTTCAATATCGATTTTCCAAATGAAAACCTGATAGATTATGTGCTGCGTCCCCGTGATGAAATGAAACATCTCCTTGTTAAGAAGGAAATGAGTAGCTAGTGGGGTAAAAACGAGAGTCGGCATTGGGCTTTGCCTTGTTTCAATATCGGTCACCAAAGAATGTGAACCAATAGATTATGTGGTTACCCGGCTTAGAAAAGGTTGGTGCAGAGTTTTATGTGTCTTTTAACTCTGTTCTCACACCCTCCAATTCTTTTAAGCATCCTCACGTCTAACCAAACTCTCATTTTTTTCGCTCAATCACTATGAGAAACTCGACCACCTGAGTTATCTCCCCCACTCTTTGATGTAGACCCCTCACTCATTTTTCAAGGATAACTTCTTGGGTAGAATTACCGGTTCTGGAAATCCATAGAAGTTCTATTAAGCTCACACATCCCGTGAAATAAGTTTCCTAAACATGAAAGGACAATGATTCATCGAGTGAATTAATGAGCCAAAATGAAACATGCTCGAACAAATATATATGAACAATAAAGGAGCATAAGAATTTCTTCAAACAAGTATATGAAATGAAGAACATGAATGATGTAAACTTGTTTGAGAAAACGGATTCATTATATGATGTGAGATATGTTCTTGAAAAGTTTTGATGTACACAAAATGAATGAATGTTATCTATACGATCAAGATATAGATATAGCAATGAAGAACGTATCTGATCAAATAAACGATGAAGTACAATGAGGAAATATCAAGCGAGCGTATTACCACCAAACAATATGAGCATATAAGAGAAGTGGTAATAACAAGACAAAAGAAGCTAAACCGGTGTGTATGAATACTTGAAAAGTATATGAAAAGATAATACGCAAGTATTAACCTTTGGAAACACACGGTTAGAAAATATCCGTCAACTCATCATGATATGAAAACATGTAAAATCACACTTCTAATTCGAAAAATCATTTGAGAATCGAGAAGTGAGTTTGAACATTTAAAAACAGTTTTCATACTTGAAAGTTGTTCATCTTTCAAATATGTAAGCATTAAAGCATATTATAACACTCCCCCTAAAAATAATATCTCTTTTATGTCCTCCCCCTCAAATGGATAATCAAACATTTATTTAAATTTATCCCTCAAAGTAAGAATAATACCATTGAAGACCATTGAAGACCGTTGAAGACCGGGTCCTAAACTGAATGTTTAGAAGCCACTTGTACATTGAGGATCGGGTCCTAAACTGTGTGTTTAGAAACCACTTGTCATTGAGGAACGGGTCCTAAACTGATATATTTAGGAGCCTCTTGTCTTTGAGGAACGGGTCCTAAACTGATCTATTTAGGAACCACATGTCGTTGAGGAACGGGTCCTAAACTGATATATTTAGGAGCCTCTTGCACATTGAGGAACGGGTCCTAAACTGATTTATTTAGGAACCACATGCTTGCAGAAACTCCCCCTTGAATAATGCATTAAAGATATGGGGACCTGCAAAAACAAAATCATACAGATTTTGGTATCCACTTGAAAGTGGATCCTCTTTTGTTAAAAGAAGTTGGTTTATAGTTCGGAATACTGTAAGTACCATACCAACTTTCTGACTTTTCTTTTCGAACAAACTTATTTGTTCCACAGTAAGAACAACATATTTTCTTTTGAGATAATCTGATCATATGATTTACAGAGTAAATTGGATCAGATTTAACAAAAGATTTAGCTTTAAAAACATTGTTCTTTTGAACATTTTGTTTGGGAACAAATAACTTTGGTTTATCTACCTTTGGTGTAGACCCTTTAACTCTCCAAACAAACTTACCTTTCTTCGAATGATTTTTACCTGAACCATCAATCTGATGATCATAGAAAAGATTAGAAGGACGAATCTGATTAGTTGGTGTAAAACTTTTTGTTGAAGAAACATCTGCATGAAGAGAACTTGGAGCAGTTTTGAATGAACACACAGAATCAGCATAATCAACATATGGTGATTGTACTATAACATCGGGACTCTTTGGTTCATTCAAATTAACTTTAAAAACAATATCTTCAAGATCTTTCACCATTGCAGATAAAAGATTCTTTTCTTCAACTGTTTCATTAAGCTTCTTTTTCAGATTAGAACTTATAATCTGTTCTTTCATGATATCAGAAGACAATTCAGATAATCTTAACGTAAGCTTCCTTACTTCAGTCTCAAAAACCCTCTTTTCCTCTTCAAAATCATTTTTCTCAAAGGTTGGTTTCTTTAGTTCAGCGATCAGTTGCTCAAAACCTTTTATCTCACACTTTAAAAGGTGTTCTTTTCTTTTAAAAGCACTTCTCTCATCCGAAAGTTGCACTTCTAAATTAGCAATTTTCTTCCTAAACAGAACACTCTTTTCTTCAAAAGCTTTTCTTTCTTTTTCAAAACCTTTATTCACTTCCTCAAAATCAAACTCAACACATCTATCTCTTTCAACACGAACATTCTTTTTCTTCAAACCTTTCTTCTTACTTTCAAAAACATTCTTCTTTTTCTCAAAATCTTTTCTTTCATTCACAATCTGTCTCTCTAAATCAGAAATCTTCTTTGAAAGTTTATCACTTTTCAACTCAAAAGATTTTCTCTCTTTCTCAAGAACCTTTCTTTCTTCTTCAAAAACCTTTCTTTCATCTTGTAACATCTTTTCAATCTTAACCAACTCACTATCCACAACATTCTTCTTGTTGGTACAAGAATCGGTACAAGACTCAAGAGAATCAAAAACATTCATTCCATCATAAGAGTTGGAATCATCATCATCATAACAACAATTAACATAACATGTTGATTCAGAAAACTCTTTGAAAATCTTGTTTTCTTTTTGCTCATCAAAAACTGATATCTTCAAAGAAAGTTCGTTAATCTTTGCTTCAAAAGCTCGTCTTTCTTTCTCAAAGTTACTTCTTTCGATGATCACGATTTTCTCAAAATCATTTACTTGGTTTGAAAGCTCTATCACTCTTGAATGAGAAGATATAAGTTTGTTTTCAAAGACTTTCTTATCTTCTTCTAACTCATGAACTTTCTTTTGCAAACATTCATTTTCTTTCCTCAAAGAAGTTACAAGTTTTAAGTTTTGAGCATTTCCAAACGAATGTTTTAACAATTCATCATGCTCATTTTGCAAATCAATTTTCAAACTTGTACTTAAACTTCTTTCATTAGAAAGTGACTCTTCAAGATCAGTAACTTTAATAAGAAGATCAGCCTTTTCAGCATTTGATATAGATAAACTTTGCTGAAGCTCAATTATCTGTTTTGACAATTCTGAATTCTCCGATTCTTGCCCTTTTTCACTCTGTAATAACTTCTCTAAATCCACAATCTTCATTTCTAACAAAGATTTGTCAGAACTCAACTTTAGATTTTCCTGGTTTAGCTCAAAGACACGATGACTGTATGTCATATAATTCTTCCATAATGTATGATGGTCAACTAGCTCCATCATCTTGACTAATACGAAAATAGAACTTGAAAATGATCGATAATTCACTGAAACTGGTAGATTTCTTCTGAACTGCTGGAGGTATGCAACTCGGAACACTTCTTTTGATCAAAGATAAGGTTAGTGATAAAAGTCAAAAAGTCAACCGTAAAGTCAACTGTGAATAGTGAAATCCCGAGGAAAAATATTTTTCAAAAATTTGAAAGTTGATTTTGACCGCGAAATTGAAAGCTTAGTTCAAAAATACAACCTCTCGGAAATCACCAAAATCTCGGAAAAACCGACATTTTTCGGGAAAAAATGACCTTCTTAAAAATGACTGAACTTTTTCACCGTAGAATCAGATAAGAAGACTAAAAACGTTTACGTGAAAAAGTGCCCGAAAAACGCTCCCAGACTTTTTTTTTTTTTTTTTTTTTTTTTTTTTTTTTTTTTTTTTTTTTTTTTTTTCGAACTCTTAAAATAACCCGATTCGGAAAACACTAAATCCGAATCGGATTTTTTTCAATTTTCCGAATCGGAAAATGATGTTTTCCGAATCGGAAAAGAAATTTTAAACAGAGTTCCTAGATAAAATTCGAGTTGGTATTTGGTCAAATTCCGAATCGGAAAATGATGTTTTCCGAATCAGAGTTTGATTAATACCAAGTCGGAAAACGAGTAAAACTACCTTCGAACACAATTTCCGAATCCAAAAAATTTTCGGATTCGGAAAACTTCAAAAATTCCGATTCGGAAAACTTGAATATCCCAATTCGGAATTTATGAATATTCCGATTCGGAATATATGAACACCAATTCGGAAAACGAGAGAAAAACCGAGCAGAAGGTAAAAAACTCAAAAATTACAGCTCTAAACACCAAATTTTGACTCTAAATCACTTCTAAACACAGTAAAAACATCATTTTAACCACAAACAATCACATTTACATGCAAATCATGATCAAATGAAGAAAATCAAAACTCAAACCTCCATTTTCAAAAAAACATAAAAAGCTCAAGAAATCATACCAAATTCAATGAATTTCCAGCTCTGATACCACTTGTTGTTCCAGATTCAAGTTCTAATCAACATGCAATCAAGTAGAGAATGATTTGAAAGCCATATGTCATTGATTCTTGATGAATTGATTACACACACTATCCACACCAAGAACACACACACTTAAGAAGTTAAACTCTCAATTCACTCTCAATTTACACAATGATACGTATGCATGTTCTAACCTTCCAAACTAACTCACATTGGGTATTTATACCCAAACCCTTACAACCCTTCAACTTTGAACTAATTACACTTTCTACCCTATCTATACAAAACAATTACAAGTAAAGTAATAAAGCACTAAAAACAATAAAGCTTTGACTTTCTTTTAACAACTTTGACTTTGCCTTTGACTTCAACATTAGCACAATCTTGTGATCTCGGATACAATCCGATTTTGCACCCAACACTACAGCGGACAAGGAGACGAAGGTTGAAAACAACGCTGAATCCCTACAACACTGTAATGCTGCAAACAGAATACTATAAAGATAATACACAACCCAAATATGAAACCCTAAAAGAAACTTGCACCACACGAAAGAAAACCCTAGCCGCGACACAAACCCTAGATGTGGAACAAGAGGAAAACGACAAAATAGTCGTTTACGCCGCACCAAGCAAACAACGCAAGTGAACAACCCCAATCGAAACAGGAAACAACGCACACAGCAAATCGCAAACGTAAGCAACGATGATGTCAGCCCTATGGCTTACGCCAGCCGCCTCAAAGAAAACGGCGCTGAATTCAATGCGATTACGTAACAAACGAGATCTAACCCTAATTAACACCAAAAGAGTCAGATTACCAAAACAAACGAAAAGAAACCCTAATCAAGAACGAGAGAACGGCAGCACACGGTCCGAGAAAATCGCATGCATGCAAAAGCCGAAATCGAATCAGTCGACCAAGGGCAGAGGTCAGATTCAATCAATTGCCAACAAAAGTGAGCAATTACGAAGCCTACGGGGTCGAAAACCAGTGTAGGAAACACGCATCACACATTCGATCAGCAATAATCGAAGCCGACTAAGAAACCCTAAATCGAATTCGAAACAGGCGTAGCACACAAACCTCAGGAACACAACTCAAACACAGATTTAATGGCGTATTACGATCAACAAGACAAACCAGCAACCAACAAAGAAGAATCGAATACCTAATCAAAGTAGAATCAGACCTATCGAAACCCTAGAGACAAATTCGCCAAGATCGCCCAAGTCCAGAGAGAATACGCCACTTCTTCCTTACCTCAACTTTTGTCGTACATTTTGTCTCTAACTATAACGTTACGCTTTACAAGACTCAAAGTTAGTAAAATATGAAATATCATTATAGTTCGACATCGTACTTTGAATAATCCATCAAATTATAACGTTACCTTCATTTCTCATACAACCTAACAACCCGTCGTCACTGGCGGAGCCAGCACTTGCCCAGGGTTTTCCTGGGCACACCCTCTAAGCACAAATTCATATGTGATATATATAAGCAAAATATGTTTTTCTCATCTTACAAGACTTCCTTCCCAGCCCCACATGAACTTATTGTTTATTTATAATTTATTTTTAAAAGCCCACTAATGGTATATAAATGTATTAATATTGTACTTATAAACATTACAATTTTAGCAAATTAAAGTCTAGTTTATTTAGTTTATATTTACAAAAACAATAAAACAAAGTTTAAAATTTTATGTTCAATGTAAATTTGATGAAGTGAAACTTAAATGTTTTGTCTACTTCATCGTAATTCTTTAGTAAATATTTCATAAACAGATATCCAAAGGAATTTAGTAGATTATTGGCCAACATGAGACAAAATAAAAATATCTAAAACTTTGTTATAACGACTGAGAAAATTATTACTCGTGAATCTAAAATAGGAACCAAACCAATATTTGTTTCATTTTGATGCATTTTGTTCTTATGTAAAAGGACCACTCCCAACTATTTTCCTGGCTCCGCCCCTGCCCGTCGTGCCTAAAAAAGTACCTAGTTTATTATATATAATCATCACCTTTCTTAGGATTTTTTGTTACACTTTTGTGAGATTTTCTCATTTTTCTATTTTTAATTTATTGGTTAGATTTACTTTTATTTTTAATTTTATTTATTGATTTTAGTAAGTATATATATATATACTATTATTTTAGTGTTATATTTTTGTCAACTTTTCTTATTTTTAACTCTTGTCTCAACTCTCAACTGAAACCCGGTTATCTTCGTGTTGGATTCGTGTCGTATTTCATGTCGTGCCATATTGAGAATTGTCACCTTATATGTGATATTGTACATCGCCGAAGTTTCTTGAGTTCTCATAAATAGTTAGGGTTTTCGTATGAATCTGAAGCAAGCTCTCTCTCTCTCTCTCTCTCTCTCTCTCTCTCTCTCTTTAATTTAGCGCCTTAAATCAGTAAATTGAATTTTATTTCGGTTGTATTTGAAGTTTTGAAGTAGATTGTATTTGACCCGACAACCCGTTTATGACTCGAAAACCTGTTTATAACATGTCAACCGCTTATGACCCGTCAACCCGTATAGTTAAATGGGTTATGTAGGTTGTGTTTGGGTTAATCGGTCACGGGTTAGAGTTAAATATTTTGACATGAATAATTAGTTAACTGGTCGTGTCCGCCTGTCCGGATTAAGTTTTTATCACCCCCAACCGAACACCGTATGATTGCCACCCCTATTCATGTTCTCTTATATATACTTGCGTATTTGAAAACCTCACGACATCGTACCTTGAATAATCCATCAAATTATAATATTATATTTTTATTTTTTGGTACAATCTAGCAACCTGTCGTGGGTCGTGTTCTGTACGGCCCTAAAAGTACCTAGTATATATATATATAGGGAAGTTAATTTGCAAACCCAAAAAAACGTGCAAACCGTGAAAACTCATGGTTGCATAGATTAAATCATTAAAATTGATTCATGAAGTTGTTTAATATGATGAAAATGTTTCATAAACATCAAATTTTGATGAAATTGTTTCATATTTTGGTGTTTTTTATTCATATGAAACTTTTTGTCAGTTTCTATGAAACTTTTTCATTTCTACGTAAATAGACACATTCATATGAAACAATTTCATCAAAAAATTTAGTATATGAAACATTTTCATCATATTAAACAACTATACAAAAGATTTTTCATTGATTTACGTATGCAACCATGAGTTTTCACGGTTTGCAGATGAACTTCCCTCTATATATATATATATATATATATATATATATATATATATATATGTAGAGGAAAGTTCAAATGTGAACCACTTTTTGGTTGTGAACGTGAGGACAGCCGAGAGCACGACATATGGCGGGGACTAGTCAACAAAGGCGGCTTTGAGTGTGGTTCCCCCCCTTTAATTCAATGCTCTCCCATGAATCGCGCCTAGTCATCCACCGTGGACTTGACGTGGCGCCTAGTCATCCGCCACGTGTCGCGCTCTGGGCTGTCCTCACGTTCACAACCAAAAAGTGGTTCACATTTGAACCCACCCCTATGTATATATATTCCATCCAAAACTTCGCATGCCGATTACGACTCTGAGAATTTGCTCAATGCCTTTGTGGAGAAAAGCTAATAACTTGAATGAAGCATATAGTTGAAAACTTTAATAATTGATTTGCTGAGTTGAATTACACAAGAGATCCCTATATATAATCCTTCTAGTCCACTAATCTAGCCCACTAATTTAGGGACATAGCCAATCAAATAAATTCAAATAAATGCATGCAATCTTTTCCTTTAATATTCCCCCTCAGTGAGAACGTGGTGAAGGAAAGACGTTCAAGCTGGACCGAAAGGAAGTAAACAGCTATCTAGACAAGCCCTTTGTGAAGATATCAGTGTACTGATTAGAAGACGGGATATGAAGGACCCGTATGTGTCCAATCTAGACCTTTTCACGAAAAAATGAATATCCATTTCTACATGCTTCGTTGATGCTGAACCGGGTTGCCAGACAGGTAGACGGCCGATACGTTATCACAGTAGACAACTGTGGCCTTGCGGACAGGAAGGCGAAGCTCATATAGAAGATTGCGCACCCATGTGGCCTCTGCCACATCATTGGACACTCCTCTGTATTCAGCCTCCGCGCTGGACCTGGAAATTGTGGGTTGGCGTTTTGAAGACCAGCAGATGAGGTTAGGCCCAAGAAAAACGCAATACCCAGACGTTGAGCGTCGTGTGTCGGGGCATCCCCCCAGTCGGCGTCTGAGTATGCTGTTAGGGAGGAATCCGAGGAAGCCAATAAATTAAGGCCGTGATCCAGCGTGCCGTGAAGATAGCGTAGAACCCATTTCATGAACATCATATGGGGTTCCCGGGGAGCATGCATAAATAAACAAATCTGCTGAACCACATAGGATAAGTCTGGCCGGGTAATCGTTAGGTATTGAAGTGCACCGGCTAAGCTTCTATACAGGGACCCGTCAGGCAGAAGTGGTCCGTCGGAAGCACCGAGTTTGGAGTTGGTATCAACAGGGGCATGGCACGGCTTGCAATTTGTCATGTTCTCCCGATGCAGAATGTCCCGAGCGTATTGGGTTTGCCCGAGGAAAAGCGAGTTTCCTTGTCGAGTAACTGCGATACCGAGGAAGTGATGAAGCAGGCCCAAATCGGACATGGCAAATTCTTGTGAAAGATTAATGATGATCTGTTTTAGTAAAGGCACGTGACTGGCAGTGAGCACAATGTCATCCACATAGAGTAATAAGTAGGCCATCTGGTCACCGTTATGATAGATAAAGAGCAAGGTGTCACTCAAACTGCAGCGAAACCCAAGGGTGGTTAGAAAGCCTGAAAATCGTGAGTACCATGCACGTGGAGCCTGTTTGAGGCCGTATAGCGACTTCTGTAACCGACACACATGATTGGGATATGTTGGGTTGACAAAACCCGATGGTTGTTGCATGAACACGGTTCCTGAAGGTTGCCATGGAGAAAAGCATTTTTGACGTCTAGCTGATGAATGGGCCATGATCTAGAGACAGCTAGAGACAAAACTGTGCGTATAGTAGCAGGTTTAATCACTAGACTAAACGTTTCCATGCAGTCGATGTTACCATTACAAACAAGTTGTGCTTTGTATCTCTCTAGTGAACCATCGACTTTAAATTTATGGCGAAAGAGCCAAAGAGCACGGATAACCGGCTGATCCGTCGGTCGAGGAACGAGCACCCAAGTATTATTAGCCGGCAAAGCACTAAATTCATCATTCATGGCCGTTAACCAGTTAGGGTCCGAGAAAGCTTTTGTATAAGAGGTAGGTATGGGTGAGATGTTGGTTGACGTGGCGAAAATGTAGCAGGAGTTTGGTTTGAGTATCCCGTCTTTTGTACGTGTTTGCATGGGGTGAGTGTTGGTAGGAGGTGGGGCGATAGGCGAGTGGAGGGTGGTGGTGGGGGATTCGGCCGATGATGGGGAGGGCGATTCGGGGACCGTTGGGAGTGTAGAAGGTGGGATGGGAGTGGTCGGTGGTTGGTCCGACAAGATGGGTACAGGGGAAGGAGGGCATTGTGGTTGGGTGTTTGGGATGTTGGTGGTGGGGAAAGACGTATGATCGAGAAGTATGGGATCATCGTCTAGGAAGTTGTAGTGATCTTTAGGTGGGGTGGCATGAAAGGGAAATGTGTTTTCATCGAACGTGACGTGACGGGAAAGATGCACACGACCCGTATGGGGATCGTAGCAACGGTACCCGCGAAAATCGGATGGATAGCCGAGGAAAACACATTGGGTGGACCTTGGTGAGAGTTTGTGAGGTTGTGTGGCTGACATGTTTGGGTAGCATGCGCACCCGAAACACACGAAGATGATGGTATGTAGGGTGGCGACGGTATAGGGCGTAAGCAGGGGTGTTATAGTCAAGTTTTTTTTTGTGGGAAGGATGTTGTGGAGATAGGTGGCCGTGTGAAGGGCTTCTACCCAAAACGTGGGTGGAAGACGGGAATGCACGAGGAGTGCACGGATGACGTCGTTGAGACGACGAATTATGCGTTCAGATTTCCCGTTTTGCTAGGACGTTTGTGGACAAGAAAACCGAAAAAAGAGTCCCTGTTGGTGAGCAAAGTTTTTGGAATTGGTGTTGTCAAATTCTCCCCCTAAATCGCACTGAAAGGTTTTAATGGATGAATGGAACTGGGTTTGAATTAATTTGTGGAATTTTGTGAAATTGGCAAAGGTCTCGGATTTAAATTTAAGGGGATATATCCAAACAAAATTTGTGAAATTGTCAATTAAGACCATGTAATATTTGTAACCGGAATTACTAAGAACAGGAGAAGTCCACAAATCACAATGCACTAAATCAAATGGTTTAAAAGTAGTAGACATAGAATCTGAAAAAGGTAAACGTTTGCTATTTGAAACTTGACAGGAGTTACAAAGCAACGAATCAACGATTTTATTATGCTTCAAAGGAACAAAACGACCAAGATAGTGAAGCACGTTCACGCTGGGGTGTCTGAGACGATCATGCCAAGGTGTGGATGCGGAAGCTGTAAGCAAAGTTGTAACAGGTGGTGTGAATGGGTAAAGGTCGCCATTGCTATTGTGGCGGGAAAGCAGGTGCCCATCCTTGAGGTCCTTTAAAGAGAAACCAAAGGGGTCAAATTCAATGGAAACTTGATTATCAATAGTGAATTTACGAACATAAATTAAATCTTTTATGACCGAGGGCGAGTGGATTATACGGTTGAGACGGTAGGTTTTGTTGGGTGTGTTACAAAAACCGTTTCCCGAACCGCGAACCGGTAAGTTTTGGCCATTACCGACAAAAATAGGGCTTACGGGTAATAAACTTGGAGTCGTAATTTTACCTGGGTCCGACGTGATGTGAGAGGATGCTCCCGTATCCATGTACAATTGTTGATCATTGGGATTCAGACTCAAGGCAGACATTGCAGTTCCGATTTCCGCAGGTGATAAAGCATTGAGCGACGACTGTTGGTACCCAAAACCAGGAGGGGCCTGCATAGGTGTTGGATGCATGTGAGTCACGTGGGCCTGTTGGTTCCCGTATTGAGCCTGTTGAAAAGGTTGGGACGGGAATGGAGTAGGTGGCGGTGTCCATGGGTTATATTGGGCGTGAGGCCCATTTGAAAATTGTTGCGCAGGTTGCGGGCCGTGGGCATTGGTACCGCCGGAACTCCCCTGATGTTGATTGTGTTGATTGTGAGATCTACCCCCTCCTCGGCTAGAAAATCTGCCGCCTCGTCCCTTGCCGCGTGCGGCTTTGGCCGGGTCGTAGTTGTTGCCACGATATCCGTTCGGGTAGGGAGAACGATTGTTGTCGCTGCTCTCTGTAAAGGTGTTGCCTTTGGTGTGATTGGCGGAATGAACAAGGGCCGTGTCACGGTTGGAATTGGATCGAGCCGCCTGACGTTGTTGTTCGGCTTCAACCATGCCCCTAGCGACATCCCATGTAGGGCATTGTTGATTGATAATAGCACCGATAGTGTCGTATTCAACAGGGAGACCACGAACCATTTGAATAACGAGGCGACTTTCGGAGACCAGTTGATCGATATCGCCAAGTTGTCGAGCAATATCTTTCAACGTTTGACAATAGTCATCAAACGATGCGGACACCGTAAGGGTTGCGTTAGTGAATTTCTGTTCCAATGTCGCCGCCCGAGCATGTTTGTTGTTGATGAAAATCTCCTGGATTTGAATCCATGCTTGTCGTGACGTGGTGTTGTCGTCAAGGATACGGTTGAGGATTTCATCCGACACCATGCTGTAGATCCACTGGAGGATGAGAGCATCCAATTCGAGCCAACCGTCGTATGTAGGATCTTCTTGTGACGGTTGCTTGGTACCGTCTATATGGTGGAGAAGCTTGTAAATCTTGAGATGGTTCTTGAATAATTTCACCCAATTGGAATACGGGGTTTTAGTGCCATCTAATACACGTATTTTTTGATGAACATTGGTGGCGGTGAGTGCGGGGCGAAGGTGTGGTTTTTCGGGTTTGGCATCGGATGAATGGTCTGTGTCGATGGTTTCGCCGGCCATAGTGAGAAAGTTGTCGCTGGTGACAATTAAGTGAAAAAGGAAAGGATATTGGCTCTGATTACCATGAAAACTTTAATAATTGATTTGCTGAATTGAATTACACAAGAGATCCCTATATATAATCCTTCTAGTCCACTAATCTAGCCCACTAATTTAGGGACATAGCCAATCAAATAAATTCAAATAAATGCATGCAATCTTTTCCTTTAATAATAGTTACTACTAATAGAAATTGTTTGGTGTAAGAAAAGTTAGGGTGTTTATTTGAAATTTTGGTCTAGAGAGTAACATTTATGACAAAGCTGCATTCTGTTTTGGAACACATAGAGTAAAGATTTATTCTAGTGGTTTTGATGGATAGTTACCTAAAGTATTTTAAGAATATGTTTATGTAGGACTTTAGGGTTTGGGGTTAAATTGGAGTTGAATTAACGTAAGAGGAAAGTTCAAATGTGAACCACCTTTTGATTGTGAAAGTGAGGACAGCCGAGAGCGCGACACGTGGCGACTTTGAGTGTGGTCCCCCTCTTTAATTCAATGCCCTCCCATGAATCGCGCCTAGTTATCTGCCGTGGATCTGACATGGCACCTAGTCATCTGCCACGTGTCGTGCTCTCGGTTGTCCTCACGTTCACAACCAAAAAGTGGTTCACATTTGAACCCACCCCATTAACGCAATAGTAATCTGATACAAATTTCATAATATTTGCAAAAAGTTGGTTAGAGGTGATCAAGTTCATCTTTCGGTGGACTTTCTTGGTAATTCATCTTAATTTAAGGGCTATGGTTTCCATGTTAACAATTATGTGTAAACATTGGTGTCTGTTTTATCAAAGAACCAGAAACTAATATAGAAAAGAAGATGAGTTTAATGTTGACAAGAAACATGATCTTCTTTTGGTTAAAATGCGAGTCTGTTGGCCTATGATTGAGTTTAAAGGTGTACCCGGTCAGAAAAAATCTTGTCCTTTACTGGCACACATAAGAGGTTCTACGTCGTCAATGTCTTGTGAAATTTGGAGTTTAAACTTATCTAGTTTAGAAGAATATCAATCTATTCGGATACCGGTCACCTCATAGCAAGTTCTACATTTACGAAGGTTGTGTTGGATGAAACACGTCTGGTTTAGTGGTTATCTATTTTGAAAATTTTGTTCTTGGTATGTTAAATAGAAAAGACAAAAGAGAAGAATAAAGGCAAACAAAATACATATAAAATCGGGCATAAATTCAAATATTTGTTTTACACATTCCCTAGTTCCTAATTTAATGTCTCTTTAAATATTGTAGAAGGTTCAAACATTAATTGGTTACTTTATCTTGCAAGCACTAACTACATCCTTGCATTGGCCTAAACTCGATGCCTTCTACAATAATCCCATGTAAATACTTATATTTGAATGTTACTTGTAGTAACTTATGACCTTCTAACTTGTGTAATGGCTTGCATAAGATGACTTCCATCCAACCGTCGTCCCTTTGCTGCATCCAACCATCGTTAGCATGATATATGCGAAAATCTGGCATCTCAAGTCCTTCAATTCTTGAAATATTTGACAACTCATGCAATCCATAATCATTCTTTTGCTTGATTGTTGGTATATTAATTGGTTGAAGCAGATTGAAATTTATGAATTCTATAGTTTGAAGATCCCCATCCAACCAGTAATATACGATCGATATACGAGAATCACTTAGCTGAATATTGTTGTCTGCAAATTTGAACACAAGGTAGCATGCATAGACATGATGAGGTGAAAACATGGGTGGACGAAGTTTACATGTGAAACGATACTCATCTGTGCCTCTTAGTTTTTTAACCTCATTGAACCTGTATAAATATATATTTCTTAGAACTTTGGAGCATAGATAAAGATTATATCACAATACAAAAGTCCAATAGCAAACATAGTTCATGGATAGGAACCTGGATTCCAATAGAGGGAATGTATCTACACTTTCATAACCATAGTTATGACGCATAATCTCTGAAGCTGGTAGCATAGAACATATCCCACTAGTAGATTTGCAAAGCGAAAACCACTGCGTACCAAATAATCTCAAAATGTTAGATTAAAGTTTAGGTGTTTGTTGTCGACAATAAAAAGATGATGATTTAGTTACCAATTTGCCACTATAAGCAAGGATACCAGCACAAAGAATGAAGTAAAGCTCCTTTTTGGTGGTATAGTGTAAATAGTCGGTAGACATGTAAACATAATGTTGATAGTCATTTGGCAACTTTTTCTCCCAGTATGCATCTTCATCTCTATCATCCTCTTCTGATGTCGACAATATTTTAACTCCTTCGACCTCTTCATGTTGCATCTTTTAATCACAGAGAAAAATACATCGTAATTATGATTTGCCGAATGAAAAATCTCACCTCTCTTCAACCATAAAAACACACATGTCAGTATTGTAAATGTTACTCTTAAAGAAACTAAAGAGAAACTTACCATGTCTAAAGGCTGAAATTCAACTCCTTGAATCATTATATTATAACTCTGAGGACTCTCTGTATGTGAAAGTTCCTCTATCACAATGTCAAAATGTGCATCTGGGAAGTAGTTAATGAAATACCACATTTTAATCTTATACCAGTCGTCTTTTGGTGTTAGTTCCGCACTATGTGTAGAATGTACACTCAACCCTTCTGTTTTCCATTTGATCGTGGTTAACCTAAAGGGTTTAGGATGTCTAATAGGTCCATCATGTTTGAATACTAAGCTAGCTAAATACACAGTATTAAGTGATAACATGCGTGTTTTTATTTGACATCTAATGTTATGGCATCCCCTAAAAGAACATACTGCTACCCTTGAAAACCTGCAAATTTATGAATGTTAGAAATATTATCTTGAAGAATCCCCTTCCCTAACATCTAGGCAAAGTACGTGCGAATAATAACTACAGTATAAAACAATTTAACAAATGACTCATCATCTACAAACACAGAGACGATACCTCGAATCATCTTGAAGCTCCCATGTAGCATTTATTGTGCCTTTAACATCTAAAAATCTTGTTGCTGATATCAATATACATATCTTTCCATCATTGTTTATCCAAAAAAACTGCATGTACAAAATTAGGTTGTAACTGCTAAAACTTCACTTGAACAATATCCAACAATATACAGTGTCATGCCAAAAACCACTGTTCTAAAAGACTCTCCGTGCAACCTCCATGGCGCGTCGTGGCTTCAAGGCTTGTGTCTCATGCCACGTTAAGCCCGTGGCCTAATGCGCAATTCTCTATTTGATTTTTCTTAACGTTATACAACTTAATTTAACTTGTTTATTGCTATTGACTCATTGAATAACAGTACAAAACATATGCTCTTATATATATATATATATATATATATATGATATTTTATATGAATTAGAAATTTCGCCATATGTCACGCCTTATACAGGCTTGACCTCGCCGCCGCACCACGCCTCATACCATTTAGAACCTTGCAAAAACCTATTCACAACAATGAATTTACACTCGATTTTGTAAAGTTAGTTTTAGTGATTCATATGATATAACTACACCTCTAAGTGTGAACCAAATTCCATGGGAAATTTGTTGTTGACTTGTTGTGAACGAAATACGAATCATAAATATATGAAGAATTTACCTTGTTGCGTCCATCAAAAAAAATTCCCATGCGGAGAAAAGACACAAGTTTCTTTTTATTAGTATAGATGGCACGAGAAATATTGAGCATCTTGATTATTGCTTCGCTGTCTCGTGGTAGCTTTGCCTCCAAGTACTCGTCTGAGTCATCAAATTTTGACACTACCTTATGATGCTTTCTCAACTTCTTTTCTTTCTCCAACTCATATTCAACCTATCAAATATGCGACTTCAATGTTTTAACATTCCTAACCTCAAGAAAAGCATGTATTGTATTTAACATACCTGTATTTTCAATGTTTCTTGTAGCTCTTTCACCACAACATCCATGGTAGGTCGACCTCCTCGATCATCCTGCAAGCATCCATAAGCAATTGCTGAGAACTTGTTCATGGATTCCAGGCTCATTTCTTCCCTTACATTAGGATCGATTATCTCAATTAATTTCTTGTTTTCATAGTACTCTTTGGCCAATCGTGCTGATAACAAGAGGCCGTCATCCTGTCTAACAGTGCACAGTCTCCCGCACAGAACTTCAAATAGTACCATGCCAAAAGAATATACGTCAGATTCCTTTTTCACGATACCAGTAATAAAGTATTCTGGCTCACAATACCCTGTTGTGCCGCAAGGATTGGAAATAACCGCACTTCTATTTAAACCTGCTAAACATAACTTAGACAATCCAAGATCAGATATTTTAGCAACCCAATTCTCATCTAACAAAATATTTGCACTTTTGATGTCTCGATGGATTATGGTTTGATGTTTCCCAACATGATTATGTAGATGCTCTAATCCCCGTGCAGCGTCAATACATATTCTGAGTCTCTTAGGCCATGTAAGAAGAGTAGAATCCGTGTTGCTACTTGTTAGATACCTATCGAGACTTCCATGCGCTGCATACTCATAAATGATAATCTTTTCCTTTCCCTCGTCGCAATAACCTAGAAGAGAGATCAAGTTTGGATGGTTTTGACCGGTTAGCAACTGAATTTCTGTTAAGAACTCCTTTAAGCCTTGCCCAAACTGCTCGTTTAACCTCTTGACAGCAACTGTGGTGGGTTTTCCGTTGATAGAGAATCGTCCTTCGTACACTGAACCATATCCACCTTTCCCAATACATGTTCTAAAATTACTCGTAGCTAACTCTACTTCTTTTAGTTGTATACAAAGGTGTTGTGACTCCCTTAATCCTGACATTGTATATGTTCTTTTGATCAAGTTAAATGAGAGAATTTTGCTGGAATTCGGGCTCTTAGAAGGGGTACAATACAACTGCTTAATTATGAATGTAGTTGAGAAGAATTGAATAGTTTGATCTCTTGGAGATGAACTACATATACAGACGTTGCCGAACAAATAGTTACTACTACATGTTTATTAATTATTAAATTTGTACGTCGGCCAAATACAAGTTCTTGTCATGTATGCTTATTTTATTTACAAAATTGACATGCATTATTTAAGTTTAATTATTTAATTATTTTATCCAATATGCTGAATAGTCAAGAATTCAAGATGCTGAATAATACGGATAAAGGTGGTTAACATTTTTTATTATGTTATTTTGTCTAATATGTTTGTTCGTATCATTGTTGATTTAATCATAAAAGAAAAATCATATATAAGTAGTAGAAATACGTGACCGGTATTTTATTTATTTAAATTTGTAATAAAAAAAGATTAAAGGGTAAATACAACGATGTTCTGTTACATATTTTATAGGGGTGTAAGCAAGCTGAGATGCATGTAATCTATCTGAGATGGGCTCGTTAAAAACTCAATTGAAGCTCGAACTTCACTTCAAGCTCATTTAATAAATAAGTTCAAACTTGAGCCATTGTTGTTAAGCTCGCGAGTCTAAAAGAGCCTCAGTTAATATATAATATAAACATTATCCTGTAATTTTAAGTTCTAGTAATTAAATTAATTTAATGGTGGTTCGGTAAGTGTTTGTTACATGACCATGATGTTACAAATCATCCTCCCAAAAACGGGATGATCTGGAAGGATAACTTTCTCCTTTCCTCCACTCTCCTTTCCTTCCCTTATTTTTTAAACTCGAGAACAGGACATAAATATCATTAATATATGTATATGTATATAGACTTATAGGGAGACAGAGAGAGAGAGAGAGAGGAAAGTTCAAATGAAAACTCATTTTTTATTTAAATGTGAGGACCACTAAATCGCGCCACGTGACAATGTTCACTTTGAATATCATGCATGCATTATACAGAGTGAATAAAGACGCATACGTTGTATTCACTCTGAATAATGCATGATATTTAGAGTCAATATTGACACATGGCGCAATTTTAGTGGTCCTCACGTTCACAACCAAAATTTAGTTCACATTTGAACCAAACCCTATATATATACTAGCTGTATGCTCGTGCAATGCGGTGGGGTGTCAAATTTTATAAAGATTCTAGAAACAGATGTAAACGTGCTTAGTATATCCATTCTGAATCAGGGTCTGATCAGTGAATAGGATAACAAATGCTTTCATACCCAAGCGATAAAGTGGCTACACCCGCACTTTATGTGGGACATAATTTTGTTGTTGCTGTCTCTTACCATGGTTAGCACTTACTGCCTAAATTGCTACATACGGTACAATTTTTATAGACTAAAATCTTACCCAGTAAGTTAATGACAGTGTTGAATTTTGTTGGTAAGAACTTATCGGGTTAGTGATAGTGTTGAATTTTGTTGATAAGCACTTACCGGGTTAGTGATAGTGTTGAAATTTGTTGGTAAGTACTTACCCGGATAAGCGTTTGGTAACGGGGTCTTCATCCCAAAATTCAACTACAAAAAATAGTACAAACTCTTTATTTCACACGCAAGGTTTGCATATTTGTTTATGAATGACTGACACAGAGCAATCAATCACCTGTTCATTTGAAACACGTTCAACAAACCTCATTGCAGACAGTTTAAATCAATTGTCATAACAAATAAATAACAAGTAAATGACCAAAACATGAAAAATGTATGTTGGGTGAATCACACACCGAGTCTAATCTTGCCCCTAGACTTAGGGGTTGTTTACTTGCTCTAATCGAATAAGTGCTCACTCTTACCCATAAGAGTGATGACTCGGATGATTACTGACTCGGATAATCATCCTCTCTCTTTCTACTGCCCACCCTCATCCTATCTCTTTCTCACTTCTCCTCACTCTACGACGGTGCCACCACCAACTTCGTACGCCGCCACACACCACTCTGCCACCACCAACGTCGAACGTCACCATCAATGCCGAACCCCACCACCGATGTCGAAACCACCACCACCACTCCGCCAACGTCGAACGCTGCCACACCACCCAGCCACCACCAACGTTGAACGTCGCCGCCACTACTGTCAAACGCCGAACGCCACATAGGATTCCTGGATGGAAGGGTAGACAAGGGAAACTCGAAAACTGACTCGGGTCATCAAGATTTTCTTGCTGGCTCGATAAGATCTCGGTCAGCATGTAAGTCAGTTTTTGGTCAGATTCGAGATTTGGTAAACACACTAAATGCTGACCGAGTCGGGTTTGCTGACCGAGTCGGGTTTGCTGACCGAGTCGGGTATGCTGACCGAGTCGGGTTTGCTGACCGAGTTAGGTCTGGTCAGCAAGTAAAAACCCCTTAGTTGTAACACCCCGCTCAAGCGGAAACACGAGGTGTGACAGCTAAGATTTCAATGCGATAGGGGATAAATAACATCATTCATTCATACTAAAATATTCCAAGTCTTAAAATTTAAAATGTATTACAACCAACGGAAGTTTGAAGTTACAGACATCGCAAAGTAAATAATGTCTTGAACGATGCCAACAAACGCGCATGCTAAGCTTTATCATTTACCTTCTGATTTCCTGAAAAGCATGTTAAAACAGACGTCAACTACGAAAGTTGGTGAGTTCACAGGTTTTCGTATGCACAAAACAGCTTGAATGCAATAGCCTTTCATTGAATCTTTTATTCACTCACATTTTCATAAACAGAAAATCTTTATCGTAAGAACAATGGAATCCTTGGACGTTCGCTCACGCCAAAAATCACATTTATGCATAAGATATGTAAGTTCGAGCCACTACCAATCCGTTAACCCCAACGAATACCTCAGAGGTGGTAGCGAACCACATGGGCAGAGCGTTCTCACGAACTACCTCAGCGGTGGAACTTAATTCCACATGTGTAGATCGTCTGCCAACGAGTACCTCAGCGGTGGGGATTTGCCCCACATGTGTAGTCGTTAATTCTGAAATAGTGCACCCTCAACTCGTCAGTCAGTAAGGTGGGTATTGGTACCAAATAGCGCTATCCACTAAGTCATAGGCTCCTAATGAGTTAATGGTAGTGTATATTATAAAGGGGATTTACTCAGCACATATCATCATAATGCGTAATCACTTGCTAGAAAGCAACATTTAATCACATTTTACATAACTTTTGCTTGAAAGCATAATTCATATCATTTTTCATCAACAACATGCTTTTCACCCCAAATTCGTAAAAACGGTAAAAGAGGGGCTGTGAATACTCACATTGTGTAGCTTTGCGCTTATGACAGTCGGTAGTGCGTGAACAAATCCCGACTCCAAGTCTAATTATGCCCTATCACATACGTAATTGACGTAAGTCTCATTTTAACGGTCCATATTTTAGTCAAGTCAATACCGATATCCTATTATATTGCCTTTACTTAATTTTATTAAGTTCAACCTTGTATAAAATATCTTTTAGTTACTTTATAATAATGTCCAAACACATGGAAATTCTTGAAGTTCACAAAACAATCTTTTTGAAGAAATCAGATTCTGGCAGATTCATTAAATTGCAAAAATGTTGCCTTTAAGCTTAGGTCCAAAAGGAGATAAATTACCAAAATTTTACCTATTGATATTGGGGGTATTAACATCATTCCCACCGAATTTTATAATTTTTGAAGATGTTTAACATATTTTAAAAATTCTTGCAAAATCAGTGTGCATTAATCCTTTTTGGAAATACAAGTCAGTGGTATTTGTGTCATAGAGAATTCATTTCAACTCCAAAATTTGAATTTCAAAAGGGCTTTTAAAGCTAACTCAAAGATCTAACAAATGAAACTTGTTTCACACGATTTGGATGATTTTTGAATGAGATATGACCTCATGAACTCAAGCATGTGAATCTGCCATCATTGGACAGATTGCACTCCGAATTCTTTTTCATTGGTTGAACATTCAAAACTCTCCCAAATCATGTGTTTTCGGATTCTTTGGAAATCTAACTCACTAAAATTGAATTTAGAATCAAGAATCATGTATTTTGAATAATCTATCATAGAGATATGCATGCATGAAGTTGACATAACTTTCTGACCAGAAGCTGATGAATACTAAAATGTTTTGACATGGTTAAGGGTTCAAAACTTGGAATTTTTAAACGATTCCAGTGGGGTTTGAACCCTAACACATAAAATATTGATCTATAAAAATTTCAGAGAAGAATAAGTTCAAGAACACCCTTTTTGGGTCGCACAAACAACATGCAAAAATCGGACAGCAACAGTCCAGATTCCAAAACCCTTGTTATTCACCAAAAACACATAAAATCACCAAGGTTTGGGGGTTTCTTGGATAATGAACTAAAAACTCTTAACTTATATCAAATAAATAGATGAAATACATTTAAATACCATCAACACACATGCATGAACTATTATAAAAGTTCAGCCCCAAAAAGAGAATCAAAAACATAAAAACAAAAGATTTTTACTTCAAGTCTTGTGTTCATAGGGAGGATTCATAGATTTTCACCTTCTTTGAATGTTTTAACATATTTATAAGGTTCAATCTCATCCTCAAACATCAAGATTGTTATTCAACCATAAAAGAGGGATTAAACCTCAAAAAGAGTAGGAAAAAGCTCCAAAATGAGCAAAAATCGAAGCTAGAACTTAAAATCTAGTCTTACCTTTGATAAAACAACTATAAGAGCTTCAAATCCTTTTTCAAATCTTCAATAAAACCCAGATTTTGGATGAATAATGGCTGGTTTCTTGAAGGGTTTTAGAGAGAGAGAAGAGAGATTAGAGAGAGAAAGAAAGATTTGAAAATGAAATGGGGAAGTGAGAAAATGATTAAGGATGTTGGAGAAATAAAAGAGAGAGAGAGACATGGGGGGGGGGGGGTGGCCGGCCAAATGGGCCAATCCCCTTCTCTCCTTCTTTTTTTTTGTTTTAATAATGCATTCCTAATACTGTTTATTTCACGCAGTGTCGGGTTTTGGCGTTTTTCCGGTAAAAACCGACTTTTTCAAAGGCAAAATTGGATTGTTTGGTTCAGTTTATTTTTATTTTTAATAAAGTAACATATTTATATAAATTGAGTTTAAATTTGGCATTAGAGAGTTTTCGGGTGTCTTTGGGCCGGTACAGGCTTTTTCGGGCAGTTTTCGGGACTTTTAGGTTTTTGCCTAAATTTTTACGCAAACTAACCTAAATTCCTCCAACAACTTAAATGACTAAGTTTTTACCTACGGAAATGCTACTGAGTGATTAAACGAGTAGCTAACCTGAAGGTCAAAAATTGTCGGTTGTCACATTTACCCCCTGTTGAAAGAAATTTCGTTCCGAAATTTACTATTTGCTATAACCAGGAGGATCTTTTGTAAACAAGTGAGGGTACTTGCTCTTTATAAAAGCTTATCGTTCTCAGGTAAACTCCGGTCCATACTTTGAGTTCCAACGGACCTTGGCAATTGGTATCATACTACGCCTTAACTGCTTGACTTCTTGGTCAAGAATTTCAATTGGTTCCTCTGTAATGCGTAGCTGCTCATTGATTTGAACTTCCTCTAATGGTAGAACCACTGTTTCCATGGACAAACTTTTCTTCAGATTCGAAACATGGACGGTATCATGGAGGGCACCGAGTTCCAACGGTAAATCAAATTTGTATACAACTAGTCCGACTCGCTCTTGTAACTCAAATGGTCCAATGAATCTAGGACTCAGTTTTCCTTTCTTTCCAAACCCGAGTAATCCTTTCCATGGTTATACTTTCAAAAGTACCTTGTCACCAACTTGAAATTCCAAAGGCTTCCTGCGAGTATCAGCATAACTCTTATAACGATCCCTGGCTGCTTTTCAGCCTTTGCTGCATTGTTTTAAATTTTATCCGTCGTTTCTTGAACGATATCGGGCCTAGTTAGATGTCGTTCTCCAATCTCTAATAAACTAAGTGGTGATCTGCATTTGCGTCCATAAAGAGCTTCGTATGGAGCGCACTGAATGCTGGTATGGTAACTGTTATTGTAGGAGAATTCAGTCAACGGTAGATGATTGTCCCAACTTCCTCCGAATTCCATCACGCAGGCACACAACATGTCCTCCAGCATTTGTATGGTTCCCTCTGTCTGTCCATCCGTTTGAGGATGATATAAGGTGCTTAGATCTAACCTTGTGCCCATCGCTTTCTTTAATGATTGCCAGAAGCGTGAACTAGAGCGGCTATCTTTGTCGGAAATAATTGAAACGGGTAATCCATGGCGCATAACGATTTTTTTCACGTAGAGTTGCGCAAGTCTGTCTATACTGAAGTCTTCTCGAATTGGAAAAAAGAGCGTCGATTTCATACGGCGATCCCCAATTACCCATATTGAGTCATGACCCTTCTGGGTTTTGGGTAATTTGATCACAAAATCCATTGATATCTGTTCCCACTTTCATTCTGGAATTTCCGGCTGTTGCAGGAGTCCGGATGGCTTCTGGTGTTCTGCCTTGATCGTGGCACAGGTCAAGCATTTGCTCACATAAGTGGCTATATCCTTTTTCATTCCAGGCCACCAATAGTGTTCTTTCAATCTTTTATACATCTTGTCAGATCCTGGGTATATCGAGTACTTTGATTGGAGAGCTTCGTCCCTGATCGTTGTTCCCAACTGATCGACCTTTGGTATCCAAACTCTACCCTTGAAATAACGCACTCCATCCGTTTTCTCCTCAAACTCCTTCTCCATCTTGTGTAGAGTTTCTTTCTTTAGGTTGTCAGCCTTCAAAGCTTCCCTCTGGGCTTCAAGTATCTGACCTTTCAAACTGGTCTGTACTAACACTCCCATGGCTCGCGTTCTTGTAAGCTTCCCCCTTTCCTTCCTGCTCAGCGCATCAGCTACAACATTCGCCTTCCCTGGGTGATATTTAATCTCACAGTCGTAATCACTGAGCAACTCGACCCATCTTCTCTGCCTCATGTTTAGCATTTTCTGATCGAGAATGTGCTGAAGGCTCTTGTGATCTGTAAAAATGGTGCATTTGGTACCATAAAGGTAGTGCCTCCAAATCTTTAGTGCAAACACCACGGCTCCAAGTTCTAAGTCATGAGTAATGTAATTTTTCTCGTGAACTTTTAACTGTCTAGATGCGTAAGCGACGACTTTCTCGTTTCGCATTAGAACACATCCCAAGCCTTGATCCGAAGCATCACAATACACCACGAAGTTATCCGTTCCTTCGGGTAATGCCAAAATGGGTGCATTGCACAACTTATGCTTGAGTAACTGGAATGCTTCCTCTTGTTTCTCTCCCCAAATAAACTTCTTGTCTTTCTGAGTTAAGGTTGTCAGTGGTTGCGCGATCTTGGAGAAATTGGCAATGAATCGCCGGTAATAGCCTGCTAAACCAAGAAATTGTCGAATTTCTGTCGGTGTCTTCGGAGCTTCCCATTTCTTTATGGCCTCAATCTACGCTGGATCGCCTTGGATTCCTTCCTTGTTCACTACATGACCCAAAAAGTGCACTTCACGACCAAAACTCACATTTGGAAATTTTGGCGCATAGAGTCTCGGTTTTGAGCAACTCCACTATCAATCTCAATTGTTGCTCATGCTCCTCCTTGCTTCGCGAGTAGATCAGAAAGTCATCTATGAAGACAATCACCAATTTATCCAAATACGGTCGACATATCCTGTTCATTAAATCCATGAACACTGCTGGGGCGTTTGTCAAACCAAATGGCATGACCAAGAACTCGTAATGACCATACCGAGTTCTGGACGCTGTCTTGACGATATCTTCTTCTCGCACTCTCATCTGACGGTAATCTGACCGAAGGTCGATTTTGGAAAAGTAGGTAGGTCCTTGCAACTGGTCGAACAGGTCGTCTATGCGCGGTAGAGGATATCGATTTTGATAGTGATCTTGTTCAGCTCCCTAAAATCTATACACATCCTAAAGGATCCGTCCTTCTTTTTGACGAACAAAACCGGGGGTCCCCAGGGTGAAGAACTGGGTCGGATGAATCCTTTATCAAGTAACTCTTGAAGTTGATTTGACAGTTCCTGCATTTCTGATGGCGCCAGACGATACGGTGACATTGCTACAGGGGCCGCTCCTGGGACTAGATCGATATGGAACTCTACCTACCTATGCCGGAGTAATCCTGGTAACTCCTCCGGGAACACTTCGGGATAATCTCGTACAACTGGAAAGTCCTGAATTCGCTTTTCTTTTAATTCCTTATCCACAATGTGTGCTGAATATGCAACGCATTCCTTCCGCAAATTGCTTTGCATTTTCATGCATGTCACTAAATTAGTTCTTGATGTGCCTCTTTAGCTCCAGTCGCGAATTCCCTTCCTTGAGCTTCGCATCCTTAATTTCCTTGATTGGCTTACATTTCTTTGTTTCTCCTCTTGGTGATGATCGAGCCTCTATTTAACATGGGACACCAATCTATAAAGTGGTTTGGGGTTCCGTACTCTTAGCACCCTTTCCGGTCCTTCTGACCTTCCTTTCCTTTCTATAGTAACGAGTAGTGTAACCGACTAGATTGTCCTTGGTACCCAAAATACTAGCTCCTGGGTGATTGCAGTTGTAGCTATTACATTTTGGATGAGAGTCCATATACTGTCTTGACTCATGGGTCTATATTCCAAAATTTCTGACTTCTTTTCGACTTTTCTCTGAATGACCTTGACTTGTCTCTTCTGACTGGTGCTCTACTTTATTTTATTACATTCTTTCCATTCGATGGATACTATGACTTCCTTATTTCTTCTATTTGCGACAAGGTCGGTAGTAACTTGAGTGACTATGGTAGGTACGATTTCTTGGACTTGTTGGGCTATTAGTTGAGCAATGTTGATCGATTAACTCTCACGGTTCACTTTCTAGCTACGTGTGTTTCTTCTGGAAATGCGGTTCTAAATCATTTGTAAAATGTATGTTTGATTAAAAGTTGTCTTTAATAAACGTTCGAAAATATTTGTATTTTATTTATGAGAATTTTTTTTACAATAAAATCGATAAGAACGTCCTTGTGGTTAAATAAAGATTAGTTTCATAAAAACTTAATATATATCAAAAAAGGTCAAAATTTGATGCTAATGCATCCTTAAAATACTTTACTCACCCAAGCTAAGGTTTAAATGGCATAACCAAAGTACACTTTGAAATTCTTTCAAATTCACGAGAGTTACAATCGAAAGGATCAACTTTGCCAACAGTATTACCATAACTTGTCCGCCCAAGTCAACTCTCCTAGTCGTCCTTCTTGCCGTCATAACATTCTCCACAACATTGGTGGTACATTCCTCCAAGAGATGCGCCAAGTTTGTCAACTAAATTATGGCCTGATTCTATCTTGATGCCTTGCTTCAACTATTTTGCAGTCCGTCGGCGAGTGTTCGCATAGTTCGAGCCTCTCCTTGTGCCATACTGATATTATGAGCGATCAATATCTCCGAAAGGATACGAAATGATCTTGCATTACCCTAATGAGTTATTGCCAGTTCACTCCGAAAGGTTGCCGCAACTGTCTTCTGAGTTGTCTCATATGAGGTGGTGGGAGGTTCGGGTTAGGCGTAGGAATAACTGGTGTAGGTTCAGGTAAGACACTTGTTGGGGTAATCGAAGGTGGATCGTTTAAATGTCCTCACTTGTTATTCCAATATCGGAATCGTAATGCCTAGACGGGTCTTTCTCCGAAGTCTAAGTAATAGTGTTCGACATAGTGATTGTAGTGTCCGCAAAACTTATTAACACGCATTCAAATTACTAGTGACATCCTAGCGCTAACGCAGGAGTGTTCAACAGTGGCGTTACTTTACTTAAACGCGTAAGTGCTATAGTAAATATCAACATCATGATATGCTTATGTGAACTCACACGGTTTATGTTTTTCAGGAAATTTTTCGAAGGTTCCGACTTTTATTCTCTAGCTGTATGATTGGTTCATAAGTCTTATCCTACTTATATCATGGCTAGGCGTAGGTGATCAGGCTCCGCCTATCTATGATATATCAGAATAGCACCTATCCTAATCATACTAGTATTTAAATTCTCCTATACTCGAAATCCATAATTAAAAGTTTTAACTTATCTTAGAAAAAGGTTGGTTATAGTACTTGGTTTTTTTTTTTTTTTTTTTTTTTTTTTTTTTTTTTTTTTTTTGAAAAACCGATGTTCTCTATAACCTAAGGCTCTGATACCAAATCTGTAACACCCCGCTAAAGCGGAAACACGAGGTGTGACAGCTAAGATTTCAATGCGATAGGGGATAAATAACATCATTCATTCATACTAAAATATTCCAAGTCTTAAAATTTAAAATGTATTACAACCAACGGAAGTTTGAAGTTACAGACATCGCAAAGTAAATAATGTCTTGAACGATGCCAACAAAGGTTCATGCTGAGCTTTATCATTTACCTTCTGATTTCCTGAAAAACATGTTAAAACAGACGTCAACTACGAAAGTTGGTGAGTTCACAGGTTTTCGTATGCACAAAACAGCTTGAATGCAATAACCTTTCAGTGAATCTTTTATTCACTCACATTTTCATAAACAGAAAATCTTTATCGTAAGAACAATGGAATCCTTGGACGTTCGCTCACGCCAAAAATCACATTTATGCATAAGATATGTAAGTTCGAGCCACTACCAATCCGTTAACCCCAACGAATACCTCAGAGGTGGTAGCGAACCACATGGGCAGAGCGTTCTCACGAACTACCTCAACGGTGGAACTTAATTCCACATGTGTAGATCGTCTGCCAACGAGTACCTCAGCGGTGGGGATTTGCCCCACATGTGTAGTCGTCAATTCTGAAATAGTGCACCCTCAACTCGTCAGTCAATAGGGAGGGTCTTGGTACCAAATAGCGCTATCCACTAAGTCATAGGCTCCTAATGAGTTAATAGTAGTGTATATTATAAGGGGATTTTACTCAACTCATATCATGATCATGCATAATTACTTGCTAGAAAGCAACTTTTACTCACAATTCGCATAACTTTTGCTAAAAAGCATAAAGCATAACTTTTATCAACAACATGCTTTTCACCCCAAATACGTAAAAACGGAAAAACAGGGGCTGTGAATACTCACATTGTGTAGCTTTGCGCTTATGACAGTCGGTAGTGCGTGAACAAATCCCGACTCCAAGTCTAATTATGCCCTATCACATACGTAATTGACGTAAGTCTCATTTTAACGGTCCATATTTTAGTCAAGTCAATACCGATATCCTATTATAATGCCTTTACTTAATTTTATTAAGTTCAACCTTGTATAAAATATCTTTTAGTTACTTTATAATAATGTCCAAACACATGGAAATTCTTGAAGTTCACAAAACAATCTTTTTGAAGAAATCAGATTCTGGCAGATTCATTATATTGCAAAAATGTTGCCTTTAAGCTTAGGTCCAAAAGGAGATAAATTACCAAAATTTTACCTACTGATATTGGGGGTATTAACATCATTCCCACCGAATTTTATAATTTTTGAAGATGTTTAACATATTTTAAAAATTCTTGCAAAATCAGTGTGCATTAATCCTTTTCGGAAATACAAGTCAGTGGTATTTGTGTCATAGAGAATTCATTTCAACTCCAAAATTTAAATTTCAAAAGGGATTTTAAAGCTAACTCAAATCTCTAACAAATGAAACTTGTTTCACACGATTTGGATGCTTTTTGAATGAGATATGACCTCATGAACTCAAGCATGTGAATCTGCCATCATTGGACAAATTGCACTCCGAATTCTTTTTCATTGGTTGAACATTCAAAACTCTCCCAAATCATGTGTTTTCGGATTCTTTGGAAAGCTAACTCACTAAACTTGAATTTAGAATCAAGAATCATGTATTTTGAATAATCTATCATAGAGATATGCATGCATGAAGTTGACATAACTTTCTGACCAGAAGCTGATGAATACTAAAATGTTTTGACATGGTTAAGGGTTCAAAACTTGGAATTTTTAAACGATTCCAGTGGGGTTTGAACCCTAACACATAAAATATTTATCTATAAAAATTTCAGAGAAGAATAAGTTCAAGAACACCCTTTTTGGGTTGCACAAACAACATGCAAAAATCGGACAGCAACAATCCAGATTCCAAAACCCTTGTTATTCACCAAAAACACATAATATCACCAAGGTTTGGGGGTTTCTTGGATAATGAACTAAAAACTCTTAACTTATATCAAATAAATAGATGAAATACATTTAAATACCATCAACACACATGCATGAACTATTATAAAAGTTCAGCCCCAAAAAGAGAATCAAAAACATCAAAACAAAAGATTTTTACTTCAAGTGTTGTGTTCATAGGGAGGATTCATAGATTTTCACCTTCTTTGAATGTTTTAACACATTCCTAAGGTGCAATCTCATCCTCAAACATCAAGATTGTTATTCAACCATAAAAGAGGGATTAAACCTCAAAAAGAGTAGGAAAAAGCTCCAAAATGAGCAAAAATCGAAGCTAGAACATAAAATCTAGTCTTACCTTTGATAAAACAACTATAAGAGCTTCAAATCCTTTTCAAATCTTCAATAAAACTCAGATTTTGGATGAATAATGGCTGGTTTCTTGAAGGGTTTTAGAGAGAGAGAAGAGAGAATAGAGAGAGAAAGAAAGATTTGAAAATGAAATGGGGAAGTGAGAAAATGATTAAGGATGTTGGAGAAATAAAAGAGAGAGAGAGAGACATGGGGGGGGGGGGTGGCCGGCCAAATGGGCCAATCCCCTTCTCTCCTTCTTTTTTTTTGTTTTAATAATGCATTCCTAATACTGTTTATTTCACGCAGTGTCGGGTTTTGGCGTTTTTCCGGTAAAAACCGACTTTTTCAAAGGCAAAATTGGATTGTTTGGTTCAGTTTATTTTTATTTTTAATAAAGTAACATATTTATATAAATTGAGTTTAAATTTGGCATTAGAGAGTTTTCGGGTGTCTTTGGGCCGGTACGGGCTTTTTCGGGCAGTTTTCGGGACTTTTAGGTTTTTGCCTAAATTTTTACGCAAACTAACCTAAATTCCTCCAACAACTTAAATGACTAAGTTTTTACCTACGGAAATGCTACTGAGTGATTAAACGAGTAGCTAACCTGAAGGTAAAAAATTGTCGGTTGTCACATTAGTCCAGCTCAAAGACCCTTGCATGATAGCTTGAATTAATAGAATACATATATCCATGAGTTTTAGCTTTAGAATTCTTTTGGATTGTATGTTAGGTGAGTTGCGTCACAAAACAAAAGATAACGAGTGATTTCTAAGGTCCCTTCGAAAAAGAAATCCAAAGACACAACAAACCCGACAACAAATGCGGATAACAAAATCTAGATGTTGCACAATAAAAATTTTCTAACGAAGGAAAGAATAAACCCATGAAATATATATATATATATATAGATAATAATAAGCGTTACTATCTATATATAATTATAGCAAGTTCTAGAATAATAACGACGACACAAATATTTAACGTGGTTCCACTGTCGATGTGACAGTGTACATCCACCAAAAGGGAGAGAGCAAGTGTTTATTACCGACCGGGAGAAATTACAACGTGTTTACGAGATCCTTGGATCAACTAATCAGCTACCAAAATTCTTTTCTCATCAAAGATAGATATTTTATCTCTATATATATAACTATCTATATATATATATATGTAACTAATCTAGAGAAAAGAATAAACAAAATGAAGAAACTGGATGATATACTTGCTTGATTTTCTCTTCATACGTATGTAGCATATATATAGATATAGAAGCACGTGCATGGCACATGCAACCTTGGAGCCCAAGAATTGCCAGCCAATTTCCAACCATTTGCAAGTTGTCTTCCATTTCCATCTCCACATTTCCACATTTAACATGTGCCAATTAATGTGCGGATGGGATTGATTCTTGACTCCATGCATTAGTCACTTGTACGTTGTGCTTGCTGAGTTGTACAACATCCAAAAGAAAAATCGTTATCGTTTTTCAACACTCCACCATGATGTGCAAATCACCTAGCGAATCCAAAGCATGAACCGAATCCACGAACGAATAGCTAATAGAGATTGTCACGAGGTAACAGAAATGCATTTTGACCGTGACGAGCTTCGGCTCGGCCATCACCTGTCAAAGCCAAAAAACATAAAATCTTCAAGTGAGCAATCTCAATAAAAAAAAAATGGGTTAGCAACCCAAAACACGTAACAAGTAATAACTCCCCAAAGATGTCCTATGGTCATCTGTGGTAATATCTTCTCTCCCCCACCAAGGTGCCAAACGACACTAACACAAATGGAGCTGATCAAGTTTGAGCAATGCTCAAACTTGGCTGGCGGTAGTGACTTAGTGAACATATCAACAGCGTTATCGTCTGTCAGGACTTTCTACAAATAGACGATCTTCGCTTCATGTAATCTAGCAAGATATGCATCACGCACATTTATGTCCGAGAGCTGAAAGCCAAATTGGTTGCCAAATGAATGGCACTCTAATTATCACAGAAAATGCGGACGGATAGTTGCTCGAAACCTAAGTCATTTAGCAACTCTTTCAAATAGACTGCTTCTTTCGCAAACTCGACCGCCGCAACAAGTTCAGCTTCAGTGGATAACAAGGCAACAATAGACTGTAATCGTGATCTCCAACTAATGGTTGTTCCACCCAAGGTAAAGACATAACCGGATGTGGACCTCTAACCAACTCGTTCATCTGCATAGTCAAAATCAAAAATCCAACAATTTCACAGTTATTGTGTAAACCAAATATAAGACCGTGTGTCTCTGTTCCCTTCAAGTATCGGAATGCCGTTTTAACGGCTGTCCAATGTGATCGACCCGGGTTTGCGAGAAACCGACTCGCCACTCCGACACAATGTGCGAGATCAGGACGAGTGCACACCATGGCGTACATGAGACTTCTGACCGCACTGGCATATGGAACCTTCAACATTTCGGTCTTCTCCTTGTCATCCTTCGGACAATCTTCACTCGAAATCTTGATGTGCATCGGTAGCAGAGTGCTAGACGTCTTGGCACCATCAAGATTGAACCGCTTCAGAACTTTCTGAATGTACTCCCCTTGCGTCAACCTGAGTGTACGAGACTTTCTGTCCCGTACGATTTCCATGACCAAAATCTTGTGCACCGCGCCAAGATCTTTCATTTCAAATTCTGACTTCAACTTATCTTTCAGACGTACGATCTATGACGGGTCCCTGCAGGCTATAAGCATGTCATCAACATAAAGAAGTAAGTAAGTGAAAATGCCATCGCTTTGTCTATGATAGACACAAGCATCATTTTCACTGCGCTCAAATCCCAGACTGAGCATAAACGAATTAAACTTCTTATACCACTGACGAGGCGATTGTTTAAGTCCGTAGAGGGACTTCTTGAGCTTACACACATAATCTGGGTTGCTGTCGGAAACGTAACCATCTGGTTGCTTCATATAGATAGTTTCCTCCAAGTCTCCGTATAGGAAGGCTGTCTTCACATCTAGCTGTTCTAGTTCCAAATCGTGAATGGCCACGATTGCTAAAAGAACACGAATAGATGTGTGACGTACAACGGGAGCAAAAATACCATCATACTCGATACCTTTCCATTGAGCGAAGCCTTTAGCAACGAGACGAGCCTTGTAGCGATTGTCATCTTTGACTTTGAAAACCCACTTGTTGCTAATAACACGGCTGCTTTTCGACAATGGACATAAGTCCTAAGTGTAATTCTTCAAGAGATATTCCATCTCTTCCTGCATGGCTCCTAGCCATTTCGAACTGTGGGTCGAGGCCAACGCCTCCTTTATATCTAACAGCTCCGCTTGCCCTACATGCAAAGCAAACTCCGGCTGATCTGTAAACTCATGTTAGCAAGATCCCAATCACCATACCTATTAGGCGGACGAGTAGTCCGTTGACTACGCCTGGTCGGTTCAACAACTGTGATTGTATCGCCCTGGTCTCCACCATCATTCAGAATCTCTTCTTCAGAATCACTAGTAGAAGTCACTAGCGGAATGACTTCTTCAACAGCGGGTGATTCTGGAACAGCATCAAGAGTGGATGAATTGGGATTGTTAGAACTGACTACTGTCTCCACATCATCGACAGTAGGAGCAACAGTAGTAATGACTTCCGGATCTTGAGAGGGCTGAGGATCCTATGACTCCAACAGGACTGGTTCATTGAATCTGACATGACAAGAATGAACCACTTTACAAGTCAAGGGGTTCCAGATTCAGTAACCCTTGATAGCATCTGTATAGACGAGCAAAGATGCTTTGATAGCTTTCGGATCTAACTTGTCCTGGCCTGAAACATGAAAGTAAACAGGACAACCAAATACACGTATGTATTTTAGACAGATGTTTCTTTTACCTCTTCAAACCTCTTCCAGAATCTTTCCCCCAATGGCCGAACAAGGTAACCTGTTCACGATGTGCACCGCGGTGTTGAGTGCTTCGGCCTAGAACGATTTGCGGAAGCCCGATGTCAACAACATACATCGGACCTTTTCAAGCAGAGTCCTATTCATCCGCTCGGCAACCCCATTAGATTGAGGATCCCCCGGTGTGGTGTAGTGGTGGTGGATGCCTTTACTTGAACAGAAGTCCTTGAAGTTACCACTGGTAAATTCTCCACCGTTGTCAGATCTGAGCACTTTCAACGTCTTGCCTGTTTTGACTTCTACTTGTGCTAACCAAGTCTTGAATGTTTCAAAGACATCTGACTTCAACTTCAACACATACACCCAAAGCTTATGTGAGAAATCATCAATAAATGAGACAAGGTATTTACCTCCACTCAGGGACGGAGTACTGGATGGTCCCCAGACGTCTGTATGAACATAATCGAGGATTCCTTTGGTGTTATGTTTTCCGACACCAAAAGAAACACGCGTCTGCTTCCCTTCGACACATCCCGAACAAAAATCTAGGCTAGCATGTCCAGGACTTTAATGAGGTTTCGCTTGCGCAAAATCTCCAAGTTCTTCGCGGATGTGTGGCCCAAACGAAGATGCCATAAGCAATCATCGAGATTTTGAGAACTTTCGGCCACACACGATTCAGAAGATAAAGTCTCGCCGCTCAAATGGAAAATACTATTTTCCGCCAGTTTGCCTTTCATTAGAATAATACTCCCCCGGGAGATGCGCAAGTTCTGGTCTTCAATTCGAATTCTGCAGCCTGCTCTGGACAGTTGTCCAACAGAGATCAAGGAACGAGTCATGGATGGAACAAACTTGACATTTTTGAATGTCCGAATACACCCATCGAACATCTTGATCTTCACAGCTCCGATGCCTTGTGTCACACACGAAGTACCATTTCCCAAACGGATACTGTTACCTTCAAGTTTCTTGAAAGTAGCGAAACAGTCCCGAAATGGTGTCATATGACAAGATGCACCGGTATCTAACACCCATCGCCTGTCAGCATGCGGTGGTGTAACTGTGACACAGAAAGCGTCTTCCTCCTCTTCGGCACAGAAGGCGACTTCCTCTTCGTCTGCAGCGGCTACGGTATTGTCGTTGTCTTTATTTTTAAGACTTGGACGATCCTTCACCCAATGACCTGGCTTGTGGCAATAGTTGCAGTTGCTACGTGTCTTTGATTTCCTGCGAGAACCAGATCAACGAGACTGAGAGCGCCCACGATTTATTCCTCTTGTAGACTGATTATCTTCACGGCCTCGAGTAGCAATTAGGCCTTGGTTGTAATTCTCCCCAGGATTGTTACCGATTCTCATCTGAATTCGCTGATCTTCAGAAATCATTCCTGCTTTCACATCAGACAAAGAAAGAGTATCTCTTCCATAAATAAAGCTGTTAGTAAAATGGGAATATTTCTCGGGAAGTGAATACAACAGGATCATAGCGAGTGCTTCTTCGTCTTTTCCGAGGAGCACGTCTGTTGTCTTCAGCTTCATAACAATATCTTCGAATTCCGTCATGTGAGACTTGATTGTAGCGCCTTCCTTCATTTTGAAGAAGAGACACGACCGCATCAGTAACAATCTGTTCGTCAGAGTTCTCTTGAGATAAAGGTTCTCAAGTTTACTCCAAATACCTGAAGCTGTCTTTTCAGATACGATTTCATATATGACGTTTTCTCCCATCACCATCCGCAAAGTAGTAAAAGCCCACGCTTCCATTTCTCTAGCCTTAAGGTCAGATATATTAGGGTGTAACTCGTCTTTGGCAAATACTACAGGATGGACACCATTTTTTCTAAGTGCCGCAGATGTTGTGAACTGCCATTTACTAAAGTCACCGTCCCCATTCCAAGTTTGTATACGAATCCCAGCCCCGGACAAATTAAATGTACCTTCTTGGTACGACTTTTGGGACTGGTTTGAGGAACCGGTACCAAACGGATTTTCTTCGTCAACCATGGTTTATGTAAGTTTTCTACACAAACCCAAGGATAAAATGTGCAAACTAGTTTATGTATATTTTCTACACAAACACGAATCTAGACTCGAAGCTCTGATACCAATTGTTAGGTGAGTTGCGTCACAAAACAAAAGATAACGAGTGATTTCTAAGGTCCCTTCGAAAAAGAAATCCAAAGACACAACAAACCCGACAACAAATGCATATAACAAAATCTAGATGTTGCACAATAAAGTTTTTCTAACGAAGGAAAGAATAAACCCATGAAATACATATAGATAATAATAAGTATTACTATCTATATATAATTATAACAAGTTCAAGAATAATAACGACACAAATATTTAACGTGGTTCCACTGTCGATGTGACAGTGTACATCCACCAAAAGGGAGAGAGAAAGTGTTTATTACCGACCGGGAGAAATTACAACGTGTTTATAAGATCCTTTGGATCAACTAGTCAGCTACCAAAATTCTTTTCTCACCAAAGATAGATATTTTATCTATCTATATATATAATTCAGGGGCGGATTTACATACAACCTAGCGGGGTCCCGTGCACCCACTCAATTGATTGCCGTAAGGGGAAAAAATATAGGCGGTCGAATGGTGCACCCACTTGATTTTACAAATGTCTAATATATTTTAAATCTGAATTTATGACACAAAGATGGTGCTTTGCAGAATGGTTACATGCTTTGTTTTAAAGCTTTCCCTACCGGTGGTCATTGGTTCGACCTTAGTCCCATGCACCTCTATTTTTAACTAATACAAAGTCTAACTTCTTTGGTGTCCTTTTTTTTTTCTTTTTTTTTGTAAATTACTTCTTTGGTGTCCTATTTTTTTATTCTAAATTACTTTCATAAGTGTCTTTAGATAACATCTAATAAACATTTAATACTCTTTTCATTAACTTTTTAAAAAATATAAGTTCTTCATCTTGATTAGTTTTAAGTTTGTAATTTGATTTTAGTTATTGATTTGATTGTTGGTACCGAAAAACTTAGCTAATTTTGATATGCAAAACATCTTATTTAATCGTAAGAGTTCTAAGAAAACAAAATTGAAAATTTAGAAAAATTTGAGAACAATCAAAATCAAATATTATAAATTGGAAATTTTTTTGAAAACAACCAAAAAAGAACAAAAATAATTTTCGTAAAGGCGAAATTTAGCTAAAAACATATCGTACGTAACATGTGGTCATGTGTTTTTCTCCAAACGTCACCGTTGATTCAAATTGAAGAAATATGTTATTATCGAAATCGACGTAACTAACTTTTCCTCTTGTCAAACCGTGTTGACTTTTCACTATATCAAACACGTAAGCTTTCGGGAGTTTGATCCACCTTAAAGGTGCACCCACTCAAAAGATTTCCTGCGTCCGCCACTGATATAATTATCTATATATATGTAACTAATCTAGAGAAAAGAATAAACAAAATGAAGAAACTGGATGATATACTTACTTGATTTTCTCTTCATACGTATGTAGCATATATAGATATAGAAGCACATGCATGGCACATGCAACCTTGGAGCCCAAGAATTGCCAGCCAATTTCCAACCATTTGCAAGTTGTTTTCCATCTCCATATTTCCACAGTTAACATGTGCCAATTAATGTGTGAATGGGATTGATTCTTGACTCCATGCATTAGTCACTTGTACGTTGTGCTTGGTGAGTTGTACAACATCCAAAAGAAAAACCGTCATCGTTTTTTAACATTGTATGCATGACTAATCTCCTCGAGAAGAAGCTTCCAAAATAAGCTCATGAAAAGAACATTACTGTTCAAATGATTAAAACCAAACAAAAGAGACAATTTACATATTACATATATACCACAAACCTCAAAATCAAATGAGTTAGTATTTCTATTTCTATTTCTGGAAGAAGTTTCGACAAAATACTTACCTTTGTGGGATAGAGTCTTTTTGTTGAAACACATATTCAAACAAGAACTTTCATTAACCTTTAAAAAATACAAAAAACCTAATCTAATTATAAAGTAAATCAACACAGAAAACTTACAAATAACCTAATCTAGATACACAAAAATAGAAAAAGAATCAAAATTAAATCACGTGAAAACCTAGCTTCCAAGAAGGAAGAAACCCTAAATTCGTCTAATGTATTTGAGAGAGAAACGAGAGAGATAGTCTGAAAATCAAGTGAATGAATGAATAATAAACCCAAAATTAGGCTTTTTATACTTTCATCATTTACACTTAGACCCCTTCAACTCTTAGAATATAGCTCCGCTACCCTTTAACTCTTCCATAACATGAGGCGCAATCCAACACTTTCAGAGTTTCTTTCCTTTAGCTCTTGTAGAAACAAACCTCACAAAATAGACAAACATTACAAAGAAGATACAAATAAAGAAATTCAAAGTTAAGATTGAAGATCTAAGCCATAACATCTTTTAACACTTTTAAAAAATAATTAGATGTTTAACATCAATTTTCTGAAAATGGAAAAAGGAAGTGTAAATATAATCATCCATTTGGGCATATTAGCATATATCTAACTCCAAACAGCACATACCATAAAGTACAAAATCAGAATGGCCTACTGGAATGACAAACAAAAAGTAAAAAACCGTACAAATAATTACTATGTAAATTTGACATTGGCTCCAATATAAGACCAAATTACAACGGATATTAATTCATACATCATATCAATTATCTATTTTGGTAGTGCTTATTTAAGAGAGAAGAACCAAGGGAGCGACTGGTAGAACACGATGGAGAGAATTGGATTAAGACATAAAAACTTTTAATTTTAAGTATGCAGAGACAGGGACCAATTGTACCAGCATTTTGAAGAGAATAAGATATGAGGAATAGCCAAAGATATTGAACTTTTGAATTTGAAATTCAAAACCTAACGGTAGAAGTTTTTTGCAGCGGGAGCCAAAACAGGCAACAAAAATTTAATTTTATGAAAGAGTGTTTTGCTTTTTACTTTTCCAAGAAACTAGACAGTTTCATAAGAAAAGGCAATAACCTGTAACTGACCTTCTAGATGAGAGACATTTTCCCCGATCAACATCAACATAACCACATAATTTAAACTCAGAAAAAGGAGCGAAAGATATACCTTTTCCTAGAGACCTTTTAAGATATCTTAACACTCTTAAAGCCAAATTTAAATGAGATTTCCTAGGAGAGTGCATATATTGACTTAAACAGTGCACAACAAAAGATATATCATGTCTTGTAGCAGGTAAATAAATTAACCTACCAATTATTCTTTGAAAGCCAGACACATCTTCTAATAAAGTATCAGAAGACAATGAAGCAGATTCAGCAGTGTCTATAACTATAAGATTCATATCCATGGGTGTTTTTATAGGTTTACATCCTAAGTATCCAAAATCATTTAGCAATTCAAGACAATATTTTCTTTGGGACATACACAAACCTGTTTTTGTTTTTAAAATTTTTATACCTAGAAAGAACTGAAGTTCTCCAAGATCCTTTATTAAAAAAATTTCCTTAAGATACCCTTTTACTTTATTAATTTCAGAAATATTATTTCCAGTTAATACAATATCATCCACATAGACAAGCAAAACTAAAAACACATTACACTTACACAAAGTAAACAAAGAATAGTCATTGCAATTTTGAACAAAACGAAATCAACTAAACAGTTAGATAATTTTTCATACCACTGCCTAGGCGCCTGTTTTAAACCATAAAGAGATTTTACAAGTTTACAGACTCTAGTATCATTAGCAGAAAAATAACCTTCAAGCAATGACATATAAACTTCTTCATTTAGATCACCATATAAATAGCATTGTTTATGTCTAACTGAAACAGATGCCAATTATTCTGAATAGATAAAGCAATTAAGCACCTTACAGTAACCATTTTTACAACAGGAGAGAAGGTCTCTTCATAATCTAGACCTTCACGTTGACTATAACCCTTTTGCAACTAATCTAGCTCTATATACCTTTCTATTTCACCATTGGATTTATACTTAATCTTATAAACCCACTTACTACCTATAGGTTCCTATTGAGAGGAAGATCAGTTAAAACCCAAGTACCATTTCGGTATAAAGCTTCCATTTCATCATTCATAGCACTTATCCAAGTTGGGTCTTTACATGCCTCACCGTAACTAGTAGTTTCAACTGACTTATTTAAGTTTGATATAAAACAAAAAATTTCAGAACATAGATTAGCATAGTTTACAACCTTTCAACATCGTATTTTACTTTACCTTCAATTACAAAATCATCAAATCTTTTTTGGTAAAGTAGATATATGATATGATTTTCTTTGAATGATGGGAATGGTGGGAGTATTTAAATTTTGAGTACTTCCCTCAGAAGAGTGATCTCTGGTATTCTCGTTTACCCGGCCCACCTCTACTCCCAATGATATCTGCATCAGTTTAACCTATTGTTGAAGACTCATGTCTACCAAAAGTAGACTGATCTTGAGTAACAAAAGAATCAGAGGCACTATCATTGTTGGTAGATATATTTTGAGATCTAACTCTAGAATCATCATTGGGAACACTACCAAAAACAATTTGCTCCATTAAAGAATCAAAGAATCAAAGAATCAAAGAAATTCAGATGATTCAACTTTTCAGTAGAAGAAATACCTTCACTTTCTTCTTTCATATTGTAGGGAAAAATATTCTCATAGAACTTCACATCCCTTGAAACAAATTCTTGTTTTGTATCAAAGCTAAACAGTCTATAACCCTTTTTGGAACTAGAATAATCCAATAAAAACACACTTTTGAGCCCTAGAAGAAAATTTATCAGAGATATTAGGTATAACAGCAAAACAAAGACACACGAAGTTTCTCAAGCGATCTAAACTAGGAGAATGACCATTTAAAACTGAAGAGGGAGTTCTGTTTATTAGATAAGTAGCCGTTAAAATGGTTTTATTCCACATATTTAAAGGCAAACCACTTTGAAAAAGTAAAGCACGAGCTACATTCAATAAATGTCTATGTTTTCTTTCCACATACCATTCTGTTAAGGTGTGTATACACATGAAGTTTGATGAATAATACCCATGTCTTTAGAAAACTTAGTAAACTGATTGTTAACTGTAAGATCCTCTTTTGTTGTAAAGAAGTCCGGGGGCCTCTTTTGATATTTCTTAATAGTTGTAATAGACTAGTTTTACTTTTGGGTCCTTTATGAAAAGAGTCATAGACTCTAAGGACTATTCTTGTAATTGTGAAGCTATATAATAGCTTCACTAGTTTCGTTTATTACTAATCAAGCAACTATCATTTTCAAGACATGCAATCTTACGTTATACATTTCCCGACTTCTCATTTTGTGTGTTATTGATGATCCACTTTCTTTAGCTTGTTTCTCATTGTTTGAGCGTTATTCTCGTCTAATATCGCTTGCAGTGAAGTGTGCATCTATTCCTCATTGATTCACGGACTCAAAATTGGTATCAGAGCGATTGCTTTGGTAGATTTGATCAATTTTGGGTCTTCAAAAGGTTGTTTTTAAGCTTTGGAGCAGGTTTCCCAAATTGGATTATTCAAGCAATCTCCTTGCTTGAATTTCCCGAATCGGGACACTTACCAATTTTCGAGTCGGGTATTACAAATTCCCGAGTCGGATCTTATTGAATCCCGTGTCGGATTATTAGTTTCCCGAATCGGAAAACATTGTTTCCCAAGTCGGAAAACCTATTCCCCGAATCAGGATTTTCAATTTTCCCGGATCAGCCTTGTGTTTCCCGAATCGGGATATCCCTTTCCCCGAGTTGGACTTTGACCAAAACCCGAATCGGGATACTCCAATTCCCGAGTCGGATTTTGTACTCTCTGAGTCGGGACTCTTCAAAATCAGACCCAGATTCCACACTTAGCCTATTTTTTTCAGAAACTTTCATATTTTTAAAGGTACTTTAAGTGTTGAGTATTTGTTTGAAGTAAAACACTATCGAAGATCCTTTGAGCTGAAATTATCTACTCGAAGTTGATCCTTATCTCGTGAGGATAAGATGTCTAAAGAAATGATCAGTATTGGTTCCGAAACTCGACCCCCCCGTTTTGGTCGTTGGCGAATACTAACAATGGAAGCGCCGAATGACTAAGTTTCTCGATCTCCTGGATGATAAACTCATGATCTCAATCCGAGATGGTCCAATCAGACCTACGGTCACTGTAGCTGAAGTCGCCAGAACTGAGATCTCTCCGCATCTACCTGCCTATGAGGTTGAAAAACCTTATGACATGTACTCTCCTGAGCAACGTACTCGAGCGGCCATTGACAAACATGCCCTTACGTTGCTCACCATGGAGTTGCCTAATGACATGTTCACGAGAGTTGACAGCTGTAAGGATGCACGATCGATGTGGCTAGGTATTGAGCAACAAATGCAGGGAGGAGACAAAGCACTGGAAGGCCAGAAGGAAAATACAATGAATGCGTATGAAGGCTTCTGTGCTCGTGAAGGTGAATCACTAACGGACACCTACAATCGTTTGAACACCTGTGTAAACGATTTACGGAGACTAGGACTGGAAAAGAACCGATATGAGGTAAATGTGAAGTTCCTCAAGCGGTTAAGCAAACTTTGGCAGTCTGTCACTATCAGCATCAAGTGAGCCAGAATCTTGGCCAACTTGAACTTCATGATCTATTCAGCATGATGTTTCCTCATGAGGAGACCTTATTCGGTAAAACTGAAATGAAGATTGACCTTCCTGCACTTGCCTTGATATCCAATAGAGGACCAAGCTTCCATCAATCCTCATCCTTCCATGACAACTACACGGTAGAAGAACCTGCAGTTCTTGATGATGGACTTACCGAAGAGAAGATGTATCAGCTGGAAAACTCCTTTGCCTTGATGGCTAAGTTTTGGGGAAACCCCAACGCTTCAACAGATTCAGACAAGGACCTCAGTTTGTAGGAGGTCAATCTAGCCAAGGCAGTTACCAGTCAAGAGAAAGCTTTTAGAGAAACGATCAGGGGAGATCGAACAACTATCAACTGTAACACCCTAGATTTCCATAACAAAATAACGCATGAATAACAATAAATCCCAATGATCTAAGTCGAAATAACATAACGTACTAAATCCAAAATAAGTAGTTTAGAGTGCATGCGGAACATCCCTCCAGAGCTGAGATAATAATTTAAGTATCTAAAGTACGTAATGCAAACTATGGCCGACTCTATCTAGACGTCAGACCTTCTCCTTGCCTTTTCCTCTCTCTCGGGCTACACCTGTGACAGTTAAAGAGAAAATATTTGGAAAAGCGAGGGTTAGACCATAGGGTCCAGTGAATTCCCTCAAAACAGTTTAATAACAAATCGGGCCCGCTAGCCATTTATCAAAACATTCAGACAAGCAGATGTGTTGCGGACAAAGAAAACCCCTTCACTTAGTGACATTCAGATCAGGCCCATCCGGCGCCTAGCAATAGCTCCAAGGGACGTAGTCCCGAGGTACCCCCAAATGACTGATGAAGCCAAATGGTAAACACTCCCAAGGATCATGCAGTTCCAAGATACCCAGTGTCCTTAATGCAACACATCTATCAACAACAATTCATATATTACCATTTTATGCATGCTTAACGTAATTATCATTCACATCATATCATCATAAAAGCATAAACATTCCTTCAGTCCAAAACATTCAATGAAAACATAATGGGCATTTTAAAATACAGTTCAAAACAGTAAATCCCATTCAATTCAGGCAAGGGAACTCACCTGAGCAACTCTCCCTGACTCGCTGCTGATCTCGCCTAACGTTCCTGTATGAATTCTAAGGTATTAAAGATCGCGCTTAATTAATCCTCTAACTATGACACCCCTAGGCAGACTTAGCACGGGGGGTCCGCTAGAAAATCTGACCCGGACTTTGGCCTGAAAATTTTTGGTGTCTATTGAAATAGTTCACTATGGAAATCTCCTTCCGAAAACTAATCCTGAAGTTCAAACTCCCAAAAATCTGACCCGGACTTTGGCCCGAAACCTGAATCGGGAAATGAAAAATCCCGACTCGGGAAAGGTCAATTCCCGACTCGGACGAATTACACTAACAAAATCTTATCGTCTACATTTCCCGACTCGGAGAAATAGCATAACCCGACTCGGAAAATACGTTTTCCCGACTCGGAGAATCACAAGGTCAAAATGACTACTCAACTAACCGAATTCCCGACTCGGAAATCATAGATTTCTAATTCGGGAAAGGCATTGGAAAACAAAACACCTCAATAAACTTCACTGATTTCCTAACTCGGGAATTATAAATCCCGACTCGGGAAATATGATACCCAACTCGGGAAATGAGAATCCCAACTCGAGAAACGTGATCAGTTCCGGAAACAGCCTAAAATCGATCAAAAATTGATTCTAACTCGATCCAATTGTACCCAAACTAATCCTAAAGCAATTATACACCCTTTATCAGAAATCCTACACTTTTTGAGCATCGAATCTTACCTCGGTGACGGTTTCCCGACCTTGAAGATGGTGAAATGGCTCCAAGTTCCTCTCCAAAACACACACTTCACACACACTTAGCAATTTTCCCAAAATGGCTAAAATTAGGGTTTTAGGCTATAAAAGGCATGGGCTTTGGGCTAAGCCCATTCCCAAATGGAATAATCCAACCCTTTTAAAATCTTTCACAAAGTAGCAAAAACTACCCCTAAACTCTTGTATTCCAACAATTAGGTCACCTTAACGAGGAATTAACTAAATCATCAACTTTTAAAATTTCCGGTTATTACATCAACAGTGAGATAGTTCAGGGTACAACCACCAAAATCATTACAATCAAGGATCTTATCAAGATCGTGGTCAAGGTTACAACAACAACAACCAGCAACAGCAAAGGGATCAGGAATACAACAACTACCACGGAAACAAAGGTAACTCCGAAGGCTATCAGGGAGGTGGTTACAATCAAAGGTGGAACAACCAATCTGGTCCCAACAACAACAACAACTGGAACAACAACAACAACAACAACCAGAACCAACAATTCAATGACGAAGGTCGTTAGTACAACAACTCAGGCGGGACTGAATCACCCCAGCAGAACAAGGTTCCAGCTATAGAAGCTCCACCAGCAACCAACCAGAGTAGAAACTCGGCACGAGTTCCCACCTGCTATAACTGCGGAACTCCGGGTCACTATGCATCAGAATGCAAGACAAAACTCAAAGACTCAGCTTACTTTGAGAAAAAGGCTGCCATGATGAAGAAGAAAGACCTCAGGAAAGTACTGATGGCTGATGAGGAGAACTGGATTCAGGAGCCAGAGGATTCAGATGATGAAGGTCCGTCTGCTATTCAAGGTCACTGCCTCATGGCGGACTTTGAGGAACCCAGCATATCTGGTTCCTCAAACCTTTCAACTGAGGAAAAAGCTGAGGTAACTTCCTATCCAAATTTATCAAATCCTATTGAACTGTTAGAGTCTGAAATCAAGAGACTAGAGAGCAATCTCCAAATGGAAAGAGCTCTCGTTGCTAGATTCAGAACTGAGAGTGTTGTGTACAAAAGTTCCTTAGAGGACCTTACCCTGAATTATGACAGATTGGAGCTTGAGTCTGGTATTAGATAATCTAACCTAGAAAACAAGCTCATCTCCATTCAAAGATCTCACGACGAAATTGACAGTAGTCATGAGGAACTCAAGCTCAAATTCCATATTCTTTCTAAGGAAAGAACAAAACTGTTTATTAAAATAGACGAGCTTGAGGAGAACAATCTAAAGAGCGGACAATCTGAACATACCTTGAGCCTGCTTACCAAGCAAACGACTCAGCATCCCTTTTACCAAGCCAAGCCTGGGTTGGGACATGTAGATAATCATGTTCTTGATAAAGCACCTGCACATCTATACAATTTTAATAATATGAGTGCTTCCAAACTAGAACCTAGGTCAGAAAGAGGACATGACAATGAGAACTATGTGATGAAGACTGTGACCTTTACTGAAATCATAGATGGATAAGCTGTGTCCTTTACCACCAGTCCTTCCAATAGTTCAATAAATAGTCCTCCCTCCAGTCCTGTTGCAACAGGTCCTATTTTCACCCCTGCCAGTGATCCTGAGAACACTTTTTCCAATTGGGACGACATCAAAGCTAGAACACCTAAGGTAGCCATGCCTCCCATCAACTATGCCAATCTGAACTCTAGTTACGACACTAGGGAAATAGATACATCTGTGGACGCTGATGTTATCCAACCTTTGGATGTTTCCGCAACTCAGCCTCCTGCCCTAGTGTGTCTAGAAAGAGAAGTGTTCATTCTTAGATCCAAATCCGTAGAACTCGATGCCTGTCGCCATAAGATCAAGAACTTTGAATCGATTCTTTCCGAAATAGACAACCTGATTAATTCATTGGAACATAATTATCTTGAGGCAAATGCCGAAAGGATAAGTATGTCGAGCCAATGTGAGACCGCAAATTTTTTATGTACATTTTTTAAAATTAAGTATGCGGATCTCCAAAAGAAACTCATTATCCAAATTGTTAATAACATAATAGAAAAGGAATTCTTTTATGAAAAGGACAGTATTGTCAAACTTTTGCAAACCAGGATTGTCAAATCAATCGCTTGAAAAATCGAGTTTCTTTGTTAGAAGAATCTGATACTTGGGCTTCAGGTACCAATAGAACACCTCTCATACCAGACTTTAGGTCAACCTTGCCTAAACTCGTATTAGATCCAAATATTGTGTATGATGTTAAGGTGTTTTTAAATGAAGATGATCCTCCTTTAGGCTATATTCCACGAAAACCTGTTTTGCCAAAGGCACCTGCTGTAAAGCAAATCAGCACCACCAAACCACTTGCATTAGTGTCTGTGATAAACTCTGAAGGTGAAACTTGTGCCATTAGGGTGCGTTTGGTATCGGGACAGGATTGAACAGAACAGGACAGAACAGGACAAGATAGAACAGAACAGAACAGTTGTTCAGCGTTTGGTAAGACATAACTAAACTAGACGGAACAGAACAAGAATCGTTAAAAGACCAATTTACCCCTACACCACCATCGGTCCACAACCACCACCACCACCACCACCACCACCACCACCACCACCACCACTACCACAGATCTACCACCACCATTCTACAACCACCAGCACCACAGATCCATCGCCACCACCAGCACAGATTCACAGCAACCACCACCACCACCATTCCACAACCACCACCACCAGTCTACAACCACCAGCACAGATCCGCCACCACCAGTCTACAACCACCAGCACCACCAGTCTACAACCACCAGCACAGATCCACAGCAACCACCACCACCATCACCACCAGTCCACAACCATCACCACCAGTCCACAAAGAAGGAAGAGCTGCGAGATAGAGAGAGAGAGAGAGAGAGAGAGAGAGAGACGATTACCTGAGGGTTTAGGTCGCCGGCGTCGAGAGAGGGTCGCCGGCGTTGAGGGTGTAGGCCGACGTCGAGGGTGTAGGCCGACGTCGAGAGAGAGGTCTCCGGCGTTGGAGGTGCAGGTCGATTCGCCGGCGTCGAGATTGAAGGTCGCCGACGTTGGAGGTGCAGGTTGATTCGCCGGCGTTGAGATTTAAGGTCGCCGGCGACGGTGCCGGTGTTGAGGGTGTCGGGAGCTTGTTCCAGATGGGGGGAGGAGCTGGGTATTGAAAAAAAAATGCAGGGGCATTTTGGTCCATAATGGCTTGTTCTCTTGAGTTCCATGGTTTTTTGAAGAACAAGGTTGTTCTCCTCTTGTGCTAGTTAGTCCAAGTGTGTTCCATTTTAGAACATGCCAAACATGGAACAGACTTGTTCTGTTCTGTTCTGTTCTGTTCCACCCAGTTCTTCTACCAAACGCACCCTTACTGACAAAGGGAAGTCAATTAAGCCGAACACACCTATGGTAACACAGACACAGCATTCAAATTCTAAAGATGCAAGTATCCCGGTAAAGCCCATTAAGGGACTAGACTTTCATTCTAGTTCATTTGACGTGGGTGAGAACTCCAAACCCAAACAACCTTTGAATACATCAAAACCTAACTTTCAAAAACCAACACAAGTCAAAGGTGGTGAATCCATTCTTGTTAAACTGTCACCCAACTCACAACTTGCTACTCATGCAGATGGGAGGACTGGTGATGGGGCAGCGAATGTGAAGCCACGAAGGAGGAGAAATCGGAAGAAGAAGAACACTTTTACTACTTTTCCAAAAAGGGGTGGTCAAGATCACACTGGTCTTGGCTACAACCCACGTAGTTGTAATTCAAACGTAAACTCAAAGTTTGAAAAAATTAATCTCTGCGAATACTAATGAATTTGCAGCTTTTAGGAATCATATATGTTTACTTTTTTATAATTACATGCGTGTTGATTTGTCTGATAACGTCAATTCTTATCGTAAGTCAGGAAGTCCTCAAAGGGGAAGGAGTAAGAGAAAGGCAAAGCACTCCTGTGAAGTCTCCTAAGCCTAAGGAGAAATCCGAAAATGACACTTCACCGGAAGCTTTATCCGTATCTAATAGTAGGACACCCATGTGGCAATGGATTCCTAAACAAGCTTGATTTTGCGTTTTGCAGGGCGGTCACATGTGGTTCTTTGATTTAGGAGCTTTCAGGCATGTGACTGGGCAGCACAACATCCTCTTCGACTACGTCGTTAGAGCTGAAGGCTTCGTCACACTTGTGGATAAGAGACGTCTACCAATTCTGGGGTATGGAAGAATGACAAATGGGGAGCACGTCATCAGGAATGTGCGTTATGTTGAGGGGTTGCCATTCAACCTATTTAGCTCAAGCCAATTCTGTGACAGCGGCTATTTAGTGACCCAATTCGTAATCGGCAGCACGGTAAAAGATGAGGATGGAAACGTGGTTCTTCGCGCTCGAAGAAATGGCCACTTGTACACCACGATGTTCTACGTTGTTCCTCAACAAGTGGAAGCTATAGTTATGCTCGCAAAGGCATCTAAGGAATAAAGCTGGCTGTGGCATCAACGTCTGTCCCATCAGAACTTCAGGGACATGAACAAGTTAGTATCAAAACACCTTGTCAATGGGCTTCTGGAGACGCGACTATCAAAAGACACCCTCTGCTCCGCCTGTGAGAAAGGGAAAATGAAGAGAAGTTCGCATCCTCCAAATATGGAGACAAATTGTCATCATCCCCTTGACATGCTGCATATGGATCTCTGTGGACCGATGAGAGTCGAAAGTCTTGCTCGCAAGAAGTATATACTTGTTCTTGTCGATGAATACTCTCGATACACATGGCTCGAATTCCTGAGAGCCAAATCTGATGCTGCAGATCTAATCATCACCTTCATCAAACGGATCCAAGTCCTCTTGGGCCGCCAGGTGAAGAAATTACGAAGCAACAACGGTACAGAGTTTCGTAATGTGAAACTCATGTCTTTCCTTGAATAAGTGGGTATTACTTATAACTTCTCTGTGGTGTGCACTCCTCAACAAAACGGAGTCGTAGAAAGGAAAAATCGTACCTTAGTCGAAGCAGCAAGATCCATGATGGCACATTCTGGTGTACCATTGTCCCTTTGGGCAGAAGTCGTATCAACCGCCTGTTTCACTCAGAATAAGACCTTAATCATCAAGCGGACTGGTAAAACCGCTTACGAAATGGTCAACAAGTGTAAGCCAAATATTGACTAGTTTAAGGTTTTCGGTTGTGTGTGCTATATGCTGAACAACAGAGAAGATCTGGGAAAGTTTGACGGTAAGTCAGATAAGTCTATCTTCATTGGATATTCACTTAACTCTGCGACTTACCATGTTTACAACAAACGGACCCGATCTATCTTTGAAAGTCGATACGTTGATTTTCTGAGACCGAGATGTATTCGGGTGCCAGTACAAGTTCAGCAAGTCCTTTCTTTCCTAAAATGAACACGACTACACCACCGAGCACAACTATGCCCACTAACTCGTTTGCATCTGATTTTGTTGATTTAGCAAAGTTTGATCTAACGACCCTAGTTGGTCCCATCATTGTTCCTGCTCAATCGATCAGACAAATCCATCCTCAACTTCAATATCTACTGACGCATTCGTGAACGAGAGCTCCTCTGGTTCTACAACTGTAGGAGAAACATCTTTTGGTACTGTGGAACCGGAGCCCGTACTGTTCCCCATTGTGGAAGCAGAATCCTCTACTGACACTATGGCTGAGGAACCAATACTCTCCCCTTTCAGCTCTCTACAACACAACAATCTCCAGATACTGCACTTGAAACGGTCCAAGAACAGATAGTGTCCCCTGTCCTTGCAACAATTCCTGAAGTTGTTCTGCCACCGTCTCTTTCAAGAACTTATGCTGAAGTGGTACGTGAACCTCGTCTGGTGATAACACCAAAATTATACATGTTTTGGTTGAGGTTAATTGTATAACTTTACCCAATTTCTCACCCGTTTATGATCATTTCACTCACCAAATGAGCTTATTATTGCTTTTGTAGGATTTGGAGGCCGTAAAACGGAAAAGTACGAAAAAAGGCGAGAAAACGTGAAAAATGCACAACATCAATCAAGTAGCCATCTAGCGATCGCGAGTTTTCAAGTTTGGCGCCGCCAGGTTCGATAACGAGGAAATCTAGAGTTTGACTTAAGTGGCCCGCGCCGCGAGACCGCCGTCTGGCGAACGCGAAATGACCCCTAGACGCCTTCTTTTAAATACCAGCCTCCTCCTTCAGTTCAAAAACACGAAGCAGAGACGAGGGGAACGATAGAGTAGAGATTGAAAGTCAGAGTGGTGCCGATACGCTGCGGGGTTCGATCTTCGATCATCCATCGTTGTACTGTCGGTATCATGTCTGTGTCTACTATCGTTTTTTCTGTTTTCATTATGATTAGTGAGTAGTCTTTTAATAGTGGTACTTGTCGTGGTCGATGAACCATTGTGGATGATGATTTCGTAATTTAATGTTTATTGGTTTGTTTTTGGTTGATTGAATGTGTGTTATGGTTCCGATTTGATTCCTATTGTTTGGCTATTTGAAATCGTTGATTGGGTGTATCTGTTTTGACCTAAATAGATAGACTCCGATAGGATAATCAATCTCCGTTGACCTACCCTTCATCCGGAGAGTTGTGTTAAGTGGTTACTCAGACCAAGAGCGACCAAATAGTAGAATACCATGCAATAGAGATAGGATTGGGTTACCGGTGCTAGATTGTCTGACAAATAACCTATGTATTGGGACTAGGAGGATCAAGACCTAGTTAATAGCCATAGTCATCATGTGTTAGGGCATCCTAGACTTAAATTCCTACAATAACCAAAACAACCAAACCTTTGGCCTATTTAAATCATCCAGTTGGGGATTCACTATACCATGATAAGTGCTACTGTTTTCCTTCATATAGTTCTTAATCAATCCTTTAATCGCTTTCTTAGTTCATAGTTAATTTAGTTGTCTTTTTAGTATTAAAACCTTTTTCATAAAAACCCCCCAAAAGCTTTAGGTTAATTAAACTGATTTAGATTAATAATCTACGATAACTTGACCGTTCCCAGTGGTAGATACGATACTTGGACTTTCCTACACTATATTACTCACGATCAGGTACGCTTGCCTGTATATGTGGTAAGACAGTGGCTAGGCATTAGAGGTTAAAACTTGTTCCGCTTTTTATATATAATAATTACCGCATCAAGTTTTTGGCGCCGTTGCCGGGGAACGGTAGTTGTTAGATTTTAGTCTTTATTAGTTTTGTTAATCGATCCTTGTGAGGGATTCTTTCCCTTGCAAGTTTTTCGCTTTCTAGTTTAATTAGTTATTTATATTTTTATCTCTTTGTTTCCCGCAAGTTGCCCGTAATCGTTTGTTGAGTTGTCAGGATGGCAGACGATCAACCCATGTGGGATAAGCGATCTGAAGTACAATTCACCCCGAGATCCGCAATCAAGAAGACGGATGGTAAAATGGTGGAAATCAACAAAGGACTAATCAAAATGATTAACACCATTTCATTTGACGGGGAACCAAGTGGAAATCCTTACCAACACCTTGAAGCATTCGAGGACATCTGTGATCCAGTCAACACCAAGGAAGATGAGGTAAGACTTCGAGTATTTCCCTTTACTTTGACAAATAAGGCAAAAGACTGGTTTAAAAAACTACCCCCAGGATCCATCATAACCTGGGACGATTTAAAATCTGCCTTTTTGTCAAGGTACTTCCCCATTTCCAAGGCTAACAAAATAAGAGCTGAAATACGAAATTTTAAACAAGGAAAAGATAGCCTTGTGAAAGCCTGGGGAAGGTATAAGGATTTATTCTTAATATTTCCGAACCATGGTATTGATGATAGGGAAATGATAAATGTTTTTTATGCTGGGTTGACTAACGATTCTCGATTAAGGTTAGACTCATCTTGTGGAGGTATTTTTCCGTATAAGTTAGTGAAAGAAGCGCGTAAACTCTTGGACGACATGGAAGCACATTATCTGGATTGGTCCACCAACGAGGAGCAAGAGGAGAAGCAACCAGCACATCTAAATGTAGTTTCATCATCTGATGAACACGTCCATGTAACTGAGGACTCCACCTAGCCGCCAAACCCTCTTTCGAAGCCATATGGCAGGGTAATCGAACAATTGTTCCATCAATTTTCCCAAGAACAAGGAAAGATGGGTGCGGATGTCGAACAGAAAATGCAGGGGTTTGTAAATTTTGTTGCAGGATTACATAGAAGCACAAATCAATTCCTCCGAGACGTCAAGGAAACATTTCCGGATATGGAGATAGACGCACAGGCTGAAGTGTTCACAACCACAAGAGGAGGTAAGGTAGTTGTAGGACCACCTAGGCCCCAAACTAATCAAATTCCTAATTTGCAGGTTGTCGAACCGGAGGTCGAATTACCATCACGTCCAACAAAAGAAGTCAGGGATGAAGCAGCCAGGACAAAGGAATCTGCAACACCACGAGTGCCATATCCTGCGCGACTTCGGAAAGAGAAGAAAGAGGCTCAGTATCGTAAGTTTATTGACTTGATAAAACAAGTAGATATTAATGTGCCTCTTGTGGACTTAATTGCAGGTGTGCCGAGCTACGCAAGATTTCTCAAGGAGTTGGTGGCTAATAAAGCAAGGATGGCAAAAGAAGAAATAGCTTTTCTAAATGCCGAATGCTCAGCCGCACTTTCAGACACCCTCAAGAAGGGCGATCCAGGGAGTTTCATTATCCCTTGCTATTTTGGTAAAAGTGTTTCATGTAGAGCCCTAGCAGACCTAGGAGCCAGTATAAACCTAATGCCATTATCCTTTTACCAAAAACTGGGATTAAAGGATCTGAAAAGCACACGAATGACTATACAACTAGCTGATAGATCCATAAAATACCCTGTAGGAATAGCTGAGGATGTCATAGTGCGGGTAGGCAAGTTTGATTTCCCCGCCGACTTTGTGATCCTGGACATAAAGGACGAGGTTAAAGTGCCTCTAATCCTTGGTCGTCCATTCCTCAACACGGCCAGCGCCGTTATTCATGTTGCCAAAAGAGAACTTAGTCTAGGAATTGGCGAAGATCGAATCACACTTTCCATTGATGGAATTCTAGACTATAATGAATCTATAAATAATCTAGACATCATGGATGGCCTCACCGAACCGTTTGAGTCAGAACTTAATGATTATCCTTTTGAATCAGGTGAATTGGAAGAAAGCTTCTCCATTGAGAAAAGATGGGATGAGACCATGGAGAAAGATGAAGAAGAATTCGAAGAGCTAAAGCAGGAAGATGAAGTTAGGGTGAAAACCTCTTTGGAGGAACCACCGCATTTGGAGTTAAAGGACCTCCCCGAGTACCTCGAGTACCAATTTCTTGAAGGTAACAATTCTTTCCCCGTAATTATTTCTTCCTTGTTAACAGCCAATGAAAAAAATAGACTTATTAAGGTTTTGAAAAAACATAAAAAGGCTTTAGCTTGGAAAATTTCGGACATTCCCGGAGTAAGCCCTTCGTTTTGTACACACAAAATTTTAATGGAAGACAATTTTAAACCATGTGTGCAAAAACAAAGGAGGCTTAATCCGAAAATGCAAGAAGTTGTGAAAAAGGAGGTTATCAAACTGCTTGATACCGGGATCATCTATCCCATTTCTGACAGTCCTTGGGTAAGCCCTGTTCAGGTGGTTCCCAAAAAGGGAGGACTCACAGTTGTCACGAATGATAACAATGAGTTAGTTCCCACCCGTACTGTTACCGGGTGGAGAGTGTGCATAGACTATAGGAAGCTTAACGATGCCACTAGAAAAGACCATTTCCCCTTACCCTTTATTGATCAAATGCTTGAACGATTGGCGGCAAATGAGTACTATTGCTTCCTGGATGGATTTTCGGGATATTTCCAAATCCCCATTGATCCCGAGGACCAAGAGAAAATGACCTTTACTTGTCCCTTTGGAACATTTGCCTATAGACGCATGCCTTTTGGTTTGTGCAATGCACCCGCTACATTTTAGCGATGCATGACAGCTATTTTCCAGGATATGATAGAGGATTGTATGGAAGTCTTTATGGATGATTTCTCTGTTTTCGGTAACTCTTTTGATGATTGTTTAAGCAGTTTAGACAGGGTCTTAGCTCGATGCGAGGATTCTCATTTGGTTCTCAACTGGGAGAAGTGCCACTTTATGGTAAGAGAAGGTATAGTTCTTGGGCACAAAATCTCAAAAGATGGTTTGGAAGTGGATAAAGCTAAGATAGACACCATATCGAAGCTTCCTCCACCTACAAACATAAAAGGGGTTAGAAGTTTCTTAGGCCATGCCGGGTTTTATAGGAGATTTATTAAAGATTTTTCAAAAATAACCCGACCTCTAACCAAACTTCTTGAAAAAGACGCACCTTTCATCTTTGACGAGAAGTGCAATTCTGCATTTGAAACTTTAAAACATCATTTGACCAATGCCCCTATTATGGTCCCACCTGATTGGGATCAACCTTTTGAGATTGTGTGCGATGCGAGCGATTATGCAGTCGGTGCAGTTCTTGGGCAGCGTAAAAACAATCATTTCCAACCGATTTGTTATGCAAGTCGAACTCTGAACGATGCCCAAGAAAACTACACCACGACTGAAAAGGAGCTTCTAGCGGTCGTTTTTGCCATTGAAAAGTTTCGGTCTTATCTTGTGTTGTCCAAAATCATAGTGTACACGGATCACTCTGCCCTTAAATACCTCTTTGCTAAGCCTGATGCTAAGCCCAGACTCATACGATGGATACTTCTGTTGCAAGAGTTTGATATAGAGGTAAGAGATAAGAGAGGCGCTGAAAATTTGGCTACTGATCATTTGTCTCGCTTGGAGAATCCAGACATGGATTCCGGGGGCATTGAAGTCATTAGGGATAAATTCCCTGATGAAGACCTTAATATGATCAAGACCTTAGGAGAGGACCCTATACCTTGGTATGCAGATTTTGCAAATTATCTGGCCGCCGATGTTCTTGTAAAAGGTATGACTCATCAACAAAAGGCTAAGTTTTTCTCAGATCTAAAACATTATTTTTGGTTCAAACCCCATTTGTTCAGAATAGGACCTGATAGGATGCCACGCCGATGTGTCTCAGGCCTTGCTGCCTGGTAGGGGTGTTCATTTTCGGATATCCGGAATTTCGGATATCCGAATTTCGGATATCCGAAAATTTCGGATACTGAAATTTACTATCCGAATCCGAATCCGAAATTCCGGATATCCGAAAATCCGGATATCCGAAAATCCGGATATCCGAAATTTCGGATTCGGATACCGGATAATCCGAAAATTCCGAAATTCCGAAATATTGGATAAAATGTCATTTTTAGCTAAAACAAACCCAAAAAAATTAATCATTCTTGTACATAATAATCGTCCACATGTTTCCAATCATCCACAAGCTAATACGACATCAAATACTTAGTTTACGTGTTTTAAATAATAATACGAAAGTTTAAAGTAACGTAAGAACATAAAATAATATATAAAATAATATATATCTATTATTAATAAAATGCATATGAGACTTTGAGTAAGGTTTTAATTTTTTAATATATATTTATTATTAATAAAATAATATATAAAATAATATATTAATATAAAAATCGGATATTTCGGATATCCGAATATCCGAAATTTTCCGAAAACACTATCCGAATCCGAATCCGAAAATCCGGATATCCGATTTTCGGATATCCGAAAATCCGGATATCCGAATTTTCGGATATTTTCGGATCGGAAGTTTTCGGGTATTCGGATGTCGGATCGGATTCGGATTTTTTTGAACACCCCTACTGCCTGGGACATTCTCACTAACTGTCACAAAGGCCCCACAGGAGGCCATTTTGGAGCCAATCTCACCGCCAGAAAAGTCCTCGAGTCTGGATTTTATTGGCCTACGATTTTTAAGGATGCTCACACTTTAATAAAATCTTGTGACGCCTGTCAAAGGGCAGGCAACATCACAAAGAAAGATGAGATGCCCCAACAGAGCATCTCCGTAAGTGAAGTGTTTGATGTTTGGGGAATCGATTTCATGGGACCTTTTCCCGACTCCAGAGGCAACAAATACATCCTTGTGGCGGTAGATTATGTTTCCAAATGGACTGAAGCTAAGGCTTCACCTACAAATGATGCTAAGGTAGTTGTTGACTTCGTGAAATCTCTTGTATGTAGGTACGGATATCTGAAGGCAATCATCAGCGATAGAGGAACTCATTTTGCAAACTATCTATTGGAGAAGACCTTAAAAAGGTATGGAGTGCATCATCGGTTCTCAACCGCCTACCATCCACAAGCCAATGGACAAGCGGAAAACACCAACAGGGCGTTGAAACGAATCTTGGAAAAGACGGTCGATAACAACCTGAAGATATGGTCGCAAAAGCTTGAAGATGCACTATGGGCATATCGTACAGCCTACAAAACACCAATTGGGAGCACTCCTTATCGAATACTTTACGGGAAAGTGTGCCACCTTCCATTCGAATTCGAGTACAAAGCACTATGGGCACTAAAGAAAGTTCACTTGGACGACATTGCAAGTGGAAGGGAAAGATTGATAAGCTTACACGAATTGGAAGAGCTTAGATCTCTCGCTTATGAGAACTCGAAGATCTACAAGGAACAGTGAAAGAAATGGCATGATGCGCATCTAAAGGAAGTAAAGGTGTTTAAGGAGGGGGACAAAGTATTAATGTATCAGACTCGCTTTAGATTTTCCCCTGGAAAGTTAAAATCAAGATGGATAGGTCCATATGTCGTCTTAAAAGCTTATCCCTCGGGATATGTGGACCTAATGACCGAAAGAGGATCATTTAAGGTAAATGGCCATAGATTAAAGCTTTACAATGAAAACGACCCTGTCAGAAATGGCGAGGTCTGTCTTCTCTCTAAAGAGCCAATTACTTAGATGATCCCCTAAGTCAGGCTCGCGACTCGTTACAAAAACAAGCGCTTCTCAGGAGGCAACCTGTGTTTTTACTATTTATCTTTGTTTTTGTATGTTTTATAATCAATTTTGCAGCATTAGTCAAAGGAAATTACAACCAGATCTAATTTTGACAAAAGCCAAACAGGAGCCTCTTCGCGTTCGCGAAGCTTTAAGTTTCGCGACGCGAAATGAGTGTGACAAGGTAAGTTTCGTAAGGAGAATTCTGAAACTAGTGTGGCTGTTACGACTTCGCGACGCGAGACACTTTATTTCGCGACGCGAAGTTCGAAACGAAGGAGTTTAAATTGTTTTCTAAAACGCTATTTTCAGTATTTCTCCTCTTCCCTTCGGTTTTTCTCTGCAATCTCTCTCCCATTCTGCAATTTCATGGCGTCAAAGGTATGTATTTCTCCTCTATTTGCTTTAATTTGAAGATCCTTACAAGCCCTAGTTCTTTAAACTTGTGAATGTTCCTTAAAAGGGGATTTCTTGGGTAAGGATGTCTTTAATGTTAGGAGGAGGGATGTTTATTGCTTTGATCTGCTTAGATGTACACACTTGAGTTTAGTTTTATAAATGTTGTGATATGTTTCAACTCAAGTGTGGGGAAGAAAGGTTATAAGCTTGGTGGTGATTAATGTATATGTTTTGTTTGCGTAGAGAGCTTCATCTTCTCGCAATGCCCAAGACCACCCATGCTTGTCTTTTGATTCCGATAACATCTTGCGTAGCGAAAAGCTGTCTTTGATGATTGAACTTGATCGTTTGAGAAAGCGGGACGTTGAGATTGGCTCGATTGTTGATTTGCACTTTGTTGAGGAAATTGGATTTGGGGATAGGCTTTCAAGCCTCTTGAGGAGAGAGTACCGCGATCACTTTCGTGTACTTCGTTTTGTGAACAACGATTGGGAGAAAGCACTAAAAACCCACGAGCCGATCTACTATGAGCTTGTGTTGGAATTTTTGGCGACATTTAGCTTCGATGTGGAGGCATATGAGGAAGATAGAATCGATGGCCCTTGTATACGATTCCGTTTGCTTGGAGAATGGTATGAGATCACATTACCGCGTTTTGGAGTTGTGACAACTGTCAGTTTTTGACCTTCAGGTTAGCTACTCGTTTAATCCACTCAGTAGCGTTTCCGTAGGTTAAAAACTAGTTAATTAAGTTTCTAAATGAAACTAGGTTAGTTTGCGTGAAAAGTTTAGGCTAAAACCTAAGAGTCCCGAAAATTGCCCGAAAAGCCCGTACCGGTCCGAAATCGTCCGAAAATCCTATAATGCCAAATTAAAGTTAATTTTTAGAAAAATTAAGTTATGTTATTTTAAAATAAGTAAATTAACTTGAATGATCCAAAAATCTCCCTCGAAAAATCGGTTTCTATCGAAAACGCGAAAAACCGACACTGCATTTGAGAACGCAGTGTAATTGTTTAATTAATTTATCAAAAATAAAATAAAAGAAAATGGGAGAGAGGTGGGACCCACCAAGGGGCCGGCCACCCCCCCCCCCCCAACTCTCTCTTTTTCTCTTTTCAAAACAACATCACACCATCACTTCACCATCCATTTTTCAAATCTCTCTCTCTCTCTAACCTTTTTCTCTCTCTAAATTATCTCTAACTCTCTCAAAATCCAGCCTTATTATCATCAAAAATCTGGAAATTTGAAGATTAAAAACAAGTTTTAAAAGTGTTCTTAGTGTTGTTCAAAGGTAAGTAGTGTTGCATGTTGATTAAACTTCAATTTTTAACCCATTTGGGTACTTTCTTCATCTTTTTGTGAGGTTTTAATCCTCTTTGTTGGATGAACATCATCCTTGATGTTTGAGGAAGAGATTTAACCATGTTAATGTGTTAAAACATTCAAAAATGGTGAAAATCTATGACTTCTCCATATAAACACAAGATTGATGCGAAAAATCACTTGTTTTTGGTGTTTTGATACTCATTTTGGATGGAAAATCGTATTGGTGTTGCATGCATGTGTTTTATTGTTATTCAAAGTTTATTTTATCTATCTTTATATTCTTTCTAAAGAATCCAAAATCATGTGATTTGGTGGACTTTTGAGGCTTCAACCAATGAAAACAAGTTAGTGGTGTAGGCTGTCCCATTGTGGCAGATTGCACATGCACGACTTTAAGAGGTCATATCTCCCTCAAAAACCACCCAAATGATGTGAAACTTGTCTCATTAGCTTGGTATATGTGTCCTCTAGAAAATCCCTTTTGAAATTCGTGATTTGGTGGAGAATTGAATTCTTTATGAAGCAAACACCCCTGACATGTTTTTCTGAAAATAAAAGGTGCCTACTGATTTTATAAAAATTCTTAAAATATGAAGAACACTTCCAAAAATTATGAAAAATTGTGGGATTGTTGCTAACATCCCAAATTATAGTAGGTAAAATTCTTGAGATTTAACTCTCTTTGGAACTAAGCCTTTTGGTGACACCTTTGCATGGGACCAAATCTGCCAGATTTGGAATTATTCAAAAATGTTAATTTGCAAACATTTCTAATTCCAATATGTTTGGATCATAATTTTAACCAACAAAAAGTTATTTTATATCAAGTTTGAACATAACAAATGTAGTAAAGGCATTATATAGGATATCGTTACGATTTATTAAAATATGGACCGTTGGACTTGGAACTTACGTTAAATACTTATGATTTAGGGCAATTCTAGTTTCGGAGCCGGGACTCGTACACGCACTAACGTTTGTTGAACGCTTTAATCACTCGAGGTGAGTATTCACGGCCCCGTTTTTAACGTTTTTACGTATTTGGGGTGAAAAGCATGTTGTTGATAAAAGTTATGAAAAATTTGCTTTCTAGCAACGTTTGGTGAATTGTGTACACGTATGCTTTTTAGCATGGTCATATGAATTATGTACACGTATGCTTTTTAGCATGGTTATATGAATTATGTACACGTATGCTTTTTAGCATGGTTATATGAATTATGTACACGTATGCTTTTAGCATGGTTAATGAATTGTGTACACGTATGCTTTTTAGCATGATTTTTGTGAGTATGCATTGTGACGATATGTGCGAGTAAAGTTTGCCCCTTAGAATATACACTACCATTAACTCATTTAGGAGCCTATGGACTTAGTGGATAGCGCTATTTGGTACCAATACCCACCCGAAGGACTGACGAGTGAAGGGTGCACTATTTCTGAAGTAACGACTACACATGTGGGGCAAAGGATCCCCCACCGCTGTGGTACTCGTTGAAAGACGACCTACCCATGTGGACGTGAGTTCCACCGCTGAGGTAGTTCGCACGAACGTTCCGCCCATGTGGTTAGCAACCACCTCTGAGGTATTCGTTGGGGTTAACGGTTTGGTAGTGGCTCGAAGTTTTACATATCTTATGCATAATTGTGTATGTTGGCGTGAGCGGACGTCCAAGTATACACGTGGTTGTGAACGGTTAAAAAGATTCTGCAAATTTCCTTTTATAATATGTCTGCATGTAAAAATTTTTGTGCATATCAAAACCTGTGAACTCACCAACTCTCGTAGTTGACGTCTCTTTTTAACATGCTTTTCAGGAAATCCGAAGGTTTGATAGGGCTTTTATGGTATTTAGTAGTCACCAATCTTGTCATGCTAGTTATTTGTGTTTTGTGAACGATTGTAAACGATTAAATTTATGGTTGGGATGTACTTTTGTAAACACTGTTTAAATTTTATTTATGAATGGTTGGTGTTATGTATCTCCAATCGTTATGAAATCTTGACTGTAGCACCTCGTGTTTCCGCTTTAGCGGGGTGTTACAGACTTAGTATCAGAGCCATAGGTTATAGAGAACATCAGTTTTTCATAAAAACCAAGTACTATAACCAACCTTTTCTAAGACAAGTTAAAACTTTTAATTATGGATTTCGAAGTATAGGAGAATTTGAATACTAGTATGATTAGGATAGGTGCTATTCTGATATATCATAGATAGGCGGAGCCTGATCACCTACGCCTAGCCATGATATAAGTAGGATAAGACCTATGAACCAATCATACGGCTAGAGAATAGAAGTTGGAGCCTTCGAAAAATTTTCCTAAAAAACATAAACCGTGTGAGTTCACATAAGCACATCATGATTCTGATATCTACTATAGCACTTACGCGTTTAAGTAAAGTAACGCCTTTGTTGAACACTCTTGCCTTAGCACTTAGGAGGTCACTAGTAGTTTGAAGGCGCGTTAATAAGTTATGCGGACACTACAATCACTATGCCGAACACCATTACTTAGACTTCGGAGAAAGACCCGTCTAGGCATTATGATTCCGACATCGGAGTAACAAGCAAAGACGTTTCAATCGATCCACCTCCGAACCTCACAACACCTCATATGAGACAACTCAGAAGAGAGCTGCGGCAACCATTCGGAGTGGACTGGCGATAACACATCTAGTTAATGCAAGGTCATTTAATATCCTTTCGGGGATACTGATCGGTAGTACTACCAGTATGACACTAGGAGAGGCTTGAACAATCCGAGCACACGTCGACGGACTGCAAAATAATCGAAGCAGAGTATCAAGTTAGAACCCGGATATAATTAAGTTGACGAAATTGGTGCATCTCTTGGAGGAAGGTACCACCAATGCTGTAGAGAAGGTTATGACGGCAAGAAGGACGACTAGGAGAGTTGACTTGAGCTGGCAAGTTGTGGTGATACTGTTGGCAAAATTGATCCTATCGATTGTAACTCTCATGATTTTGAAAGAATTTCAAAAAAAAAATGCACTTTTGGATTGTTCCATTTAAAACCCCAGTATGGGCAAGAGAAATATTTTAAGGATGCATTAGCATCAAACTTTGAACTTTTCAGATATGTATTAAACTTTTACGAAACTAATTTTTATTAAATCAAAAGGACGATCTTAGCGAGTTTATTTAAAAAAAAAATTATCATGAATAAAATACAAATATTTTCGAACATTTATTAAAAGACAACTTTTAATCAAACATACATTTTACAAATGATTTAGAACCGCATTTTACAGAAGAAACGCACTTAGCTAGAAAGTGAATCGTGATAATTAATCGATCAACATTGTTCAACTGATAGCCCAACAAGTCTAGGAAGTCGTATCTACCGTAGTCACTCAAGTTACTACCGAGCTTGTCGCAAATAGAAGAAAAAGGAAGTCATAATACCCATCGAATGGAAGGATGGTAATGCAAGAAAATTGAGCACCAGTCAGAGGAAACGACTCGTGATAAATCAATCAAAAGTTGAAAAAGTAGTCAGAAATTTTGGAGTAAAGACCCAAGAAATCACAGAACTTGAAAGAGGAGCATTTAATTGAGTATTCTAACGGGGAGTTAGTTAAGGCCAGCAAAGTAGTCAGGAAATGCACTCTAGGCTTAGCAGGAAAGGACTTTAGTATAGATCTAATCCCAATCAAGATAGGGAGTTTCGACATAATAGTTGGTATGGATTGGATGTCCAACCATCGAGCTACGATATGCTGTGCTGAGAAGATTGTTAGGCTAGCATTGCCCGATGGAAGTGTACTCGAGGTGCACGGAGAGAAGCCAAAGAAAGATATTAAGTTAGTATCGTTTATGAGAATGCGTAGCCATTTGCAAAAGGAGTGTGTAGCATTTATGGCGCACGTGGTAGATAAGAAAGCAGAAGAGAAGTCAATCCAGGATATTCCGGTTGTGCGGGAATTTCCTGTGGTATTCCGGAAGAGCTACCCGGATTACCTCCATCAGGGCAAGTAGAATTCCACATCGACTTAATTCCTGGAGCAGGCCCCATAGCAAAGTCGCCTTATCGACTAGCACCGTCCGAGATGCAGGAGCTTTCAAACCAACTTCAAGAACTGCTAGACAAAGGATTCATCCGACCCAGCTCTTCGCCTTGGGGAGCCCCCGTGTTGTTCGTCAAGAAGAAGGATGGATCTTTCCGCATGTGCATCGACTATAGGGAGCTGAACAAGATCACCATCAAGAACCGATACCCTCTTCCACGCATCGATGATCTGTTCGATCAACTGCAAGGAGCAACGTACTTCTCCAAGATCGATCTTCGATCCGGATACCATCAAATGCGAGTTCGTGAGGAAGACATCGCAAAGACGGCGTTCAGAACTCGTTATGGACATTATGAGTTATTGGTCATGCCTTTTGGCTTGACAAATGCTCCAGCAGTGTTCATGGATCTGATGAACCGAGTATGCCGACCATATTTAGATAAGTTCGTCATTGTCTTTATAGACGACATTCTAATTTACTCGCAAGGCAAGGAGGACCACGAGCATCATTTGAGGCTGATACTGGAACTACTGAAAGCCGAAAAGCTTTACGCCAAATTCTCAAAGTGCGAATTTTGGATCCGAGAAGTTCACTTTTTAGGACATGTGGTGAACAAAGAAGGAATACACGTCGACCCAGCCAAGATCGAGGCCATAAAGAAATGGGAAGCCCCGAAGACACCAACGGAAATTCGACAATTTCTCGGATTGGCAGGTTACTACCGGCGATTCATTGCAAATTTCTCCAAGATTGCGCAGCCGCTGACAACCTTAACGCAAAAGGACAAGAAGTTCATCTGGGGAGAGAAACAAGAGGAAGCATTCCAGTTGCTGAAGCATAAGTTGTGCAATGCACCCATTCTGGCGTTACCCGAAGGAACGGATAACTTTGTGGTGTATTGCGATGCTTCACATCAAGGCTTGGGATGTGTTCTGATGCAGAACGAGAAGGTCATTGCCTATGCATCCAGACAGTTGAAGGTCCACGAGAAGAACTACACCACTCACGACTTAGAGCTTGGAGCAGTGGTGTTTGCCCTTAAGATTTGGAGACATTATCTCTACGGCACCAAATGCACCATCTATACGGACCATAAGAGTCTCCAGCATATTCTCGATCAGAAAATGCTGAATATGAGACAGAGAAGATGGGTTGAGTTACTCAGCGATTACGACTGCGAGATTAAGTATCATCCAGGGAAAGCGAATGTCGTAGCTGATGCGCTAAGCAGGAAGGAACGAGTGAAGCCTACGCGGACGCGAGCAATGGGAATGGTAGTGCAGACCAGTCTGAAAAGTCAGATATTGAAAGCTCAGAGAGAAGCTCTGAAGGCTGACAACTTAAAGAAAGAAACTCTTCACAAGTTGGAAAAAGAGTTTGAGGAGAAATCGGATGGAGTGCGTTATTTCAAGGATAGAATCTGGGTTCCGAAAGTCGATCAGTTAAGGAAATTGATCATGGATGAAGCTCATCAATCAAAGTACTCGATACACCCAGGTGCTGACAAAATGTACAAAGGGCTGAAAGAACACTATTGGTGGCCTGGAATGAAGAAGGATATTGCCACCTATGTGAGCAAATGTCTGACTTGTGCAAAAATAAAGGCAGAACACCAGAAACCATCCGGACTATTACAGCAACCAGATATCCCATAATGGAAATGGGAGCAGATATCAATGGATTTCGTGACCAAGTTACCCAAGACTAAAAAGGGCCATGATTCGATTTGGGTAATCGTTGACCGACTCACGAAATCTGCGCACTTCTTGCCAATAAAAGAAAGTTTTAGCATTGATAGACTCGCGCAATTGTATGTCGACGAGATAGTTATGCGACATGGAGTCCCGATATCGATCATCTCTGATAGAGACAGCAGATTCACTTCGCGATTCTGGCAGTCACTACAAGCAGCATTGGGTACCAGTGTGGATTTGAGCACCGCCTATCATCCACAAACTGACGGTCAGACAGAAAGGACTATACAGACACTGGAGGATATGCTACGTGCATGTGTGTTAGAATTCGGAGGTAGCTGGGATGATCACCTACCTTTGGTTGAATTCTCCTACAACAACAGCTACCATACAAGTATTCAGTGTGCCCCGTACGAAGCACTGTATGGACGCAAGTGCAGATCCCCACTCAATTGGTTGGAAGTGGGAGAGAGTCGACTGCTTAGGCCTGACATCGTACAGGAGACCACTGATAAGATTAAGCTAGTGCAGGAAAAGCTTAAAGCAGCCAGGGATCGCCAGAAAAGCTATGCTGATAATCGGCGAAAGCCGTTAGAATTCCAAGTTGGCGATAAAGTGCTACTAAAGGTATCACCCCGGAAAGGATTGATAAGATTTGGAAAGAAAAGGAAATTAAGCCCTCGTTTTGTTGGACCATTCGAGGTCATAGAAAGAATCGGACCCGTTGCATATAGATTGGATTTACCAATAGAGCTCAACTCTATTCATGACACGTTCCACGTGTCCAATCTAAAGAAATGTCTGTCGGAAGAGACAATAATCTTGCCTTTGGAAGAAATACAAATTGATGAACAACTGCGCGCCGCGGAGGAACCTATTGAGATTCTTGACCGAGAAATCAAGCAACTCCGGCGTAGTAGAATACCAATTGTCAAAGTGCGATGGAACTCTAGGCACGGACCTGAGTTCACCTGGGAGCGGGAAGCGTTCATGAAAGACAAGTACCCGCATCTCTTCACAAAGAACCCCTGCGGTAGCAACAAGAATTAAATTTCGGGACGAAATTTCTTTCAACCGGGGGTAAATGTGACAACTGTCAGTTTTTGACCTTCAGGTTAGCTACTCGTTTAATCCACTCAGTAGCGTTTCCGTAGGTTAAAAACTAGTTAATTAAGTTTCTAAATGAAACTAGGTTAGTTTGCGTGAAAAGTTTAGGCTAAAACCTAAGAGTCCCGAAAATTGCCCGAAAAGCCCGTACCGGTCCGAAATCGTCCGAAAATCCTATAATGCCAAATTAAAGTTAATTTTTAGAAAAAGTAAGTTATGTTATTTTAAAATAAGTAAATTAACTTGAATGATCCAAAAATCTCCCTCAAAAAATCGGTTTCTATCGAAAACGCGAAAAACCGACACTGCATTTGAGAACGCAGTGTAATTGTTTAATTAATTTATCAAAAAAATAAATAAAGAAAACGGGAGAGAGGTGGGACCCACCAAGGGGCCGGCCACCCTCCCCCCCCCCCTACTCTCTCTTTTCTCTTTTCAAAACAACATCACACCATCACTTCACCATCCATTTTTCAAATCTCTCTCTCTCTCTAACCTTTTTCTCTCTCTAAATTCTCTCTAACTCTCTCAAAATCCAGCCTTATTATCATCAAAAATCTGGAAATTTGAAGATTAAAAACAAGTTTTAAGAGTGTTCTTAGTGTTGTTCAAAGGTAAGTAGTGTTGCATGTTGATTAAACTTCAATTTTTAACCCATTTGGGTACTTTCTTCATCTTTTTGTGAGGTTTTAATCCTCTTTGTTGGATGAACATCATCCTTGATGTTTGAGGAAGAGATTTAACCATGTTAATGTGTTAAAACATTCAAAAATGGTGAAAATCTATGACTTCTCCATATAAACACAAGATTGATGCGAAAAATCACTTGTTTTTGGTGTTTTGATACTCATTTTGGATGGAAAATCGTATTGGTGTTGCATGCATGTGTTTTATTGTTATTCAAAGTTTATTTTATCTATCTTTATATTATATGGTTGGGGGATTGAAGTTCATAATCATTAAACCCCAAAAACCCCAAAGTTCATGAGTGTTTTTGATGAGAAAATGTTAGTTTGATCTTGTAACCTTGCTGTCAGATTTTGCATGTGTGTTTAAACGTCACAAAAGTATAGTAAACTGAGGTATTTTCTTACAAAAATTTGATAGATTGAAATTTGATGAGTTAGGAAGAAAATCTCTTTTGAATCACTCAAAAATTCGAAGGGAAACGCATTCAACCAACTAAAAACTTTTTGAAGCTCATCAGCTTTTGGTCAGAAAAGTTTATTCATCTTCATGTATGCATATCTCTTTGAAAAATTATCTAAAATGCACAATTTTTAATTTCAAACTCAAGTTCTCTGAGTTAGCTTTCTAAAGAATCCAAAATCATGTGATTTGGTGGACTTTTGAGGCTTCAACCAATGAAAACAAGTTAGTGGTGTAGGCTGTCCCATTGTGGCAGATTGCACATGCACGACTTTAAGAGGTCATATCTCCCTCAAAAACCACCCAAATGATGTGAAACTTGTCTCATTAGCTTGGTATATGTGTCCTCTAGAAAATCCCTTTTGAAATTCGTGATTTGGTGGAGAATTGAATTCTTTATGAAGCAAACACCCCTGACATGTTTTTCTAAAAATAAAAGGTGCCTACTGATTTTATAAAAATTCTTAAAATATGAAGAACACTTCCAAAAATTATGAAAAATTGTGGGATTGTTGCTAACATCCCAAATTATAGTAGGTAAAATTCTTGAGATTTAACTCTCTTTGGAACTAAGCCTTTTGGTGACACCTTTGCATGGGACCAAATCTGCCAGATTTGGAATTATTCAAAAATGTTAATTTGCAAACATTTCTAATTCCAATATGTTTGGATCATAATTTTAACCAACAAAAAGTTATTTTATATCAAGTTTGAACATAACAAATGTAGTAAAGGCATTATATAGGATATCGTTACGATTTATTAAAATATGGACTGTTGGACTTGGAACTTACGTTAAATACTTATGATTTAGGGCAATTCTAGTTTCGGAGCCGGGACTCGTACACGCACTAACGTTTGTTGAACGCTTTAATCACTCGAGGTGAGTATTCACAGCCCCGTTTTTAACGTTTTTACGTATTTGGGGTGAAAAGCATGTTGTTGATAAAAGTTATGAAAAATTTGCTTTCTAGCAACGTTTGGTGAATTGTGTACACGTATGCTTTTTAGCATGGTCATATGAATTATGTACACGTATGCTTTTTAGCATGGTTATATGAATTATGTACACGTATGCTTTTTAGCATGGTTATATGAATTATGTACACGTATGCTTTTAGCATGGTTAATGAATTGTGTACACGTATGCTTTTTAGCATGATTTTTGTGAGTATGCATTGTGACGATATGTGCGAGTAAAGTTTGCCCCTTAGAATATACACTACCATTAACTCATTTAGGAGCCTATGGACTTAGTGGATAGCGCTATTTGGTACCAATACCCACCCGAAGGACTGACGAGTGAAGGGTGCACTATTTCTGAAGTAACGACTACACATGTGGGGCAAAGGATCCCCCACCGCTGTGGTACTCGTTGAAAGACGACCTACCCATGTGGACGTGAGTTCCACCGCTGAGGTAGTTCGCACGAACGTTCCGCCCATGTGGTTAGCAACCACCTCTGAGGTATTCGCTGGGGTTAACGGTTTGGTAGTGGCTCGAAGTTTTACATATCTTATGCATAATTGTGTATTTTGGCGTGAGCGGACGTCCAAGTATACACGTGGTTGTGAACGGTTAAAAAGATTCTGCAAATTTCCTTTTATAATATGTTTGCATGTAAAAATTTTTGTGCATATCAAAACCTGTGAACTCACCAACTCTCGTAGTTGACGTCTCTTTTTAACATGCTTTTCAGGAAATCCGAAGGTTTGATAGGGCTTTTATGGAATTTAGTAGTCACCAATCTTGTCATGCTAGTTATTTGTGTTTTATGAACGATTGTAAACGATTAAATTTATGGTTGGGATGTACTTTTGTAAACACTGTTTAAATTTTATTTATGAATGGTTGGTGTTATGTATCTCCTATCGTTATGAAATCTTGACTGTAGCACCTCGTGTTTCCGCTTTAGCGGGGTGTTACAGGAGTGTTGCTCGGACTTTTCACGGTGGCTCAGTCGAGGTCCGAATACTTTTCTCACTACTTCTTAACCGGTGCTTGTGAACCTAGTACCGAGTTTGTGGGTGCAGATTTTTGGGCAACTATTGGATTGGGACCGTATCTACAGTCCAACACAAAGAAAAGTTCTATCACTCTACCCGAGCATCGCCTTCTTCATCGGATGCTAGTTCACTCGCTTGCTTACCGGAAAGCTATCAAAGAAAAAGTACCGGAAGGTGATCTTTGGCTTCTTTCACGATTGGTTAACCGGAACGCAATAACCAATCTTTCTTATGTGATGGCAAAAATGTTCCAAAGCGCCGGCAAGGTGCATGATAAGGCCGGAACGGGCCTTTGTGGGGGACATTTCATTACGGTTATAGCGGAGAAGTTAGGAACCCTTATACCGGACGTTTGTGAAACTCTCACCAAGTTGTCGCCTATAGGTTTTCTCAATAAGGTTCTTTTTCGCTCCATGAAGTTACTTGCACCGGAATCTCGAAGGGGTACTTTTGTTTGGATTGGGGATGCCACAACCAATGAAGAGCCGATCGGTATGGCTACTTCACCTCCTCAATCTACCTTTCCAGGGCAATCAAGCAATCCTCCGCCGGCAAATCAACAAGGATCGGGATCTATTCATGAAGCTATTCAAGGTTTATCTGAACAGATGGGAGTTGAGCATCACGAGATGATGGAGAGACTAGATCGGATTTCGTATGACATGTATGGTGTTCGGTGGGAATTGTCTTGGTCACCGCGTCGATGAGCGAGTACTTTGAAAGCGTGGGACATGCTCCCTCGGCTCCTCTCCAACCTCATCCCGTATGGCGCGATAGTGATGACGGTCCCGCTGGCTACTCAACCTACGATGAATGGGCTTTTGAAAACCGTAACTAATCGGTTTTATTTGATTCGATTGGGTTGTACTCTACTTTGAACTTTAAACTGCGTGGTTGTGTTTGGTTGAACAATTTTTATTTTCTGTTTGGTTTGTTTAGGATCGTAAGAACTAATTGATTGCTTTGGTTTGGTTTTATTTTCTTTAGTGCGTTTTTATTTTTTTTTCTTTTTGGTAATAGATACAGCGACCTATGATCTTGAATCGAGCACGATTTTGGAACACTCTCTCAGATCAGAACAGATTTCGTCACATAACCCGGGAAGTTTCTCTTTTTCCCAATTACTCCTTAATTGTTCTGATTGTTGCATTAAGGACACTTCAAATTTTAAGTGTGGGGAGGGGGTTATGTAGACTTATCTGTTTAAATGGGTTCACTTTTTGCTTGTGGATTGTCGTTTTTCAAATTTTTGAAAGCTTTGAGATTTGACCCCAATTTTTTCGAAATCTGAGATTGTTTTTGAGACTGAGTTTCTTGCATAGGAGAACACTGAATAAGATTAGTTGAGTAAAAGGATGCCTTGGAATACTGATTACCATCAGTGCCTCACCCAATTCTTTTGAGAGATTGAGCCTTAATTGTTATTTATTTCGTGAGGAATACCGACTTTGACCCAAGGTAGAACTTGTCATTTGAATGCTTGTCGAGACCAGATAAGAGAAGTATTTATCACCATTGCACTGATAGAGGCCTTCGTTTCTATCCCTTTTAGCCTTCGTCAGATAACCTCATCATAAGGTTATTTGATTTGCCTAGCCTTTGATTGAAAAGTACTCATCATTAGTACTTCATCCCTTGTAACCATTTTGAGCCTTAGCCTTTTCATTTCTTAACCCACTATACACTTTATCCTTTAGCCTATTCGTTTTATCTATCTTTTTGCCGTAGCTCAAAGTTGAATGCTTTTCATGTTTTTGGTCCGTTTTATGAAGCTGACAAATAGAGAAAGGGATTATGAAAAAGAAAAAGAAAAAGAGCAAAAGAGTAAAAAAGCAACATAGTTGCTACTCAAGAAAAAAAAAAGAAAAAAATAGAGAGCTTGAAAAGAAAAGAAAAGAAAGATAGAAAATGACTCATTCAAAAGAAACATCAAAAGAGTCGATGTGCTTAAAAGAAAAGAAGATAAATATCGAAGCCACAAATAAACAATGTGCTTAGGCCGATATAAAAGTGATAGTGATAGAAATCCCGAGCTCTAAAAATCTCAAAAGTCAGATGATTAATTTGGGTCTTGAACTGATTGGTTTTCAGGTTTTTGCTGCAACCCTTAGTCACTTATATATCCTTTATCCTACCCTTAACCCTTAGCCTAATGTTACAACCCTAAAGTCCTCTTGACGGTTGACAACTTCTCAGTGGTGGAGATTAGATTTGGTGACAAGCTTATGCATGCGGGAATTAGTCAAGTACTGGTGTGATCACTTATATATACACTTTTACCCCGAGAGATACACTTTACATGATTATTCATACTATGTGAGGGTGAAAGGTTGATCTTGGTATCCAATTGCTTGATGTGTCTTGTTTGTGTGTTCGATTGTGTGAGTATACTTTGTTCTCTTGGATGATCTTGGGTGGAGATAATTTTGGAGTTATCTTTCTTATCTTTCAGTCTTTTAATTGAGGACAATCAAAGCTTAAGTGTGGGGATTTTGATAACACCAAAATTATACATGTTTTGGTTGAGCTTAATTGTATAACTTTACCCCATTTCTCACACCGTTTATGATCATTTCACTCACCAAATGAGCTTATTATTGCTTTTGTAGGATTTGGAGGCCGTAGAACGGAAAAGTACGAAAAAAGGCGAGAAAATGTGAAAAATGCACAACATCAATCCAGTAGCCATCTGGCGATCGCGAGTTTTCAAGTTTGGCGCCGCCAGGTTCGATAACGAGGAAATCCAGAGTTTGACCTAAGTGGCTCGCGCCGCGAGACCGCCGTCTGGCGAACGCGAAATGACCCCTGGACGCCTTCTTTTAAATACCAGCCTCCTCCTTCAGTTCAAAAACACGAAGCAGAGATGAGGGGAACGATAGAGTAGAGAGTGAAAGTCAGAGTTGTGCCGATACGCTGCGGGGTTCGATCTTCGATCATCCGTCGTTGTACTGTCGGTATCATGTCTGTGTCTACTATCGTTTTTTCTGTTTTCATTATGATTAGTGAGTAGTCTTTTAATAGTGGTACTTGTCGTGGTCGATGAACCATTGTGGATGATGATTTCGTAATTTAATGTTTATTGGTTTGTTTTTGGTTGATTGAATGTGTGTTATGGTTCCGATTTGATTCCTATTGTTTGGCTATTTGAAATCCTTGATTGGGTGTATCTGTTTTGACCTAAATAGATAGACTCCGATAGGATAATCAATCTCCCTTGACCTACCCTTCATCCCGGAGAGTTGTGTTAAGTGGTTACTCAGACCGAGAGCGACCAGATAGTAGAATACCATGCAATAGAGATAGGATTGGGTTACCGGTGCTAGATTGTCTGACAAATAACCTATGTATTGGGACTAGGAGGATCAAGACCTAGTTAATAGCCATAGTCATCATGTGTTAGGGCGTCCTAGACTTAAATTCCTACAATAACCAAAACAACCAAACCTTTGGCCTATTTAAATCATCCACTTAGGGATTCACTATACCATGATAAGTGCTACTGTTTTCCTTCATATAGTTCTTAATCAATCTTTTAATCGCTTTCTTAGTTCATAGTTAATTTAGTTGTCTTTTTAGTATTAAAACCTTTTTCATAAAAACCCCCCAAAAGCTTTAGGTTAATTAAACTGATTTAGATTAATAATCTACGATAACTTGACCGTTCCCAGTGGTAGATACGATACCTGGACTTTCCTACACTATATTACTCACGATCAGGTACACTTGCCTGTATATGTGGTAAGACAGTGGCTAGGCATTAGAGGTTAAAACTTGTTCTGCTTTTTATATATAATAATTACCACATCATCTGGAGATAGTATTGAATAACGACCCCTATGATCGTCTTCAATCATTAGCTATTCGTGATGCGAACGACGCAAGAAACAACATGGACTACGATCCTCTTCCCCACTCTAGAAAGTGGACCAGAAGCCATCCCACTACCAACATCATCGGTAGTCCATCTGCTTTAGTGACAACACGCTCTTCAAAGGGAAATGAGAACGTCATTCTGTTCGGAGGCTTCCTGAGTGACTTTGAACCAGCCAAAACCCAAGATTCACTTTCAGATCCTGATTGGGTTAGGGCTATGCAGGAAGAGCTACCAGAATTCGAACGAAACAGAGTTTGGCACCTTGTGGAACGACCATGGAGGAAATCCATCATTGACTTAAGGTGGATCATCTGCAACAAGAAAGATGAAAACGATCTTATTATCCGCAATAAGGCTCGTTTGGTCGCCAAGGGTTATCATCAACAAGAAGGTATCGACTACGACGAGACATTCGCCCCAGTAGCCAGAATAGAGGCTATAAGGATCTTTCTCGCGTATGCCTCACACAAAAATATGAAGGTCTTCCAGATGGACGTCAAGTGCGCGTTCCTAAACGGAGATCTACAAGAGGAGGTGTATGTTGAACAACCCGAGGGGTTTGTTGATCCTAAGTATCCGGAACACGTCTACGTGCTTGACAAAGCACTTTACGGTTTGAAGCAAGCACCTCGTGTCTGGTATGAAACTCTTACCATTTATTTGCTTGAGTCCGGATATCAAAAGGGCAATGTCGACCCAATCTTGTTTCTTCAAAGGTTAGGTAATCATTTGACCTTAGTACAGATATACATGGATGATGTCATCTTTGCATCTACGAACCCTGAGTCTTGCACTGAGTTTGAACAGATAATGAAGTCCAGATTTTAGATGAGTATGATGGGCGAACTTACGTTTATCTTAGGACTTCAAGTCCGTCAAACCCCGCAAGGGATTTTTATAAACCAGTCCAAATATACTCATGACATTTTAAAACGATTTGACTTTACTGGACCTACGTCTGCTTCAACCCCAATATCCACGTCCTTTCAACTGGATGTTGATTTATTAGGGAATCCGGTTGACTAAAAGAATTATCGTGCAATCATTGGGTCTCTGCTTTACCTCACGGCTAGTACACCCGACATTATGTTTGCCACGGGTGTCTGTGTTCACTTTCAGTGCGATCCACGAGAATCACATCTTGGAGCGGTCAAGAGAATCCTTAAGTACCTGAAGGGCACACCTAATTTTGGCCTTTGGTACCCTAAGGATTTTGGTTTTGAACTAACAGCCTTTACAGATTCAGATCATGCAGGCTGTAAGTTAAACAGGAAGAGCACGTCAGGAGCATGCCAGTTCCTCGAGGACAAGTTGGTAAGTTGGTCCTCAAGAAAGCAGAACTGTGTTTCACTCTCGACCGCGGAGGCAGAATATGTCGCCGCAGCGTGTTGTTGTTCACAGGTTCTTTGGATGAAAACTCAACTAGCGGACTATGGCTATACCATGCAATGGATTCCCATTTACTGTGACTCAAGCAGTGCCATTTAGATAGCGGCAAATCCAGTTCAACATTCTTTGTTCGAGAAAGGTAACATTGAACTGTTCTTTGTTGACAATGAACGTCAGTTAGCTGATTTGTTCACCAAGGCATTTGATGAGAAACACCATTACTATCTGCTTAGTAAATTAGGCATGCTAGACCCCTCGGTTGATTACTAGGGGGAGCCAGTTTTATTTCTACATGCATGTGTATAGGGGGAGCTTCTGTGTTGCATAGATATAGGGGGAGCAATTATATAAATGTTGTGTATTGCTAACTATACCGGATCCAAACTGCTATGGATACCATTCTTATTCTTTTCTTGCTGGTTGTTGAACCGCAAAACGGCTTCTGGATATTTCAATTCAATACCCGAAATTCAAATGTACGACTTCTGATCACTCTGTTCAGATCTCCTGCTAAATCCAACCACAGAGATGACATTAACCACCTTAGTCGTTTTGATAATGTCTAGGGGCTGAACTTGTATAAACAATGAACTTGGAACTTCAGGGGTGGTAATGACAAGTTTCTGATCTCACAAGATCAGGGACCAGTTTTGCCATTTTCTGAAACTACAAGTTCAGGTACCTTAATTGTAATTCTTTCCAAGTATACAAGTTCAGGGGCTCTTTTGTAAATTTTACAAAACTTACGTCCAGGGGTCATTCTATCATTTCTTGATAGTTGAGTGTTGAGAAAGACAAAGGGAGAACCTATCAGCACAACTGATACGTTGACTGAAATTATAAAAGCGGGATTTCTTTGATTTGAAAAATATCAGTTTCAAAATATCACCAACTTTTCTCTCTCTCAACTGCTCCTTCAAGAACACGAAGAACGACCCAAACCGCTGATCACTTCCCGGCCCAACGTTCGTTATCGCTCCATTTATCGATCCGATTACTTCCTGACGTTCCTGGTAAGATTAAGAACTTGATTATGCTTTCAATTACATCTATCTACATTGTTTTCTTGATCAGATTGAAGCCTAAAGGCTTTGGACAAAAACCGAACCCTAAACTCCTTGGATTGGGGTTTCGGGACGTTAGATCAGTCCAAAATTGATTATAAACTAGTTTAAATCGATAATGTATAACTTATTGCTAGTTTACGCTTGAAAATCGAACGTTTTGGACTGATTATGGCCTTGGAAAATGAACAGCTGCATTGTCCCGACTCGAACATTCATAAGTCCCGAATCGGGACTCTTGAATGTTCTTGAGTTCCTTCGAATATTCTTAACTCCCGACTCGGATTGAACCCCGACTCGGGACTTGTGTTCTTCCTACGATTCGGTCTTAACAAATCCCGATTCGGGATTTGTCCATGGACCGACTCGGGAATTGAGCCGAGTCCGAGTCGGTTTTCACTAAGACCCGATTCGGGACTTTATATGATAGCCTCGTGTTCTTACCTAACCTGAGTTAGACTTTGATAAATCCCGAATCGGGATTTGTCAAAATCAGACTCTGGTTATGTTAAAACTTGACCCAAAGTGTTTGACTGTTATCTGATTCAGGATTCTCAAAATACCGACTCAGTCTTATTAAAATTCCGAATCAGGACTTTTCTAAGACTGACTCAGGGTTTCAAGAATCCCATCTCGGATTTCTATCAAACACTTGTTGAAAATATTGAGGGTTTAAAACTTCATTAACGTGTTGTGTGTTTCTGTCAGCAAATGGCAAACCAACAGAACGACCCTCCTTCTCCGGTTGACAACGAGGCTGACAGAGCCTTGATCAGTCCGGAAAAGATCGTTCCCATACTCCATAACAACGAGTATGTGGACCTGAACAGCATCAGGGTGCAGCACACAATTGTACGTGAGATCCTTCGTGCGCACCCCCATCGCATACGCCATGTCAGCTACTGCCAGTGTGCCAGGCATCTATTTACAGCAGTTCTGGGACACTGCAATCATCGAGACTCGGTTCGGAATCTTCTCGGTGATAGCACGCGTAGATGAAACCGAGCTGGTCTTCAACCTGGAAGACTTCTGACGTATTCTACGTCTCCCGGCTGAAACCGACGGAGGACATGCTGAGTTCGAGCCACTCGTGTCTGGACGAATTCTGTTCAGCGAGATCCTGGCCCTTGGAGTCACCGAAACTGTCAACGGCGTCTCACAAATCACACAGAGCATGTTGCCTCCCCTTTGGTCTCAGATGTTCAATCTAATGAACCGCTGCTTGTCCTCAGAGACAAAGGGGACGGACAAGGCCACGACGCAGTTCTGGCACATCTTCCACTCCATTTCTTATGGAAGAAGGATAGATATTGCAGCTCAACTCTGGCTAGACATCACGAAGGATATGGCAGGAAGAGGACAAAATCAGCACCACTCAATCCCGTGGTTACGCTTTCTGGGGTTGATCATACGAGACCACATGGATCGTCATTCGGAAGTAAGACGCCGATCTGGACATCCTGTCATCGAACCGAAGCCGATAACAAGGGTCTTCAAGCGCGACTACGTTTCGGGCCAACCAGAGATGCCCATTCCGGTGCACGTCCTGAACACATCAGATCAGCAGGCAGCGAGCGTCATAAGGTATAGGGCGAACCTAGGCCTAGAAGCCGCACCTATGGACCTTCCAGAACCGGAAGGCCCTACCCAAGGTGCACGACCCATCCCTTCTAGCCCTTGTGCCTTAGGTACAAGGCACCAAGGCTCCACTGGGGGAGCTTCTGGCTCGGGAGTGATGAGTGTGGACGTAAGAGAAATCCTGGGTAGGATTGTCAGGACGTCCGCTACCGCTCACACCGCAACATCATCTGCTGCTACTACAACTACTGAAACGCGTCAACAGCTACTTAGACGCCGCATGCAAGAGGATCCTTATCTACCGACGTCGAGGGTAAAGGAGTACATACCTCATCGTCGTCTGCCCAAGCCATTTCCAATGATCCCGGAGGCATCAGAACACTCATCGCCATCTCATCAGACTGGTGATGCCACGGAAGCATCCCCACAAGAACAATCCCGTGTGTCATCACCACCTCACATGGCGACCACCTCGAGACAACTAGAAGATCCTTCCGGTGATCTGGAAGATAGCTCGTCCGAGAAGACGACCTCGGATGCGGATCCCAAAGGTGGAAAAGGCGAAAGAGCCTCAAATGATGCTTCTACTTCCGCGTTCAACTCCGAACGTTCTGAGCAACTCCTGGACTACTCGGGTACGAAGGACCTCCCATTGAACAAGAAAGACGACATCGATGATGTGGTGGAATCCTGGATGGAGCTATAAGGTGGTGAAGGTTTTGAGGGTGAAAGTAAGGGTCCTGAGGGAAAAGAGGCCGGAGCTGAAGAGGCCCGTTAGGAAGAAGAGGTGTTAGAACCCTTACAAGAGGCCGGAGAGGTAGAGGACCATCCTAGGCAACCAGAAACCGGTACCCTTCCAGCCTAGAGTCTATCCTCCACAGAGGCATCCCACACAGAGGCTAATCAGCAAATGCTGATAAGTCAAGTCGTTGGCAGCCAACCAACGCATTTGCACGCCCTTACCACCCACTCAACCATCTCTCAACAGGTAGTCGTTTCATCTTCACACGGGGACTTATCACACATTCCACCGTACACTCATTTGGAGATGATTGGTGTTGAGTAAAGAGAGCAACTGCCCCAACTCTCGCCATCTTTGAGTGCACATCGAGTCTTAGAGCCATTTTCCTCGATGTTTAACGTCTCTTATTCCTCTAGGACACTACTGGGTGAATCAACCCGAAGCCTTGTTGCTCCTGACTTCACTACATGGTTGAGCACAAGCCAAGGAAGCACCTTAGCGGGGCTTTCCTTGTCCACCGGGTTTCGGAATGAACCATTTGTTGCACCACTGGGATCTACTCCCTCGGATTCGGACAGTATCCTAAAAACTGTCCAAAGCAGGTAAGAGACTCTCGAGAGGGCGGAAGAGGCAAAGAACAAACGGCTAGAGGCTATTGAGAAAGCCTTGGCCGACAGAGAAGAAGCAGACAAAGCTCGCCGCGCTGAGATTGAGGCTGTACAGAGAGCAAATGATGATAGAGAGATAGAACTTCAGGAAGCAAGACACCTTATTAAAGGCAAGTCGATGCAAATCCAGCCACCACCTGTCGCTTAGAATCACAGTACTACCACTCATTTGCTCCGCCTGCAACCGCTGACCATTCCTGAAGACATTCATGGCTATGTTTCCGAACAGAAACATCAGCTTATGATCGCTGCGTACACGACCCAGATCGATGCTCTAACTGAGCAAGTACGCGAGAGGGACGTGACGATCTCAGCCAGGGATCAACAGCTGGAGATTGCACAGTGTCGAATCCGCGAACTTGAGGCCACGTCCGGTCTCATACTCAGTCCTCAAAAGGAGGGCATGAAGATCCTGACGACTCGGCCGCAGGTCCTCATGAGGGGGAGGTCCAACCGACCAAGAGACTGCACAACGACCTTGCCCCTGCCTCCGCTTCCGGATCCGCTGCTGCACCGACCTCTACAACTCCTCAGGCAGATCCGCCTGCAGACAATGCGGATTCTCCGGATTCTGAAGATGATCAACCACTAGACGCCGAGAAGTTTGTTTATGAGGTGATTCCGTTGGACGAGGTGATCCAATTCCCTCACGAGAAGGTCACTCTAGAGGTTGTACTGATTGATCCGAACAAGGTACCGACGGATCCTTCTGAGCTTCGAATTTCTGAGGAGGCTAGGAGGATTTTGAATCAGCTCGCCTAGAGCCTCAGATTCTGGAAACGAGGCGACAACATCATCAGCAACTCTGACTACGACACCTTTCTCCCAACAGTACAGCTACCAGAGGTTGATACGGCTCGCACCACTACTTCAGCTCAGCCCATCATGCTTGGATGGAACCACTCATTGATTTTCGGACCTTTCCTGGAGGAATCCTTCTCCCGGATCTTCTAGCAGGAAAGCCTACATGAGTGGTCTGAGAAAATCTTTTTCTGCATATCGCATATGAAGAAGCTGCGTCGCCGAACTGCCTACGTCTATCAGCGAAAGGCGAGCTGGGAGGAACGAGGACGGATCAGGAGAACCCATCGGCTTGTCAAGGTGATAGATGTCAGACCTTACCGATATGGCTACCAGATGTTCCTTCAGTTTCATGTTCTCAGGTACAACCCAGGCAGACCCGACGGGAACCTCAAAGAATACGTGTTTACGGAAGCCGATCTAGACAGCATTGATCTTGAAGATCTCCTCACTCTCATTAGATATCTTCAGGGCCCGATTCTTCGCTCTAATTACTTCCGAGATGGCCTAGAGGTTCTTAAGAGGTATGTTCGACACTCGATCAACCTCGCACACTTAACCGACTACCAGATGGCCATCGAAAGCCGACAACAGAAGGTAAACCTGCTTCCTCCCAACTTGCAGTGTAATCTTCTAGACCAATACTTCCTCTACTTTCCGACGAAGGTTTCGGAGCATGGTGTTGTCTACTACACATTCAGAAAGAAACAACGGAAGTTCATGCGGTTCAGCGAGCTTTCTAGCTTCTGTGACGAGACCCTTCTGTATGTTTACAACGGGTTGAAGAGTAGACTCTTGGAAGATCAGGTTCTGAAGGTAGAGTCTAACCAAGGCAAGGAAAGAGTAATTGAGGCCATGGACTTGATCGAGGAAAAGCTGAGAGAGAGACTGAAGTTGAGAAGTGTTGAAGTTGCCATGCAACTTCGTATGAGGACGATTCGAGAATGGGATGAGTACTTGCAACTTTCTGAGTGGGAGCCAGCACTCAAGTACCCGCCGCCCTACTGATTTCTTTCCAAAGGGGGAGATTGTAAGATACTCTTTTGTTATAAAGAAATCCGCGGGCCTCTTTTGATATTTCTTAATAGTTGGAATATACTAGTTTTACTTTTGGGACCTTTATGAAAAGAGTCATAGACTCTAAGGACTGTTCTTGTAATTGTGAAGTTATATAATAGCTTCACTAGTTTCGTTTATTACTAATCAAGCAACTATCATTTTCAAGACATGCAATCTTACGTTATACATTTCCCAACTTCTCATTTTGTGTGTTATTGATGATCCACTTTCTTTAGCTTGTTTCTCATTGTTTGAGTTTTATTCTCATCTAATATCGCTTGCAGTGAAGTGTGCATCTATTCCTCATTGATTCACGGACTCACATAAACAAACTCAGTTCCATTATCAGTTCTAAAAATCTTGATACATTTATGAAATTGATTTTGAATCAGTTTTGTAAAATTGGCAATATTTTCATAAACTTCATCTTTTCTTTCCATCAAACACACCCACATAGATCTGGTGTAATCATCTACAACAGTCAAAAATATTTACATCTAGATGAATTAGGTCTCCTAACTGAGTAGTCTTATGACTACTACTTTCAAATTTTCTCTAGCCTATTTTGCAAGATGACAAACATCACAAGGTAAAACTTTATTACTATCAAATTTTAATTTGTCTTTTAACACTTGCATAACAAGTTCAGCAGGATGACCAAGTCTACTATGCCTTAAAGACTGGGGTTGTTTACCAAATCTTGTGTGTCTGTATGAATAAATTTGTCTGTCTAGATAAATTTGTCTGTCTGGATAAAAATTTGATAGTGTTTACTTTTTTATCTGAATCAACAGTCTGAACGACAGAAATGACCGAACTACCCCTTAATCAGTTTTTGAACATGTTTCAAACTATTTTTATGCCACTTCAATCAAATTCAAACAAAAAAACTATTATTCATCAAAGACAAAAAGCTATCATTCATCACACTATTTAAACATCAAAACACATGATAATCAAATTGTTTAAATATCAAAAAGCATAAAGTACAAAAAAGGAAAAAAAAAACAAAAAATCAAAGTCAAAACAAAAACCCAAAAATGGGAAAGTTGCTGTTCTTCAAACCCAAACCTAAAAAACACCCATCAAAAATCCAAAATTAATCACCTACAATTTTGATTCAGTCAAACTAATTAACATTTAAAAAACATCAATCAACAAACTTAAACAAAGGAATTATACATATAATGCCTCGCAAATCGTTCCAATAGTCCATATTATTGCTTGTCAAAACTAAATTCAACAAACCACAAAAAGTCGCAATGGTTTGCTCGTTAATTTACCTGCAAAGAATAAAAAAAATCAACAAGAAAAGGAAAAACAGGAAAAGAAAAAAAAATCACAAGAAGAAGAAGAGGTCAGGAAGAAGAAGAGGGTAGGAAGAAGATAAGCATGTGGAGCAGCAGCGGCGACTAGTCGCCGGAGTACAGTCGTGGACGACGAATAATGGCCGGCCAACAACAGCCGACGAGCAGATGTAATAAGCTGGTAGGGTTTTTTCCAGATAGGATGAGCAACCATGGTGGAAGAAATTACGCGTGAGCCCTTATTTCTCAACAAGGGTATATTTGTGAAAAAGTTGTCTAAATGGGGACAAGAGCCCTTCCCAAGCCGTGTGATTAAGCCATGATATGAGCCATTAAGTCGTAAGTAAACAAGCCTACATGTCTGTCGAATAAGCCGTTTTCCCATTAAGCCCATTAAGTCACTAGTAAACAGCCCCTTAGACACATAACATGTAATCACATTATTAGACTTAATAGTCTCACTAGTATTTGTATTCAAAAAATACAGACCTCCTTTCTCATTACCAGTCCCCACATTCTTCCTCAGGGCACAATCCTGAATAATACACATATCCTCATCAAAGGTTACTCTAAGCTTACTGTCTCTAACAAGTCTATCACAGAAAGCAAGTTCACATCAAACTCAGGACCACTAACACATCTAACAAAGTAATATTTGGCGTAACTCTTTTATTTCCTACTTTGTTAATCTTTGCAAAGGAACCATTTGGTTGTTTAACTTTTAGATTTAAATTAGAAATATCAATAACATTCTCAAGGTTTGACAAGGAAGATGTTATATGTTGAGCGGCTTCTGAGTCAATGATCCAAGGTAAACTAGATTGATAAGACATGTTAGCCATAAAAGAAGAGGCAAATAACCTACTTGCCATGTTGGCAGAGACTCTCTCAACACTACTTGGTTATCTAGAAGCGATAGAAGCTTTTGAAGTTGATCCTCAGTCAAAGAAACATTAAATGTAGACTGAGAAACAATTTGTGAATTACTAGATTCTGTAACCGAATTTGTTCCACTTCTAAAATTAGGATTATAAGTAGATTTCTTTTTACTTTGGTTTGGAAAATCTTTTGGAAAACCAATAAGCTTGAAACATCTTTCTATAGTATGACCCATTCACTCCACAGTGTTTACACACTAGGGGTGATTTCCTAAACCCAGGTTTCTTCTTATTTTCAATAAATTTACTCACATAAGCAGAGTTTTGGGTTTTAGTGGATGAATTAGAAGAGACACCCTGTGAGATTCATCTCTAGACACTAAAGAGAAAGTAGTTTTAACCGAAGGTAATGAATTAGTTGTAAGAATGCTGCTTCTGATAGGTTGATAAACATCATCTAAACCCATCAGAAATTGCATCAAACTTAATTAACTAAGTAAACTCACTAGATGTAGTGCAAGTACATTTTGGCAATTTAACCATGTAACACCCCAAAATTTATGTTCATGGATTTTTATTTTATGGTAATTAATTAAGAAAAATGCATGGGTCATGTAATTAATTAATTATGTTTGGGCTTGGGATTTTAGGTTTTGGCTTAGTGGGTAGAGGCCCAAAAAGAAAGATTTAACCTAGGAGCTTAAATAGTTTCCATATTGGCAAAAACCCTAATCCTCTCTTATTAATAAAATTTTCTCCCACCTCCTTCTTGGCCGTCTTGGACTCACACACACATATTGAGTTTTCTTGAACTCCTCTTCGAAGTATTGTCTTGCATAGTGATTTGGTATTGATTTCGTTGGTTGGTTGCATACGAGGTAAGCCTAGAACTCATATTTTTGCATGATTATGTGTTCTAAGTATAAGGTTTCAACCTCTTTCATGTTACAAAGAATTTTATGTGAAAAACTTTTGATTTTTGTGTAGTTTAAAAGGTTGTTAACATCAAAGGTTGGATTTTTATGCTTCTTTTTGCGTTAGATATAGTCTAGGGGTTGTTTGTGCCACTTTCGGAGGTTAAAACTAGACCTAGGGTTGTTTTGGTAGAAACCGTAACTATAGGGACCAGTTATATACATTTCGGAAAGTTAAAATTATGGTTTTGAAGTTGTTTTATATTTTTGCAAAGTCCAAGGGCAAATTTGTAATTTTTTAAAAATTGAAAATGTTGTTTTGGGTTGATTTTGGGTGAACTGAAACCCTAGGGACTATTATGGACAGTTTTTGTAAGTTTAAAACAAAGTTCGGGGGGGGGGGTCGTCTTTCCCGAAAGTTCAGGGGCCACAACTACCAACCTGGAAACACCCCACTAGATGACAAAAGAGTCGGGGTGTGGGGTGACTCTTTCGGGAGTGTAGGGGCCGCGGGTATAACTCCCCAAACTATAGGGGCTGATTCTATAAATCTAGAAAAGAGGTTTAACGGAGCTCTAACGGTGTTAGGGATTTGGGGCTGTTTTGTTAAGAAGTTAACGGGACAGGGACCGAAGTGTAATTCTTATAACTATTCATTTAAACGAAGCGCGAGGACCAACTCTGCCAATTCTCGAAACTTTATAGAATTAATATAATTGTTTTATTTAATTTCACGTAAAACTTTCGTTAGCCACAAAAACCGTAAGTCCGTTTTTTACCCATAATATATGAACAGAAAGCTCTCACAGCGTACTACGAATTTGTACTTGACACTTTCGACTTTAGAGCTCATTTAGGGCACGTTATTTGCTTCTAAATATCTTGCTTTTGTTGTTTGGTTATTTATGAGAAAGAAATTAATTGGATTGGTGCTACTACTTTGTGATCTGTGTTTTGTGGGTTATTCGTAATTGAAAGCTAGCACCCCCAGGTGAGTTTCTTTCTCTTAATTTGTCCTATATGTGGAGGTAAGTCATCGGGTCGTAAGGTTTGGGAAGCCGGTGTACCATTTGTATGGTCGTTGGTCGCTGGGTCGTAAGGATTTGGGAACCCAATGTACTTAGGTGTCGGGTCGTAAGTGAGTTGGGAACCCGGTACGCCTAAGGTCCTCGGTTCGTAAGGTAATGGGAAACCTAGGTAACATTTATATGTGTGGACGGTGTCGTCGGGTCGTAAGGTGTTGGGAACTCGGGGCACCATATTTGAATATATGTGATGGCATGCATGGTAAATTAGGAGTTAGAACCTCACTAAGCATGTGGAGCTTACCCTTTCGATGTTTCATTTTTTTAGATACGAAGGAGGAGCACGCTTGATGGTTACCCGTATGGATTGGCTTGGTTATTCCGCATTCTTTTTAATACTGCGTTATGAACATTACTTAATTGTTTTGGATTTTAAATGATAATTTGGAAAACTTAAATTGTTTTGGATTATGGATTGATTTAATTAAATGAATTTCGGCTTTTGTTTATTCATTTTTGTAATATGAAAATGCGAAAAAAATTCTCAAAAATTATGGGATCTTACAAACCAAGGCATCAAACTGCCTCCACAAAGCACAAAGCATTGAATTTATGATAGTAATTTGAAACAGAACCTCCATTTTGAGATAGGGAATTAATTTTCTGATACAAGTTAAAGGTAACAGAACCATCAACTTTATCATATGTCTCTTTTAACTCATTCCAAACAGTGGAAGCAATTTTAGAGAAAACATGACCCAACAACTCTTCAGTTACAAAACCAAGAATCCAAGACAACACAACAGAATTACATCTATCCCATTGTTTAGCAAGAACAGGATCATCAGGTTTAGCACAAGTTTCATTTATAAAACCAAGTTTATTTTTAGTTTCAAAAGCATGAATCATAGCACACGACCAAACCTTGTAACTTTCAGTACCACACAACTTGAAATTCAAAAGAGGAGTCCCACTAGTATTACTAGGGTGAAGATACAAAGGATCTCCAAAATCAAGCTTAGCAATAAGTGAATGTCCAGGAGGATCAGTCACTCCACCTCCGGTCATGATTTAGTAGAGATCAACACAGAACACACAAGAGTAAAACACTAGGTGACACACATAACGGGATTCCTACACACACAGAGGGTGGTAGGTCAAGCCCATCACCTAATGCCTCAAAAATAAAGAGCACTGACAAAGACAGCGACAAAAACAGATACCAAACCATACTACAACAATAATAATCTAACACAGCTTACACACAAATATTTAACAGACATCAGATAGATTTAACCAAGAAGCAACACAACTTTATATAGACAATAAACCACATACCTCCAGATTTATCAAACTAGGAGTAAAAGAAACTTACAGTAGTCCAGCTTTTAGAAAATATGCACATCGGAAACAAACGTAAACAAAACACCAACCAGATGTTGATATAAAGAGCCCAAACTTATTGTTCACAGGTCTAAACCTGAACATAGAAACATAAAGAGTAAAGGATCTTTGATATATGAAAAAAAACACTCAATACTAAAAGATTGAACAAGCATCAAACACTTGAGATTAAATAAATCCAAAAAAAAAACTCTTGGATTTACACAAAAGAATAACAGATCTGAGGTAGCAGAATGAATAGATCTTGAAGTAAAATATCAACAATAACATTTGTTAAACAAAACCAATAGATCTGGAAAAAAAGTAATCGGAATAGAACAAAAAAAACAACATGCTTGAGCAAAAACCAGCTAGATCTAAAGAATGAACCAACGATTCAAGTCAACAACAATAAAGATCCGAATAGATCTGAAAAAATAACATGCATGAACCAGAATCAAATAGATCTGAATAAGAAACAACAGTAATTATCCGAATAGATCTTAAAAATAACATTCATAAACTAGAATCAAATAGATCGGGACAAAAAAAAAACATCGATCTATATACAGATCTGAAAAAACCTTTTGGTTTTTTAAACAAACCAAAACAATAAGATCTTAAAAAACATCGATCTATACAGATCTGAAAAAACCTTTTAATTTTTTTAAACAAACCAAAACAATAAGATCTGAAAAACATCGATCTATACAGATCTAAAAAACATCGATCTATACAGATCTGAAAAATCCTTTTGATTTTTTAAACAAATCAAAACAAGAACATCCTCTATGTTTATAATCCATCAAGCAAGTATAGCAGATGAAAACAAGTAAAATATAAGATAAAACGAATACTACCAGATTCCGAAGAAGAAGACCAAGAGGATGTCAAAAAACGAAGGTTTCAACTTTTGAATGAATATCAGGTGAATCCATGGTGCTCTAATACCATGTTGAAACACATATTCAAACAAGAACTTTCATTAACCTTCAAAACATACAAAAAACCTAATCTAATTACAAAGAAAATCAACACAGAAAACTTACAAATAACCTAATCTAATACACTCAAAATAAACATACAAATAACCTAATCTAGATACACAAAAAACAGAATAAGAATCAAAACTAAATCACATGAAAACCTAGCAACCAAGAAGGAAGAAACCCTAAATTCGTCTAATGTATATGAGAGAGAAACGAGAGAGATAGTCTAAAAATCAAGTGAATGAATGAATAATAAGCCCAAAATTAGGCTTTTTATATTTTCATCATTTACACTTAGACCCCTTCAACTCTTAGAATATAGCTTTGCTACCCTTTAACTCTTCCATAACATGAGGCACAATCCAACACTTTAAGAGTTTCTTTCATTTAGCCCTTATAGAAACAGAAAAACAAACAGAAAAACATTACAAAGAAGATACAAATAAAGAAATTCAAAGTTAAGATTGAAGATCTAAGCCATAACATCTTTTAACACTTTTTGATCACGTCCACCGTAACCTGCAGGATGAGTGGCTGAGATTGTGTATCACGTTCTCTTAAATTTACATGATTCTCGTTTGAACCTTCCCCTATATATATATATATATATATACAGAGAGAGAGAGGTAGGTTTATACAAGAACCAACCCATTTGCAAGAACAAATGAACTAAACCATAGCCATACATTGATGTGGGCTCATGTGGGTCCACATATTAAGAAAAATCATATATGATTTAGTGGTGGGACCCACCTGAATCATATATGATTTTTTAATATATGGGACCCACATGGGCCCACATCATATGTGGTTACGGTTAGTTCCTTTGTTCTTCAAATTGAGTGGGTTCTTGTTTGAACCTACTTCTATATATATATATATATATAGGGGTGGGTTCAAATGTGAACCACTTTTTGGTTGTGAACGTGAGGACAACCGAGAGCGCGACACGTGGCGGATGACTAGGCGCGATTCATGGGAGGGCATTGAATTAAAGGGGGGGGGGGACCACACTCAAAGCCGCCACGTGTCGCGCTCTCGGCTGTCCTCAAGTTCACAACCAAAAAGTGGTTCACATTTGAACTTTCCACTATATATATATATATATATAGAGAGAGAGAGAGAGACTTTCAATTGTGAACCCAAAAAACATGTGAACTTTGTGAATGTTGGGTGCAAAATCGGATTGTATCCGAGATCACAAGATTGTGCTCAAAGTGAAGACAAAGGCAAAGTCAAAGTGGTCTTCAAAGTCAAAGTTTGCTTTTATTGTTTTAGTCCTTTATTACTTTACCTGTAATAGTTTTGTTTACTTAGGGTAGTTTGTGTAAAAGTTGTAAAGTGTAAAGGTTTGAATGTTTGGGTATAAATACCCATAGTTAGTTCATTTGGAAGTTGAGGACATGCATACGTATCATTGTGAATTGAGAGTGAATTGAGAGTCATTGTTCTTAAGTGTGCGTGTTCTTGGTGTGTTTAGTATGTGTAAACTTTGATCCAAGAATTAATGACATATGGCTTCCTGAATCATTCTCTACTTGTTGCATGTTGATTAGAACTTGAATCTGGAACAACAAGTGGTATCAGAGCTGGAAATTCACTTGAATTTGGTATGATTTCTTGACTTTTTTATGGTCTTTCAAAAATGGAGGTTTGAGTTTTGATGTTCTTCATTTGATCATGATTTGGATCTGAATTTGATTGTTTGTGGTTAAAATGATGTTTTTACTGTGTTAGGAAGTGATTTAGAGTCAAAATTTGGTGATTTGAGCAGTAATTTTTGAGTTTTTTTACCTTCTGCTCGGTTTTCACTCGTTTTTCCGAATTCTGTTCATATTTTCCGAATTGGAATATTCAAAAATTCCGAATCGGAAAATATCAGTTTTCCGAATCGGATTTTTGAAATTTTCCGAATCGGAAAATTTTTTGGACTCATTTTGTTGTTTAGATTTGATCTTACTCGTTTTCCGACTTGGTATTAGTCAAATTCCGATTCGGAAAACATCATTTTCCGATTCGGAAATTGCCCAAATACCAACTCGAATTTTTTCTCGGAACTCTATCAGTTGTGTTTTTCCGATTCGGAAAACCATATTTTCTGATTCGGAAAATTGAAAAATCCGAATCGGAATATAGTGTTTTCCGAATCGGATTAGTTTAAGAAAAAAAAAAAAGTCTGGAAGCGTTTTTCGGGCGTTTTTTCACGTTAACTTTCTTAGACTTCTTATCTGATTTTACGGTGAAAAAGTTCAGTCATTTTTAAGAAGGTCATTTTTTTCCGAAAAATGCCGGTTTTTCCGAGATTTTGGTGATTTCCGAGAGGTTGCATTTTTGGACTAAGCTTTCAATTTCGCGGTCAATATTAACTTTCAAATTTTTGAAAAATATTTTTTCTCGGGATTTCACTATTCACCGGTTGACTTTTCTGTTGACTTTTTGACTTTTGTCACTAACCTTTTCGTTGATCAAAAGAAGTGTTCAGATTAGCCACAGATTCTCAGATTAGTATACCTCCAGAAGTTCGGAAGAAATCTACCAGTTTCAGTGAATTACCGATCAATTTCAAGTTCTACGAAGATGTCTAGAGATCTTTTGAGTATGGGTTCGAAGTCAAAGCCTCCGGTTCTTCAGATAGGCGAATATCCGCAATGGCGTGTTAGAATGATTCAATTCCTCAACAACATCGATAAGACACTTATGGTGAGCATTCAAGAAGGTCCGATTAAGCCCTACATTGACATTCCGGGTACACCCGAGACTGCCACTACTCCCGCGATTGAACCAAGGCGTGTGTTCAAACTCTTTAGGCATTACAATGAGCTAGAAAAGATAAGAGCTGAACTTGATGACAAAGCTCTTACTTTTTTAACGATGGCAATTCCGAACGATTTATTCAATCGTGTTGATAGTCGAAAGACAGCAAAAGAATTGTGGGATGAGTTAGAGAAGCAGTTTCAAGGGACGGAGAGATCAATCCAAGCCAAGCTAAATCAAGCAATTGGTGCTTATGAAGGTTTTAAGGCATTAGAGGGAGAAACACTTGCTGATTCTTATAGTCGGTTCAACATCATTCTGAATGATTTGAGGAGAAATGGAATGCATAAGTCTACTTCTGAGATAAACTTCAAGTTTCTAAAGAATCTCAATTCAGAATGGGATCACTACTCGGTTAATCTTCAGATGAACAAGAATTTGGCAGAAGAAGACTTGCATGACTTGTATTCCATTCTTAGTCAACATGAAGTGAAAGTCAAAGATATTGTGATGAAGCAGAAGAGTATTTCTGATTCTTTGGCCCTGTTGACTGAAAAGAAGAAGAGTGTGCTCCCTAGTGCTAGTTCAAAGAAGAAAAGCCATTCAAAGGCTTTAGTCACCGAGTTGTCTGATTCTGATTCAGAAACACCTGAAGATGAGAGTTCTGAATCCGATGTTGATTTGAAGCGAGTTGCCGACAAGCTTGCTCTTTTGTCTAGTTCAATTCACAAACGTTATGGGAAGAAGAAGTTCTATTCGAAACCCAAGTTCGATAACTACAAAAGAGACAAGTACAAGCAAAAGGATTATGAGAGAAGGCCGGAGAGGAAGAGTTATGAGAAAGAAAAGACAGATGAGAAAGGAAACGTATGTTTCAACTGTGGCAAACCAGGCCATTTTGTCAAAGATTGTAGAGCACCGAAAGTCAGGGATTTTGACTACTACTCAAAGAAGGCTCAACTTGCTAAACGCAAGAGTGAAGGTAAAGTTTTGATGGCGGAAGAGGAATGTTGGTATGATGATACTTCTGATGATGAGGATTCTGCTCATTTCACACAAGTTCACTACAATCTCATGGCTAGTGTGGAAGAAACCATCAACCTTCACAAACAGATCGAAGAAACAAATGAGGTAAGTCAAACTCCTTCTGACTCGGATATGTCTGATAATGATGAATGCTCTTTAGAAGAACAGTTTTTAATTTTAAAAACTGAATTTGATGACTTGAAGGAAAAGATTAAGTTCGAAAGAGCTCGAGTCATTGAATTCAGTAATGAATGTGAGTTATATAAATCTTTAGCTGATGATCGTGAGCTTGAAAAGGCTGAGATTAGGAAAGAGAAAGCCAAACTAGAATCTCAAATTTCTGAGATGAAGAGTGCTTTAGTAAATTTGGAGTCTGAAAAAGCTGAATATATGATCAAATATGAAGTTTGTTTTCAAGATAGATCTGAGGCTTATGCCAAAATCAAACAGTTGGAGGATCTAAATATAAAAAGAGGTCAGACTCAACAGACGCTTAAGCTTTTGACAAATAATCTAAAAGATACTAGGTTTTACAATCCGAAAATGGGGTTAGGTTTACCTGAAATTGATGTTTTAAAGAAAGCCCCTAAAGGTCTTTATCAATTTGATAACTTAAGTTTTCCAAAAATAAATGAGACCTTTGTAAAATCTGGTAGTTCATTATCTGATTCTTTGGATAAAGGTAAAGAAAACGTTGTTGATGACTCAAGTGATAATTTTTCAGATTCAAAGCCAAAGAGAAAGAATAACTTTGATTTCACATGTAATTTTCAATATGATGATTTAAATCAAAGTTATAAAACAAGAAAACCCGAGTTTTCTCATACTCAGTGTGTTTCTTTGTATTCTCAAGATGTAAAGTCTGTTTCAACTGAATCTGAAAAGCTTAGTAAAGATCTTGAAAATGAGTCAATGACTACTGAATCTACTCCTAAATCTGAAGATAAGACAAGTGAACTTGAAAAAGAAATGGATTGTGAAAATCTTTCTGAGTTTATTCAAGTTAATAATCTTTCAGAAAATAAAAGCGTTTCTGATTATGAGTCTGATTCTGATTCTGATGAGACCAAACCATGTTTTGATTCTGATAATGATATGACATCGAAGCGGGTGTTGAGGAAGAAAAGATAAATTTTATATCAAACCCCATGTTTGAGTCTCAAGAAACTCCACCTTGTTTTGATCAAAGTATTAAGCCTGAAGTGACTGAGTTAATTACATATGCTGTTATTGACAAAGATGGATATCTTGTGTACAAAAGTCTAGATAGTATGGTTGAAGGAGATATCCTTAAATCAGAACTCAAATTACCAGATGTGGAATTTGGTGCTGTTTTTGAAAAACCAAAGCCGAGTACACAAGATAAACCAAATGTTGTAAATGTTTCAAGTGATAGTGGAATTTCAAAAGATTATAAATCTTCGTGTACTTTGTTAAAGTCTGAAACTTGTTCAATTAATTTTGATGCAAGTACTTTTGAGGTAGGAAGTACTTCTTGTGCTACACTTGAAACATCTTCAAAAATTCATCTGATGTATGTTCAGTTCCTAAGACACCTATTAACTCTAGTTCTTCTGATTCTACAGATTTAAAAAGTTTTAAACGACATGGCCTAGGGTGGAAGAAGAAAGATTCAAAGAAGAAAAAGCGTTTTGTTAAAAAGTCATCCGTTGATGATGCAAATAAATGTAATCTAAATGTTAGATTCAATAAGTGTCAAAACTCTTTTGAGTCTGCCTTAATGTTTTTTGCTATGCAACGTTTGCATTGTACTCAATGTGGTGATAACTCTTTTTCTTTGAACTCTAGTCATGCTAACAAGAAGAGATCTAGTGGTGTTTCTCATGATAAATCTCGTGCTTACTCGTTTGATCATCGTGCTAAAGTGTTTAGTGCTAAAAAGAAAAAATTTTCAAAAGCAAAAGATAAATCAGTTGATGTGAAATTTGTGTGCAAATGGATTCCTAAAGATTTATTGAATGCACAAATTTCAAAGTCTGGTATAAACTGTAAGATCTTAGGTTCATCTTCTGATTTGTTAAAGATGTATGAGACCAACAAGAAAGGACCCATTTGGATATGGGTTCCCAAGATGAACTAACATGTTTCTACAGGCCAGGCATATGTGGTATGTCGATTCCGGTTGTTCAAGACATATGACTGGCTACAAGGAGTTGTTGCACAATTATGTGGAACGACCGGGAGGAACAGTTAGTTTTGGGAATAAGACGACTGGTGTCATCAAAGGTTACGGCATTCTTACAAATGGTAAGGTATCCATAAAGAAGGTACTTTATGTTGAGGGGTTAAGTCATAATCTTTTTAGTGCAAGTCAGTTTTGTGATGGTTATAACATTGTTCTATTTTCCATCATTAACTGTCTTATCATTAATAGTGATGGTGTTGAGATTTTTGAAGGGAGACGGTTTTACAATCTCTATGTGGTTGACTTTCCGGTGATAGATTCGTCGAAACCAGTTTGTTTGTTTTCAAAGGCAACAAAAGGCGAAAGTTGGCTATGGCATAGAAGATTTTCTCATCAGAATTTCTCAGATATTAGCAAACTAGCTAATGGTGGATTGGTGAAAGGTCTTCCAAAGTTGACATTTGATAGAGATTCTTTATGTCCGGCTTGTCAAATGGGAAAGATGAAGAGAAGTTCTCACAAGTCAAAGACAGAATCTTCGTGTCAATCACCACTCGAAATGCTCCACATGGACTTATGCGGACCGATGAGAATTCAATCAATTAGTGGAAAGAAGTACATTCTGGTTATGGTTGATGAATACTCACGGTACACGTGGCTAGAATTTCTGAGAATGAAATCTGAAGCTCCCGAGTTGATCATAAAGTTCATTAAGAGGATCCAAGTTCTTTTGCAACTTCCAGTTCGAAAGATTAGGAGTGATAATGGCACTGAATTTAAAAATGCTACTTTAGATGCTTATCTAACATCTGTTGGTATTTCTCATAATTTTTCAGGTGCTTATACTCCACAACAAAATGGAGTTGTAGAAAGACGAAACCGAACCTTAGTGGAAGCGGCACGAACGATGCTAGCTTACTCCGGATTACCTCTTACCTTTTGGGCCGAAGCTGTTTCAACGGCTTGTTTTACACAAAATCGAACCATCATCACTAAGCGCTTCAAGAAAACTCCTTATCATATAATCAACCGTAGAGTTCCTAATGTGAAATTTTTTCATGTTTTTGGTTGTAGGTGTTACATTCTTAACAACCGTGACAATCTTGGTAAGTTTGACAAGAAAGCCGACGAGGGATACTTTCTTGGTTATTCGCTAACGTCAAAGACTTTCCGCGTCTACAACAAAAGAACCAAGATGGTTATGGAAACCGTTTATGTGACCTTTGATGAAACCGTGTCTATGACTTCTGAACATAGCAGTTCAGGACTCGAAATTCATAGTCAAGCTTCTCCTACGACTTCTGATTCTATTACGGATCAAAATAGTTCAGAACTCGATTTATTGTTTATGGATGCTTTTCTGGATATTTGTGCAGATAATGAAGATCTCATTCTTTCCAGAAATCCAAGAGTTGATATTCACGATGTTCCAGAACCTTCAAGCGTGAATGATTCCGGACCATCGGAGAATATTTGTTCTACATCTAACTCTGATCAGGCTATTCCAGTTCCTAGTGTTGAGCAATCAGAGTTAACCCCCGATGATCAATCAGAGATTCCTGCAATCATTGATGAAAATGATAGTCAGAACAATCTAGATGATCTTGCAATTCTTCCTGCTCAGTTGAAATGGACTAGAGCACATCCACTTTACAATGTGATTGGTGATGTCAATGATGGTGTTAAAACGCGATCTGCATCTACAAATTACTGCCTATACAAAAGTTTCTTGAGCAAAATTGAACCAAAGAATGTCTCTCAAGCCTTAGACGATTCTGATTGGCTTTTAGCAATGCAAGAAGAGCTTCTACAGTTCAAAAGAAACAAAGTGTATCGCTTGGTTCCGAGACCGCAAGATAAATCAATCATTAAAACCAAGTGGATCTTCAGAAATAAGAAAGATGAATCCGGATTGATTGTCAGAAACAAAGCGCGATTGGTTGCTAAAGGTTATTCTCAACAAGAAGGTATTGACTACGACGAGACTTTTGCACCGGTAGCGCGGATCGAGGCAATTCGAATCTTTCTGGCCTATGCGGCTCACAAGAACATCAAGGTATTTCAAATGGATGTCAAATCTGCGTTCTTGAATGGAGTCTTGCATGAAGAGGTCTATATAGAGCAACCTGAAGGGTTCGTCGATCCAGATTTTCCCGATCATGTATGCATCTTGGACAAAGCATTGTATGGTCTAAAACAAGCTCCAAGAGCATGGTATGAAACTCTGACTAATCATCTCTTATCCAAAGGATTCAAACGAGGTACGATCGATACTACTCTTTTTCTGAAGAAAGAAGGTGTTGACTTGCTTTTAGTTCAAATTTATGTTGACGACATTATTTTCGGTTCTACTAATCCAGAGTTGTGTACAAAGTTTTCTAAAATCATGGAGACCGAGTTTGAAATGAGCATGATGGGTGAATTGAATTTCTTTTTAGGAATTCAAGTCAAACAAAACCCGGATGGCATCTTTATAAATCAGTCAAAATATATTAAAGATATGTTGAAAAAGTTTAATATGACTGATTGTTCTCCAATTAAAACACCAATGCCAACTGGAAATCTTTTGGGTCCCGATTTAGCCGGTAAATCCGTTGATCAAAAGATTTACAGAAGTATGATTGGTTCTCTTTTGTACCTCACTGCGACTAGACCGGATATTATGTTCTCGACATGTTTTTGTGCTAGGTTTCAAGCTAATCCTAAAGAGTCACACCTTGCGGCAGTTAAAAGGATCTTACGATATCTCAAAGGCACACCCGAGTTGGGTCTTTGGTATCCGAAAGATTCTAGTTTTGAGCTAATATCTTTTACAGATTCAGATTATGGTGGTTGCAAACTGGATAGGAAAAGCACTTCTGGATCATGTCAGTTTTTAGGTGATAAACTTGTTAGTTGGACTTCGAAAAAGCAAAATTGCGTCTCCACTTCTACGGCCGAAGCAGAATATGTGGCCGCCGCAAGTTGTTGTTCGCAAGTGCTTTGGATGAAGACACAACTACTAGATTATGGTTACAAGTTGAAGAGAGTCCCTATCTACTGTGATTCAGAAAGCGCCATTGCGATAACGTCAAATCCGGTTCAGCATTCCAAGACCAAACACATCGACATTCGTTATCATTTTATTAAAGATAATGTGGAGAAAGGTAATATCGAAATGTTCTTTGTTCAAACAGATTACCAACTTGCTGACCTTTTCACTAAACCTTTAGATGAAAAGCGTTTTAACTTTTTGGTTAGCAAGCTTGGCATGCTTACTCCAACTTAAATCTGTTTTGCATCTTAATTTAAGGGGGAGTTGCTTAATTATTCTGATTGGATACTATCTGACTAACATCTAAGGATTCATTTTCAATGAATACCAAATTTTACTTTGTTTTGCAGATTATCCATTTGAGGGGGAGTTCTTAAAAGTGATATTCATTTTAGGGGAGAGTTCAAATAAGCTTTAATGCTTACATATTTGAAAGATGAACAACTTTCAGGTATGAAAAATGTTTTAAATGTTCAAACTCACTTCTCGATTCTCAAACGATTTTTTCGAATTAGAAGTGTGATTTTCCATGTTTTCATATCATGATGAGTTGACGGATATTTTCTAACCGTGTGTTTCCAAAGATTAATACTTGCGTATTATCTTTTCATATACTTTTCAAGTATTCATACACACCGGTTTAGCTTCTTTTGACTTAGTTATTACCACGTCTCTATATGACCATATTTTTCGGTGGTAATACACTCGCTTGATATCTTCCTATTTGTGCTTCATCGTTTATTTGATCAGATACGTTCTTCATTACTATATCTATATCTTGATCGTATAGATAACATTCATTCATTTTGTGTACATCAAAGCTTTTCAAAAACATATCTCACATCATATGATGAATCAGTTCTCTCAAACAAGTTTACATCATTCATGTTATTCATTTCCTATACTTGTTTGAAGAAATTCGTATGCTCCTATATTCTACATATATATTTGTTCGAGCATGTTTCATATTGGCTCATTGATTCGCCCGATGGATCATTGTACTATCATGTTTAGGAAACTTATTTCATGGGATGTGTGAGCTAAACAGATCTTCTATGGGTTTCCAGAACCGGTAATCCTACCCAAGAAGTTATCCTTCAGAAATGAGTGAGGGGTCTCTATCAAAGAGTGGGGGAGATGACTCAGGTGGTCGAGTTATTCTCATAGTGATTGAGCGGAAAAATGTCATATGAGAGATTGGTTAGAAGTGAGGATGCTTAAAAGAATTGGAGGGTGTGAGAACAGAGTTAAAAGAAATATAAAACTCTGCACCAACCTTTTCTAAGCCGGGTAACCACATAATCTATTGGTTCACATTCTTTGGTGACCGATATTGAAACAAGGCAAAGCCCAATGCCGACTCTCGTTTTTACTCCACTAGCTACTCATTTCCTTCTTAACAAGGAGATGTTTCAATTCATCACGGGGACGCAGCACATAATCTATCAGGTTTTCATTTGGAAAATCGATATTGAAACAGAAGGAAGCTGCCCTGCCTTCGAACTTCATTTCTACACATCGAGTCGTGAAATGTTTTCACATTTTGAGCCTTATGAAAGCACTTGATGTTATTTTCTTTCATCACAAATACACACAAGGAATTTGTTTCTTTGTCGGAACGTTCATAGGAATACTTTTTGTGTTTGCGATGATTGAACGGAAGCCCTGGGGAGTGATCATCACTAAAGCTCTTTATATAGTGCATTTGTTGCACTGAGTTGCTTTGTGCTTCTCACAGGCATTCCAACTGATTCATGTGTTGTTTCAGGATTTTCCCACTTCAAATCTGAATTTGAAAAGATTCGGATTACTTTATGGAATTGACGGTATTTCTTTGGAGTGAAAAGGGGAATTCTGGAGTAACAAGGAGGAGATGGTTATGTGAGATGGTTTTTGATATCTATGGTGGTACTTTCACATGTTTGTATCTTTACGAGACAAGTTGTTCTGATCATACATTTCTATAGAGTTTTGATGATTATTTCATATTTCATCAAAAAGGGGGAGATGGTTTAGAAATGTAAAGTTTAGAAATGTTTTTGAAGATACTTTGGGGAGATGGTTTCGAAATGTCAAGTCAAAGAGAAGATTACGAGATATGATAAGAGATGTTTGCTAGAGATGTTTGAAGTTTGGTGATTATTTGAAGATATATCGGTTTGTTAAAGCTTCGTGTTCAAAGTTTGTTAAAGCTTCATGAAGATTTGGATGATTCGTGAAGATTATTACGGAAGCTTATCATTCAAGGAAGCTTATCGTTGATGCTTAAATTGTTGATGTTTTCTAGTAGACGTTTGCCTAATTCTTTTTGTGATCTCGAATCCAAAGGGGGAGATTGTTGGGTGCAAAATCGGATTGTATCCGAGATCACAAGATTGTGCTCAAAGTGAAGACAAAGGCAAAGTCAAAGTGGTCTTCAAAGTCAAAGTTTGCTTTTATTGTTTTAGTCCTTTATTACTTTACCTGTAATAGTTTTGTTTACTTAGGGTAGTTTGTGTAAAAGTTGTAAAGTGTAAGGGTTTGAATGTTTGGGTATAAATACCCATAGTTAGTTCATTTGGAAGTTGAGGACATGCATACGTATCATTGTGAATTGAGAGTGAATTGAGAGTCATTGTTCTTAAGTGTGCGTGTTCTTGGTGTGTTTAGTATGTGTAAACTTTGATCCAAGAATTAATGACATATGGCTTCCTGAATCATTCTCTACTTGTTGCATGTTGATTAGAACTTGAATCTGGAACAACAGTGAACTATTTTTATCCAATCATAACATGCCAGGTAATTTACCTAATTAATCATTTATATATATTAAAGGAAGAACCAAAGAGAATGACTTGGCATCATGACAAGGCTTCATTCCTATTTTTCTTTTTTTCTAGATTTTTGAATTTTTTAAATGTCTAAGATTATAAAGACTTTTTTACCCTTATGTATTGATGTTTGTTTCATTGTCAACAAGGAATTTTTTGTAACTTACATGTTTGCAATTCAAGATAACCTACCAATAACCTTTTTGGCTTCCTTTCTTTCTATCTCTCTAATAATTACCTATTAATTACTTTTCAGTTTTGATTAATTTGTTAATTACTTTTTCGTCCAAGTTACCACCATGTAAGTTACCACCATCATAAATACTAAGAGTTATTCTTAACCTCTCCATCTTCTTGTGCCCTCATATATATTTTTTTCTTATTCACCTCTCAAATTCATAATCTCTAATTAGTCTCAATTACTTTCTTTGGTATTTTCTTACTTATACATATTAATTTGTTGTTGACAGTTTATTTTGCTTCTATAAATATTTATGTAGGTTATTTGAACACAAATCACTAAAATTGTCAATGTATTCAGAGTTGTCAGATTTCGTTTTGGGATTTTGCGGTTATAAGGTAAGATTATGTTTATGATCACCACTTGGCTTATCATCTAAGATAAGAATGTTATGTACGTAATTTTTAGGATTTATAGCACTGTAATTTCATGTGTGTTTGTTTTGTGGTTTGGATCGCATAATAGTTTTATGCATTTTGTTTTGTGATTTTAATCACAATATGGTTTTATATAGGTTTGGTTCGTGATTTTCATCGCATTTGTGCAAGTATGTTTGACAATTTGGTAATTCTGATCGCACTATAATGCCGTATTGGGTTGTGAATATTTTAATTTTTCAAGCTAAATATGTGATGTTGTGGTTTGGATCGCATAATAGTTTTATGCATTTTGTTTTGTGATTTTAATCACAATATGGTTTTATATAGGTTTGGTTCGTGATTTTCATCACATTTGTGCAAGTATGTTCGACAATTTGGTGATTCTGATCGCACTATAGTGTCGTATTAGGTTGTGAATATTTAAATTTTTACAGTTAAATATGTGATGTTGTGGTTTGGATCGCATAATAGTTTTATGTATTTTGTTTTATGATTTTAATCACAATATGGTTTTATATAGGTTTGGTTCGTGATTTTCATCACATTTGTGCAAGTATGTTCGACAATTTGGTGATTCTGATCGCACTATAATGTCGTGTTAGGTTGTGAACATTTTAATTTTTCAAGTTAAATATGTGATGTTGGACTATAAAAATCGTGAAAATAAACACTGTAAGGTAAAAGTGGTTAGTTTACAAATATAAACATTTAATCTCATATGATTATGTTAACATATTTGGTTTAATTCTTGGTGTACTCTTATTACATATATCAATTACAATTTCTCTTTATATATTTACACAAACAAACAATAATTAAAAAAAGAGTAAATTATGATTTTAGTTCATGTGGGTTGTTTAAAATTATGATTTTCGTCCATGTGGTTTAATAATTACCATTTTCGTCCCTATGGTTTGTATTTAGTTGTTATATTCGTTCGTAGGCACTAAATTCTATATTCAAGTACAAGGGACCAAAATATTAAAGAAGTGTAAACCATAAGGACCAAAATAACATAAATTATAAATCATATGGTCGAGAATAACAATAATTTACAAACCATAGGGACGAAACTGAAATTTCTAAACCATAAAGAAGAAAATCGAAATTTTTAACAAAGCGCAAAGATTAAAGTAGTAATTTACTCTTAAAAGAATTACAAAAGCTCTCTTTTTGGCGTTGGATAAAAAACATACAATTATTATTCCCCATCAAGTAGATTAAAGGAAAATTAAATATTTAAATTCAATACTGGATAATTGTTACTTTTACAAAATAAAAAAAGTGTATCAAATTTCTTTGTTATAGAGAAATGATGTAAATTAAGATTATGAAAAATAAAATAATTTGTATCGAGTTATGATCTTTCAATAATAGATTCGTATCCAGATGTCTAATTAATGATAAAAAGATATTAGTTTTATGCCAATAAAAGGAAAATAATTTATATTCACTAATGATTTTTCAACAATAGATTTCGTATTGTTGTAAATATATAGCTCAATATCCAAATATCGTATAAATGATAATAGGAGATTTTACATTTAAGTATGTCTAAGCTTTATGCCAAACACAATGCACCTATATATTAACAAAATCTTAATACTCTCACCTTAATATGGTTTCATCTAAAATAAAAATGATATCATATTTCATTAGTTGTAACGACTAATTACGTTTCATGTTAATTTGATTATATATTTCCAAAGAAAAGAAACGTTTTCATCGTGCAACGCGTGATGTCAATCCTTAATATAAATATATAAAGGAAGAGTCATTAAATTCAATGAGAACCCTTCATTGGTGTTCTTCTATTTTCTTAGAATTTGGATTTTTTTTTTTTGTAAAGATTGGTTTTTATGAATGGATAGAGTATTAGTGTTATATATATAAGTTGTCCCACATTGATAGAAAAGAATAAATTGGAAATGAAAGTATGTATATAAAATGTTGATTAGGCTCAAGTATTTATCAAAACATTCGATGGTGAATTATTGTAGTTTCTTGATTGTTACACATTTTAAATGACCGTATAAACTATAAAATATAAGATAGTAGTTTAAAAGTTTAACTAAATTTTAATCCATATAGTTGGTTTTTGTATACATGAGAACATATTTATACAATAGTTAGATAATTTATTATTTATTTTATATAAACTAAATTTTTATGAAATAATCTCAAATTATTATTCTAATAGTATGTTAACATCTTAAGAAATCCTTAAGATGATAACATGAGGCAATAAGGTTTAAATATTGATCAAATGGTGAATTGCGATGATTTATTGATTGTTCCACATTGGTGAGAAAGAGTATTTCATGCATTATTTAAATATTTTTTTCGTTTTATATAAACTAAAGTTATATGAAAATATCTCAAGTATATAACAATGTTTTTATACTAACACAACGAAAGATAGTGACAATCTACATATTTCTAAAGAGTTACTTATGCTATCGCGCAACGCGCGGTTTTGCCACTAGTATATATTAAAAGTAAAACCCACACATCCTACATGGCATTCTCTCCATCAAGATAAATGAGTTTTCTTTTTTCTCCTTTTTTTGATTTTTTTTAATTATTAGATGTATAAAGACTTTTCTATCCCTATATTGAAAACACAAAATTCTATTATATATATTAAAGGAACAACCACTAAGAATGATGTGGCATATTCTCATGCTTAGAATCACCTCTATCTTTTTTCTTATTTTTTTGAATTTTTTTAATAATGAATATGTTAAAGACCATTCTACCCCTAAATGGCAATTGTGTATTCCATCATAAGAGGGTTTCTTTGGTAATTTCACTTCCAAATTCATTAGCTTTAACTTTCAAAGTTTGTAACTCAAAATACATTCATTTTAGACTCTTCATTTTTCCATCTATTAATTCAAGGAAGTTGTAAAGCAAATGATGTTACACATCCTCTTGATTTCCTTCTCTATATATTCCTTGAAAGGCATGCCCTCAAAATCATTTCTACCACCAAGTAAAAACCATCGTCAATATTACATTGTACATTCGATGTTTGCCAATTTTCCTATAAAACCCTATCTTTATATTATTTTATATGATGTTCTAGATCCTTAAAAAGAATCTCTAATTCATCATTTGTTCCTATTCAAGGAATTTGGTATGAATCTTTCTATCTTGGCTCGATGTTCACATGATATTCATCCTTTAACGACTCTTATTCGTTGAAAAAATATTGTTATATTGATGTAGTTACTTTTCAATTCGTCCTATGGTACTATTTCTAAGTGTTACTATATGTCAATTCAAGTTTGCATTTTTTTAAACTTACAACTGCATATGAAAAATGTAATCTTCTCAAATTCTTTCGCTCTTCATCTCTCAATTTATTCTTCTCTATTCGGTTTTACCTCTAATTGTGGAGATATCTACTTTTTTTACTTTTGTTGTGATTTTTGGTAGGTTTATCTTGTGGCTACTCAAGAGTTCCATGCTTATTAAGGTAAATGGGTAATACATTCTTTTTGTTTTGTTGATGTATGCACATTTAGTACTCAAATATTTGAGCATCATTACCAAATATTGAAATGTGTAACCATCCATTTAACCGTCATGAAATTTCAACATTACAGGTATATGGACGTAGCGCAATGAAAAGCCTTCTCTTCAAAAATGACACCAGGAAAATTTGCATTATAAATTTAGACTTTCATGTACGAATATTATTCTAGCATTGAAATTCAATTAAGCTTTTTGTTCTAAATTTGTAGTCCATTGTTGTTTAATATAAACTCATAGCATTGTTAAGGTTACATACAAGGAAACTACATGTTATTTATATTTACGACTAAAGAAACAGATTACTCCTTAGCTTTCAAATAGGTCGTTTTACCTTACAAGGTCTTAAATCATATAATCTTTTTATTCCATTTACAACATTGTTATATCGTAATTATTTCATGTCTCTTATTTGATTATATGGTTATACCAAATTGAAGATATAGATTCGTAATGCGAAAAATGAAACTTTTATTTTACGATTTGTTTGGGAGGGTGAAGGATATATGTATGTGAGCTATATAATTAATTACGTTGAAAAACAAGGTTTGTGGTGTCAATTTTGCGCATAATAATTAATATTTTGTATATAGACTTACTATTAACTTCTTTGCAAATATTTAACTCTGATATTAAAACATTATTACTTTTACATAAATTAAAAGTTTGTATTGAATCCCAATGTTTAGGGAAAACTATTCCTATAGATGAAAGAATTATGTACAAATTATGACCTTTAAAATGGTTCCAATATACAATAAAATATGTTAGATTCATTTCATCAGTTGTCAATACATGAATAACATGACTTCATGACTTCATTTTTTTGGTGTACCTATTTGTTTGAAATAGGGTTGTTTTGGTTATTTTAAAAAGTGTAACCTTCAAATCCTTTCATATTCATTCTAGAAAATGAAACCTCCAAAAATGATTTTCTATCCTTTTTTTTCTAACTTACAACATTAATTATTCATACTTATGTTTGTATTTAACACCATCTCTTTATTTTCCATGCCTATTCTACACCTTCCAATAGTTTTATACTATAAATTAGGAGGATCACCAATTCATCATGTCATTATGGTTATCATTTCTTCATGTAAACTTTGAGAAAACTAATAAAGGTATGGATTTTTTTTTTTACTTTTTGTTGGAATGTTAAAGTGTTTTTTGTTTCCTTTTATCACTATATATTTTATTTGTTTTTTTTCAATGATGGAACCAAGGTATTGTATTTGGTAACGGTTCTAGGGTTTCATAGATGATTTAATTATGTAGTATTGAAGATGTAACAATTCTTGATGTAGCTTCATCAAAATTCAACATATGTGAGGAGAAATATGTATAAGGTGACACCTCCTAATGCCTTGAATCTCCTTTTTTTCTTAAGTTTCTCAATTTTTGTACTTTTTAATCTATTTCATCCACCCTTTAAACATTTCATCTATTATCCATCAATGTTTGATATTACTTGAGACGAATTATTTGTTTTTTTTTGTTGAGTTTGTTAACAATCATGTATTGATCTATTTGGTAATCCATCCAATTCTTAGCTAAGATGGGTGTTGCGTTAAAATTGAAGTTATTGTTCTTTCACCATAAAATTTCCAGGTAACAACTTTTATGTTTTATGTCATGTTCTTACGAATTATATATATATTGTTGTTAATGTTTGCACATATGTTTTATTCTAAAATAGTTATCTTGCTTGACAATGTTCTTTTTCCACAGAACTGAAGGTGCACTATTGCCAGCGATTTTAGATGACAAGATACAATATAAAATATAACTGTAATAAGTGATCTTTGATGATTATTTGTATTTTTATTCAGCTTTACTTCGAGAAAATTGATTTGGGTATACATTTTAAAGTATTGTTGGAATTTAAAGGCTCTTTTATTATCTCAATCTTCTATATCTTTTCAAGTTTTGGCTTGATTAATTATTTAAAATACTATTAAAATAAATATTTTTGTTATTTATATGACTCATGAATACAATAACATGTATAATTATATTTAGTTGCCAAAGTTTAATAATAAATTTGTTATAATAAATATAAACATATAGATGAAATACTTATGCTAATTAAAAATCTAATAGATTATCATTAATATACTTTAATATAACTTTAATGACAATTATCAATTGCAATTGTTTATATAATACTTTTTATATGTATTGTTTAAAATACTAAATGGTAGATATTATGCCATATATTCGTTTGTATAAATATTATTTTCATTATTCCGGTGTAAACATTATACACACTAATATATGTATATATACATATATATATATATATATATATCAATTAATCCTATTTCAAGTGAAATTGTAATTTCAAATTTAAAAATACGATAAATAATTGAAGTCATTATATAAAAAAAACTACTAAATCTTATAAATCCTATGTAAGTTAATAAATAGATATAAATGAAATTACAATTAATATAAAATAAATACAATTATAATCAATATATAGTTAAATATTATTATTAGTTCTCTAAATATATGAGACACTTACCATGTTTAATATCACCTAAAAACGTAATAAATAAATAATATGTATGACTATAATTAGTACATAAAATATAAAATTACTACAATAATATATATTCAAAAATATAATCAATTAAATAATACGTGTAAAAAAATGAAAGCAATATATAAAAACTTAAATTAAAAGAATCAGTATATTAGATAAATAATAATTTATTACAATCACTAATACATATAAATTAATAAATTAAAAGAATCAATATATTAGATAAATAATAATTTATTACAATCACTAATACATATAAATTAATTCATACTTTATTATTACTTTAGATTATCTAAATTTTTTTAAAATAAAATCAATATCTTTATATCATATTAATAAAATGAAGATCAACAAGAAGTGGTGTGACATATTCTTAAAGTAGGATTTCTACAAACGAATCTTGTGGGTTATTTTTTTAAATTTTAAACTTTAAAATATTAAATATTTTAATTAGTTTAATTCCCTTCATAGAAGGTGTATTTTCATTTTAAGAATGTTACTTTGCTAACTTTAGCACCACCTTAATTAACCTTCAATACTTAAACATTTAACTTCTTATAAGTCTATTACTCTCTTTATCTTTTAAACCTATTTACTTAAGATAACTAATCATATGTTTTATTGCATTGTATATTAAATAAAAATTTACTTCACTTCTTTCTGTTATTAACCATTCATTTCCCCTTCATTTATTTCAAATTAACATCACAAGAAGTGATGTTATTGGGGTTTCAATTCTTTGTCATACAATAACTTATCTTTCATTCATTCTTTCTAGCACATTTTTTCTTACTAAAAGATCTAGAAAATAAGTTTTGTTTATAATCGAGTTCTTTTTTTTTTTGATAAGGTTCACCTGGGTTTGCCCAGACTACATCCTTGGCAATTTTACCGAGAGCTAAAGCATGCTCCCCTGGGATTATAATCGAGTTCTTTAAATTTGTGTCACCTCATATGTTCTTTATGTTATGTTTTTTGTAGTAAATGACACGAGTGAAACAAGCTCTAAAGATCATCAACTATGCATAAAAACATCAAAGCCTCATCACCACCGTATGCATATGCGTCGCTTCATGTAAGTTCCTTTCATTCAACTACTAATTTAATTTCATTTTATTCTTGATTTTCTCTATTCATAGTTTCATGTTTTATTGTTACCTTAATTCGCATTTTTGTATTTTTTTTTCTTAGAAGCAAAACCCACAATGCAAAAAAATATTTCTGTATTGTTTATTCAAAGATTACATTGTTACCTGCAAAGGGTCGTAAATCTACATTTGTATATTTACTTATTGTTTTACTGTAACATTTGAGAAATTAAAGATTTATGAGAATCTAAATCGACTAATATTATCCGATGTTTGTTTTCTTGACCTTCAATAGTTGAATCACATTTAAAATGGATTAATTTTCATTTATGGATTTAATTTTTTGCTTTATATAGCTTAAGAGTTTCAACCATGAAACCTTACTACAATCTAATGAGCTTTGTATTATTGTTAACGATGTTATGGGAGACTATCAATTTAGAAAATGAAGTTGGTGAATCACCTCCACACAAGAAAAAATTAAATTTTTTTGTGTTTGAAAATGTTGTGTAATCATGTTTAAGTGGCTTGCATGCATCAATCCAAACTTTGACGGAGATTAAAAAAATTCAAAGAATTGTTATTGAAAAAATAAAATGAGGGAAGAGATAACCATGAGACTAGAATTAAAAATAAGATGAACCTTTCATACTTTTTATGTTGAGTTAGATTTTAGAGATTATTTACGTATTATGATAAATATAAACGCTTTTTTATATTACATTTAGTCATTATTGTTGTATTTCTTTAAAGACGATATTTTTAAAAAAATTATTACTACTTGGCTTCTTAGTTTAAAGATTATTTAAACTACATATAATAATCATGATGATGAAGAAAATGGTGATGATGATGATATAAATATTTGATAATATAGTTTTTTTTAAGTAAATATTGGTATTTTATTTTCTATTGTTTCTATTCATTTTAAAATTATATATTTTAATTTTCTATTTAACTATTGTTGCGTTAAATCTTTTTACTATGTTGAAGGATTTTAGCTTATTTTTAAATTTTATGTTATTTTTTATCCATTTAATTTAAACTACATCAATAAAAATTACATACAGATACTTTAAGTTGTCTCAACATTTCATAACAACAATTATAATATGATTGTATGATATTCCTTTGGTTTTAAAAATAATAACAAAAAAACTATGAACAATTGTGATAGTTTTCATTTTAAATGTTAGATATTATTAATTATTAACCGAAGAATTACATTTTAGCTGTATCCAGACACATATTTTTATAAATTATTTTTTGTTACCACGCAACGCGCGGGTGACCCACTAGTTAAATAAAAAAGGTAAGACAGTCTTTTGATATTTCATAACTTAAATTAGAATAATGTTAAACAATCTACATCATAAAAAATTGGAGAGTTTCAAAATTTAAAAACATTGAATTTATCAAAACTCTCAACCATATCATTAAACAAATTGCGTCGTCTATTGAAATTAATGTTTCACATTGGAATTGAATATGAACACGATAAAGAAGAGATACAGGGGTTTCAGACATAGCCGTTATTGAAGAATTCAACGAAAACGAAAACAACAGCGAATATGATGAAACAACCGGTTTTAACACTGATACTGAATTCGAAGGTTTGATTTCATAACTATAAAATTCAATCATATTTATAATTAGGGAAAATAACATAATATTTGATAGATATTTATTTCTGGAATTTAGGATTGCCCATCGATGTAACACAATTTCACTCTGGTGAAACGTTATCAAATAGCGGTGTCGGTAAAACACACATATTAATTACAATATTTTTTTCCAGTGAAACGCATTTATTAATGGTTTTTTTTCATAGGATTGACCGTAGATACCGAAACACCTGGTGAAACACAATTTAGATCCGGTAAAACAACATCCAAAAGCAGTGTTGGTAAAAGACATTCTATTGCGTTTTTTATATTCCGGTGAAACATGTATATTAAATTTGTTCTTTTTTTATTGTATAGCCACGCATGAAAATTTTGTATCGCCGAGTGGAAAAATTATTGGGTTCCACATGCACCTCCGCACATAAATTTGGCTATCGAGGATGATTTTGCATCTATAGATGAGGCAGATGTAGCATATAGAAGGTACGTGGAAGAAGTTGGGTTCGATGTCCGTCAATCAACTCGAAAAAAAAACAAAGAGGGGAACGTAGAAAATCGTTACTTATTCTGTAGTAGAGAAGGCGTTCCTACGAAACATAATTTTGACTTACTCGGAAGTCGGAGTAGTGGAAAGAAGTTGCATAAATCCAATGTTAAGAGGACCAGATGTAAAACACGTGTTAAATTCCGATATAGAAAAGAGGATGCGCGATATATCATATATAAGTTAGAGGGAAAACATAATCACAAATTGTATGATTGTAATGACAAACATTTTACACGAAGTAGACGGCAGCTTAAATATGCCGATTATAGGAAGTAGGAACATTTACAATGTTGTCGGATCGTCAATAGGGGGTCAAAATGTCATGCAATTCAAACTGCATTCAAAGGAGGAATAGAGTACATTGGTGCAACTCCTTCCAATTACGATAACGCTAGGAGGGGAATTGCAAAGCATAAAGCATCATCTTCATATTTCTTTTTTGAGTATATGTCTAAAGGAGGGGAATTGCAAAGCATATTCTGGGCAGATGAAATTAGTAGATTGAATTATAAAGAATTCGGGGATGCAATTTCGTTTTATGCAACATACCGCAACAATAGGTTTCCGTTTGTTTACCTATTAAATATTTATTTCATATTTCGTAATGGAAATAATGTAATTATAACATGATTTTGGTTATTATATGTGTAGGCATGCGATGAATTTTGTGCCGTTTATAGCCATCGACAACCATAAAAGATCGGTCGTTGTTGGTTCGGCATTAATTAGCCATGAGAAAACCAAAAACTCTGAATGGGTCCTAAAGGCATTTTTACAAGTGCACTCAAAACAACCGAAGTTCGTCATAACCGACCAATGTGACGCTATGAAACAAGCCATACCAAAAGTCTTTACCGCGGCAAAACATCGGTTATGTACATGGCATATAATGAGGAAGTTGATGGGATAGGTATAATATGTATTTTATAAAACGTGAAATAATGAAAACACCTATTCGTATAATTAAAAACAAAAAATTTTCAATGTGTAGGTATCCACGGAGCTTAATGCTAACGCCACATTCAAAAAACGTATTACCGGGTTGGTATGGAGTCCACATGTTACTGTAGAAGAGTTTGAAACTGAATGGGTGAGCATTGTTAATGATTACGAGTTGCACCATAACGAATGGTTGGTGGACAAGTTTGAAATTAGGCATTATTGGATTTGTGCGTATATCAAAGATGAACCAATGTCTGGACTAATGAGAATAGCTTCAAGATCAGAGAGCTCTCATTCTTATTTTCGGTTGTTTGCTTCATTCGAAAACAACATCGTTCGTTTTTTACGCACGTTTGACGGAGCCATCGACAAACAACGAAGCAAACATTTATGTATAGAGTTTGCTAACCGGAACACATTTCCTAGATGTGCAACACCCTTACCGATCGAGCAACATGCGTCTGAGATGTTCATAAGAGTTATATTTTTCCACATCCAAAAAGAGATACGCAAGGCCGGTTTTTTCTGCGGTTTAGAGCTGGAATCGGATGAAGAAGATGTGAAAACCTACAAAATCTTGCACAACACAAAGATGATGCTTACAAAGAAATCATACCAAGTAAGCAATTTCATGACTTTATAAATATATAATGTAGTTAAATTAATACCTTTAATATATATATATAGGTTGTGCAAGATGAAAGTTTGAATACTTACGTATGTGGATGTAATATGTCTACTAGGATCAGGATGGTGTGTCGCCACATCCTTAAAGTGTTGATAAATGATGGATTCCACACAATACCTGATAGTTTTATAAGTCGTCGATGGACAAGGGCTTTGGTTCTGGTTCAAATCGAAGCAGCACGAATCAGATTCGGTGAAATAGATGTTGAGAAGGAACAACTAATCAATGGCATGCATGCAAATATTGATTTGATCATAAGCAGACTCAGAAATGATAAGGCGAAATTACAAGAAGCTTCAAAAGATGTAGTTGAATTAAAGAACAAGTACAGAGCTAATAACTTCCTGTCAAATCGTGCAACTGATAAGGTCGAGGCCCTTAAAGAATGCTACGGGGTTGATGCCCCCGCGAAACCAAGTGTATTGTCTCCAGCTGGACTATGCAATTAAGGTAGTGGCAAAGGAAAACGTCTGAAAGGAGCCTTCGAGAAAGCTATTGAAAAAAGCAAACGTCCAAAACGTCAATGCAAAGTATGCGAAAAGTTTGCACATCATGATTCCCGGAATTGTCCATTACGTGATAAGTAATTCGTCATGTTTTCCTTCATCATTTCTGAAGAAAATTTTTCCATGTTAGGCAACTGTTAACATTAGTTAAGTTTGTGTCTCGTTTTGTTTGGAATTGTTCATCAACTGTTATCATTGGTTATGACCAGATTCATATTATTCAAGTTGCATGTTTTTTTACATTCGTGATGTATCTTATCTGTGTTGATGAAGCCATTAATAAATACCCTGTTTTTTTTAATAAAATATGAAATTATGGAAAACCAACATAATACACATCCAATTGAGATTTTATGTAACTTAAATATTATCTCTGGATTAAGCATGTAATTAATGCTTTCCCACGTGAAAGAGAGATGCCGATGCCGAGCCTATTAGGGGGTCGTTGGTTTGTAGAATATGATGGTTGGCAACAATAATGAAATTCTCAGAATGGTCGAGAATTATTTTTAGTAGATGATTTGTTTCGTATTTTCCTACGTAAACACTGCTTTCTATTTCCAATTGCTATTTGTCGTTCTTTTTAATTACCATATTTGATGAAGGCCGACAACACAAATCTGTAAGTATTATAGTTTTGTGGATTGTTAGCTCATGCATTCGCCGGATGATATGAGAATAAATGTTAGACCTTCAGTGTTGTGAAGAGTCAGAAGCTTATCTTTACATGCTTTCAGTAGTTTAATTTCATTTCAGTTGAACTTTAGTTTGTTTGTATGCCCCTTTTTAGAAGTCTTAAACTTCGGGGGCCTTTTATGTCAGTTTGTAATTCTCTTACACTACTATATATAGTAAGAGATTATTAGGGTTTTGAGGTAATGCTTTCATCTTCATTTTTGGGTGTAAAACTTATTGCAATATATCTTCCACTGAAGCATTCATGAATCTTTGTGTGTTCATTACTTGTTCTTAATTTCTATTCCATCTCTTCTCTCTATTGATTTGGGACAAACAATTGGTATCAGAGCTTGATCCATTATTGATTCCTTGGCTTGATTCTTGGTTTTTAAAAGTTTTAAAAAGTTTTTATTTCAAAACTTTTTTGGTTATTTTGATCCAAAAAGACCCCTTAAAGAAGTGTTTTAAGTGTTAAGTGATTTCCCAAGGCGTTTATACTGTTTTTACATCAATTGGGGGTCTTAACACTTTTTCTTTAAGTGTTTTTGGGCTGTTTTGAAAAAAAATTCGGAGCTTCTGTGCAGGTTTTCCGAATCGGAAAACATGATCTGAATTTTCAGTTCAAAATTTCCGATTCGGAATTTGTACTTTTCCCCGAATCAGATTTTGTGCCTTTTCCGAATCAGACAACTTGTTTTCCGAATCGGGAAATTGGCCATCTTACTTGGGGTTTTGCTCCTTTGTTTACCTTTTTCCGAACTGAGACATTTTCCGAACCACTCATTTTCCGAATCGGAAAATACACTTTTCCGAATCGGAGAAGAGAGTTTTCCGAACCCATACCTTTGAGCCAAATCCGATTCGGAAAACATCTGTTTCCAAATCGGATTTCGCCTCTTTGAGCCAGAACTCTTGAAAAACTTTTCCTCAAATCCGACACTTAGCCTTTTTCCAACATTTTCAAGATTTAAAGCTAACCGTGTCCCGAGGCGCTCGGGGTATCAGTATTTTCCAAAAGTTTTTTTTGCCAAGCGAATCTAACAAAGGAGATCCTCTTTGAGAGAACGAGATGTCGAAAGAAATTATCGGCATCGGGTCCGAGTCTCGCCCTCCCGTCTTGGTGATGGGCGAGTATCAGCAGTGGAAGCGAAGGATGATCCATTTTCTTGACCTTCTCGACGAGAACCTGATGAAGTCCATACGTGAAGGCCCAGTCAGACCGACAGTCACCATAGCCGCAATACCACGAACGGACAACTGCCCTGAGCTACCGGCATATGTCGTGGAAAAACCCGTAGATATGTACAACCCAGAACAGGGGGCTCGTCACCTCATTGACAAACGAGCACTCACTCTCCTAATCATGGTGCTCCCGAATGATATGTACGCCAGAGTCGACAGTCTGACCAACGCACGGGATGTCTGGCTCGAGATTGAGCAGCAGATGCAAGGCGGTGACACTGCTTTGGAAAGCCAAAAGGAGAGCGCACTGAACGCGTATGAAGGATTCAAATCCCGGAAAAACGAATCCCTTATGGAGTCCTATCAACGGTCTGAAAAGACTAGGAGTTGAGAAGACCAAGTACGAAGTCAACGTCAAGTTCTTGAAGAATCTGACTCCGGAATGGCAAAACATGGCCATTAACATCCAATTAAGCAGAAATCTGGGAGTAATGGGTTTACACGATCTGTTCAGTATGATGGTTCAGCATGAAGAGTTCATTACCGGTGGTAGAACAAAGAAAGTTGTTGATCCTCTAGCACTGTCTGCTGTGCCCTTTGGAGGACCGAACTCTGCTCCAACTCAACTTACTCAGTACAACAACATGCCTCCTCAGTATCATCAAGAAGATTTCAACCAAGAGTTCAACCTGAACTTTGGTCTTGGTATGCAACATCCCGATGATCCCATGATCATCACTATCTCTGATGAAGAACTCTTCAACATGAATGAGTCACTTGCGCTTATCTCGCACAATGTGCAAAGGCTGAACGCAAACCGAGTATTCAACAGATCTTGAGGATCAGGATTTCAAGGAGGGAGCCGGATGGGGCAAGGAAGAGGAGGACAACATCAAATGGACAGAGCTCAGTTCAGCAACCAAGGAAGAGGAAACTATCAACAGGGTGACAGGTTTCAGTCGTATGATCAGGGAAGATTCCGAAATGAGCAAGGAAGGTACAGAGAAGATCAGGGAAGATTCAGAGACAACTCCCGAAGAGACAACACGTACTTGGACTATCAAGGAGGGTCCGGATTTCAAGGAAATTGGAGAAGTCAGAATCCCGACTACAACTATCGGGGAAACACAAGGCAGTATGCACCAGAGTCTGGGTATAACAACCGTCAAGGGTATGAAAGTGGGTATGGAGGCAGAATTGATGGTGGAAGGCATGATCAAGGACCGGGATACGGATTTAAGCAACAGAGGAGCGACCGCTGGTCAGATGAAAGGATGGATCGTGGCAAGGAAAGCTACACCGGAGGTGATCAACGGGGAAGCGGTTCTAGACAAGCTCCGAGAGAAGATCAACCCATTCCAACCGACCAAGGTGGTCAAAGGTCTAGTCTACCTCAGATTCCCGTGAATCAAAACCCAGCTCTACAACAAACCGCAAGTCCCACTACCACTTGTTACAAATGTGGTAAGTTGGGACACTATGCCAAAGACTGCTAAGTCAAATACAAGGACGCGGCCTACTTTGAGAAAAAGGCTGCATTGTTGAGGAAAAATGAGAAAGGAGTTGCCTTGCTTGTTGATGAGGAGAACTGGGTATGCGAGGAAGAGAGCTCGGATGAGGATGACCACATGGTGAAAGGTTTATGCTTGATGGCTGATTTCGAAGGAACAGAAGTTGTCGGTCCTAGCACATACCAAGACATCGATCCATCTGAGGTATCCACTATTCCCGATATTACTGATACTGTGGCAATGTTAGAAGATAAAATTTGTGACTTAGAGAGAAGTCTCCAGTCGGAAAGGACTCTCGTCACGAAATTTAGAATCGACAGTGCCATTTATAGAAGCTCTCTCGAGGATTTGACTTTAGATTATAACCGTGAGATACTTGAGTCTGGCATTAGAGAATCCAATCTGTCAAACAAACTTTTGTGTCTTCAAAAATCCCATGAGGAACTTAACAGTGACCATGGAGAGCTCACAATCAAATTCGAGTTACTTTCGGAAGAAAGAACTAGATTGTTTTCAAAAATTCAAGAGCTTGAGGACAACAATTTCAAAAGAGGAAAATCTGAACAGACTCTGAGTATTCTCACCCAGCATGCCAACAAGAATCCTTTTTATAAAGCTAAACCCAGCCTAGGACTCTCTGAAAATCATGTTTTAGAAAAGGCACCTTCACATCTGTACAACTTTGAGGACATGGCCGCCTCTAAGCCCAAACCTGTTTTTGTAGGAGGACACGTAACTGAGGAATATGTTAGACAGACTGTCACTTACACTGAAGTAATCAATGGTAAGACCATCACTAGAACAACCAGTCCGTCAAACAGTACCTCAGGTAGTCCACCCACGAGTCCCACTCCAAATAAACCTATCTTCGTCCCCGCTAGTGATCCGACCAACACCCATCCTAGGTGGGAAGGCATCAAGGCCAGAACCCCTCGTGTAGCTATGCCTCCCATTAACTACACCGACCTGAACACTAGTTATGACACTAGGGAAATGGATTTTTCAGAGGAGACCTTAGTTATCCCACCTAAGGATGATTCCGCAACTAAGAGTCCCGACCTAGTTAAGCTAGAAAAGGAGGTGTTTGAACTTAGACTGAAAGCCATGGACTTAGATGCCTGTCAACATCAGATTTTGAATCTAAGAGTGATTGTCTCGGAAAAGGACACCTTGGTTCACACTCTGGAAAAGGACTTACTTGAGGCCAATGCCGAGAGAATTAGGCTTTCTTCAGAGTGTGAGACCGCAAACTCTACCTTTACTGATTTTAAAACCAAGGTTGCGGATCTTCAAACGCGATATATCCTCCAAGATATTCATTTTGAAATAGCCAAGGAAATCTTTTATGATGAAAGGATGATGTATCGGCAATCTTTAACCAACCAAGGTGTGTCTATTTCCCTTTTGAGAAGAAAAGTTATGGACTTTGAAAACCTTTGCTCCATAGAATCAGATGATGATGAGACATCCCTTAACTCACATCATAGGATCAGAGAACCTAAGACCGTCCAAGATCCCAACGTTGAATATGATGTGAAAGTATTTTTGGACGAGGGTGATGATCCTTCTGGTTTGATTCCCAAGAAAAAAGCAGTCTGTTGTTTTAAAACATGAGAAGCCTGCTGAGTCACAAGCTTCTGGTTCTGAGACAAGTAACCCCAAGGGTGCAAAACGTGTTGGTACTGACAGGGAGAAGTCAGTTAAGCCACACACACCTAAGGGACTCCAGAACAAGAATTCCAACTCTAACGATGCTTGTGCCTCAGTCAAACCCATTAAAAGTCTTGACTTTGATTCGAGTACTTTCGACGTGGGTGAGACGTCTTGGGTAAAACCTAATCAACCTTTCAGTTCCACTAAACCCAATTTTTCAAAACCGTCATCTAGAAAAAGTGGCAAATCCATTTCTATTAAACCGTCCTCTAACTCACACCGTGCTTTGAATGCAGATGCGAGGAGGAAAGATGGTGGAAAGAATGTGAAGCCACCAAGAAAGGATCATCAGAAGAGAAATAACACTTTTTCAGCTTTCCCTAAGAAGCGTAGTCCTGGCCATGCGGGTTTAGGCTATGCTCCACCTAGTGTAGGATTTCATTCGAATATGTCTGTAAACCGTAATCGCAACTTAAACGATGCTTTTGATACGTTTTGTAATGACATGTGCTTTATGTTTGATAATTTTCTGCGCTATAGTGTGACTAATTCTTTAAATGCTCCTACCTCTAATGTCAAATCTCGGAAGAGAAGGGGAAGAAAAAGAGGAAAAGCTAAATCCTCTTTGTCAGTGGAGTCCCCTACGCCTAAGGAGAAATCCGAAAAGGGGACTGCACCGACTGTTTCATCAATCACTAACCCAAAGGAACCCATTTGGCAATGGGTCCCTAAACAAGCTTAATCTGTCTTGCAGGTCAGTCATGTGTGGTACTTTGATTCTGGAGCTTATAGACACATGACTGGTCAGAAATCCTTCCTTTTCGACTATGTTGAAAGGTTTGAGGGATATATATATAAAACTGCAGACAAGACACCGAAGCCGATGTTGGGTTATGGGAAAATCACGGACGGAAGGTACATCATCAAGGATGTACGGTATGTCGAGGGATTAGGGTACAATATGTTTAGTTCGAGTCAGTTCTGTGACAATGGATACTGGGTGAAGCAATTTCAATATGGAAGTGATGTGAACGATGAAGACAACAATGTCGTACTCAGTGCACGGAGAAACGACAATCTTTACTCCACTGTCTTCCTTTCAATCCCTCAGACACACCCTCAGTTTGAAGCACTCTCCCATCCGATGAACGCAATCTGTCTGCTCACCAAGGCGTCCAAGGAGGATAGTTGGTTATGGCATAGAAGACTTTGTCATCAGAACTTTAAGGACATGAACAAGTTGGTTTCGAAACGCCTTGTCAAGGTACTACCGGAGACTCGTCTTTCAAAAGACACTCTATGTCCTGCTTGTGAGCAAGGAAAGATGACGAGAAGCTCACACCCTCCAAGGATGGATACAAACAGTAAAAGTCCCCTTGACATGATACATATGGATCTGTGTGGACCAACGAGAACTGAGAGCCTAGCCATAAAGAAGTACATGTTGGTTCTCGTTGATAATTTCTCAAGGTTCACTTGGCTTGAATTTCTCCGAGCCAAATCTGATGCTACCGATCGAATTATTGCCTTCATCAAGCGGATTCAAGTTCTCTTAGGTCACCGAGTGAAGAAGTTACGAAGTGACAAAGGTACCGAGTTTCGCAATGCTAAGCTGCAATCCTTTCTTGAAGATATGGGAATCTCACACAACTTCTCTGCGGTGCGCACTCCTCAACAAAATGGAGTAGTAGAAAGGAAGAACCGGACGTTAGTCGAAACAGCACGATCCATGATGGCTCATTCAGAAGCCATCTCAGCATGCTACACGCAGAATCGGACTTTGATCGTTAAGCGGACCGGTAAAACCGCCTACGAGATGGTCGAACAGCGTAAGCCAAACATCGATTACTTTAGAGTTTTTGGTTGTAAATGCTGTGTTTTAAATGACCGGGATGATTTAGGAAAGTTTGAACCCAAGTCTGATGAGTCTATCTTCATTGGATACTCATAACTCAAAGGCTTATAGGGTTTTCAACAAACGGACCCGAACCATCTTGGAAAGCTCAAATGTTGACTTTTCTGAAACCGAAACCTATTCTGTTGCAAGTCCAAGTAATATAAATGCCTTACTGCCTGAACTGTCCACCGCACCACCGAGCACAGATTCTTCTACTAACTCTTTTGCTTTAGACTTTATAGACCTCGCAGATTACGATCTACCTACTCTCACGGGTCCGATTGTAGTACCTGCTCATGCCGGTTCAACCACTACTTCTGTGTCATCTGATGCCTTCGTGATAGAGCCGTCATCAAGCACTTCGACAAATTCAGTGACACCAGAGTCAGTGGTCTCTCCCTCTGAAACTTCATCCGCCGCCTCACCAGAACCTGTCTGAGAACAGACACCACACCCTGTTCTTGCACCAATACCGGAAGATGCTCCGCTACCGTCACCTAGCTCAACTCAAAGAACCTATGCTCAGGTAGTGCGCGAGCCCCGGTTGGAGGTAGCACCTCAGACTAATCTGGAAGAAGGATCATCTAGTGGGAACCTGGCAGAGGTCCTTGCAGTGCACGATGAGAACGACGCATCCAACAATCAACAAGCCTACGTCAGTCTTCCACACTCAAGAAAGTGGACAAGAGACCATCCCCCCTCCCAGATCATCGGGAGTCCCTCACAACCTGTCAAGATGCGATCTTCAAAGAATGTCGAAAACCTGATTTTATTCGGTGGGTTCTTAAGTGATTTTGAACCTTCGGATGTTTCGCAAGCTCTTTCTGATCCTGACTGGGTACTAGCAATGCAAGAGGAGCTAGCAGAATTCGAGAGAAACGGGGTATGGCGCTTGGTACCCAGACTGTGGGGAAAGTCCATAATCGGCCTGAAGTGGATATTCCGGAACAAGAAAGACGAGAACGACCTCATTATCCGGAACAAGGCTCGATTGGTCGCCAAAGGTTATCACCAGCAAGAGGGTATTGATTACGATGAGATGTTTGCGCCCGTAGCTTGGATCGAGGCTATACGAATCTTCCTTGTGTACGCCGCACACAAGAACATGACGGTATATCAGATGGACGTCAAGTGTGCCTTCTTGAACGGAGTCCTTCAAGAAGAGGTGTATGTCGAGCAACCGGAAGGATTCATGGATCCCATATATCCAAATCATGTGTACGTGTTGGATAAGGCGCTTTATGGTCTCAAGCAAGCTCCCAGGGCATGGTACGAAACTCTCACTGACTACTTGCTATGAGTTGGCTACAAGAAAGGTACAATCGATCCCACTTTGTTTCTTCGAAGATCAGGTAGTGACTTAATCATAGTACAGACATACGTGGATGACATTATCTTTGCATCTACGAAGCCTGAGATGTGCCAAGAGTTTGAAAACACCATGAAATCCCAATTTAAAATGAGCATGATGGGCGAGTTGACGTTCTTTCTAGGACTTCAAGTTCGACAACGCCCTGATGGCATTTTTATAAATCAATCAAAATATGTTCATGATTTATTAAAACGTTTTGATTTCAGTGGTTCAAACTCTGCGGCAACACCAATGCCCAAGAATTTTCATCTAAACGCAAATTCCTCTGGTAAACCGGTTGACCAGAAGACTTATCGGGCAATTATTGGTTCCCTTTTATATCTCACGGCTAGTAGACCCGACATTGTATTCTCCACGGGTGTCTGTGCTCGTTTTCAGTGTGATCCTCGTGATTCACACTTGTCTGCAGTCAAAAGAATCCTTAGGTATCTGAAGGGCACAACGGATTTTGGCCTTTGGTACCCAAAGGATTCTGGTTTCGAACTAATAGCCTATACAGACTCAGACCATGTAGGTTGCAAACTTAACAGAAAAAGCACTTTCGGTGCCTGTCAATTTCTTGGAGACAAGTTGGTGAGTTGGTCATCCCGGAAACAGAATTGCGTTTCTCTATCCACTGTGCAGGCAGAATATGTGGCCGCCGCCTGCTGTTGCTCGCAAGTTCTGTGGATGAAAACTTAACTTGCTGACTTTGGATACACAATGCAGAAGATTCCCATTTACTGTGACTCCAAGAGTGCGATTCAAATCACTGCGAATCCGGTTCAACATTCTCGGACGAAACATATCGACATCCGATATCATTTTATCAAAGATCACGTCGAGAAAGGTAACGTTGAACTATACTTTGTAGAAAGTGACTATCAGCTTGCTGATTTGTTCACTAAGCCGTTTGACGAGAAGCGTCACTTCTTTCTCCTAAGTAAGTTGGGAATGCTCGACCTCCCTGCCTAAGGTCTAGGGGGAGTCGGGAACTCAGTTAATGTATGCATGTGTGTAGGGGAGTCTTTGAGAGATTATGAATCGAGGGGGAGTGTCGTGTCTTTATTTTGCTTGGTCTGCTAACGTTCTTGGATCCACAATACCTTGGATACCATTTTGTACTTATTTTGGTAGGTGTGGATACTCACAACGACTTCTGGTTAATTCAGATCAGAACTCGCACACAACCCAGTTGAGACGCACCAGGTAAGTCTCTTTGCTCGAGGATCGGGAGCTGAACATGTAAATTTTGTGAACTTGAAAGTTCAGGGGGTGGTAGAGTACATGTGTTGAACTTACAAGTTCGGGGACTAACTTTGCAACTTTCTGAATTTTATGTCCAGGGACTAGTTTTGCATTTTTGTAAAACTTATAGTACAGGGTCTGTTTTGAAAATTTTTTTAAACTACAAGTTCAAGGACTTGTTGAACTTACAAGTTCGGGGACTAACTTTGCCACTTTCTGAATTTTATGTCCAGGGACTAGTTTTGCATTTTTGTGAAACTTATAGTACAGGGTCTGTTTTGAAAAATTTCTTAAACTACAAGTTCAGGGACTTGTTTGTAAGTTTCTTGAAACTTCATGTCTAGGGGTTATTTTTGCCAAATGGTGAAAGTTGGGTTAAGAGAGCCAAAAAGAGAGAACCAAACAGTGTTTTACGAGCCAAACACAGTGTATTTCGGAAAAATATAAATACTTGAATTCTGAGATTTTATTATTTACACTTTCAAAATCTTCAAGTTTTCTCTCTGAACTCACCCGGTAACCACCTCTCGCAACCGATCCTGAAGTCGCTCGTTTTTGCTCTGTTCTCGAATCTGATTACATATCTGCAATCCTGGTGAGTTTACGAGCAACCCTTACGTAGTTTTAACGTTTAATCTTATCGTTTAATTGCCTGGATCGAAGCCTAAAGTTTTAAAACTTACCCGAAACCCAAACTTCTTGGAATGGGATTTCGGGACGTTAAATCGATCCAAATATGCTCCTAATCTTAGTTTTTACTGATTTAGATTGATTGTAACTAGTTTAGGGCTTCAAATCTGTGTTTTGGAGACGGTTTTTGAGCGAGAAACCGAAGGGTCTCGGTTTTCCGAATCGGAATATTCATATTTTCCGATTCGGAAAACTTGAGCATTCAAATATTCCGAATCCGAACACGAAGGTCACTCATGTTGGTTTCCGATTCGGAAAACCAGATAAATCCGATTCGGATTATCAGGTTTTCCGAATCGTGTCTTGAGCCTCATATTTTTTTTCTTATTCAACTCAAATCTTTTCCGATTCGGAAAACATGGAACTCCCCTTACGGGTTTCCGAGGTTTTCCGAATCGTGTGTGAGGACAAGACTTTTTGCTCGTTTTTAAATTTCTAAGTGTTATATGGTTTCCCGATTCGGAAAACATGTTTTCCGAATCGGAAAACTTACCTTTATGTGCATGCTCTTTTTCCGACTCGGAAAATATGAAATACCCACTTTTGGGTTTTCAAGGTTTTCCGACTCGCGCTTAGTCGAGGGTATAGTCAATTTTCCTTAAGTGTTTAAAAATCTAATGAGATTCGGAAAATGTTCTTTTCCGAATCGGATTATCTCATTTTCCGATTCGGAAAATGACATAATCCGAATCGGATTTTAGCATGTCCTCATCCCACAAATTTTCAACACTTAGCATTTTTCCGGACCTCCACTAACTTTAAAACCTCGTTTTGCTTTGACAGAAATGGCTCGTCAACGAAACACTCCATCCTCGCCGATCGACAATGCTGCTGATCACGCGCTGATCATTGCGGAGAATCTTCGCCCGATCATACAAAACAACAAGTTCGTCGACCTGATGAACATCGTTGTTCAAGACGACATCGTGCTGGAAATCCTCAAGGTGCACCCGGTGGCCTATGCTATGCAAACCACCGTCGACGTGCCCCTCATCTATGTGCAGCAGTTCTGGGCCACCTCTCGCGTGGAAACCAGAGACGACGTCCTGACCCTCGTGGGACGTGTCGACCAGACCGAGATGACGGTCACTCTGGAGGACCTTAGGCGAATCCTCCACCTACCTGCTGCCACTCCTGAGGCTCCGTTTGAGCCACTTGTATCTGGCCCCGAACTACTCAGCGAGATTCTCGCTCTCGGGGTCGTGGCGAACCCAACTCAGAGGCTCAACGGAATCTCCCACGTCACTCAAGGGATGATGCCTCCACTCTGGTACACGCTCTTCAACCTGCTGAACAGATGCCTGTCATCAAAGACACACGGTGTCGACCGTGCCTCGACTCACTTGTGGCACGTCATCCACTCTATCGCCTACGGGAGGCGAATAGACGTTCACAACAACTTTGGCTAGACATCATCAACGACGTAAGGGAAGGACCAGCGCGGACTCGTCACTCATCTATCCCTTGGATGAGATTTATCAGCCTCGTGATCCGTGACCACATGGATCGCAACCAGACCGTTCGTCGCCGATCCGGTCATCCACGCTTCCAGAGCAAACAGATCAACCGGACGAACCGACGCAACCTGAAGCCTGGACAAGTGGAGATGCCGATATCAGAGAATGTGTTGGACATGGCGGACTAGAGAGCAACGTGTGTAGGTATGTACCGAGTTTCTATAGGCTTAGAAGCCGCGTCCACGGACTCCTCAGAACCGAGGAGCCCTACCCCGGATGCGTGACCCGTCCCTCCTAGAAGCCGTGCCACCGGCAAGGCGAGCCAGAGCTCCAGTGGGGGAGCTCCTGGCTCGGGTGTGATGAGAGTGGACATCAGGGGCGAAGCGGGTAGAATAGTAGGTACGTCCGCCAGTCCACACATCGAAGGAGCTGAAGCCTACCAAAGGGCAGTTGAGCACCGAGCTCACCGTGCGCGCACGCGAACTTATGTCGAGGAATCCACGCACGTCCTCCCAGAACTCGATCATGTGCTGGGGTACCGAGTCAAGCAATACACCGGGGTACTTCATCAATCCCCCCAGGCCTCTTGATGCGGTAATTATTGTATATAAAAAGAAAAACAAGTTTTAACCTCTAAAAGCCTAGCCACTGTCTTACCACATATATAGGCAAGCGTACCTGATCGTGAGTAATATAGTGTAGGAAAGTCCAGGTATCGTATCTACCACTGGGAACGGTCAAGTTATCGTAGATTGTTAATCTAAATCAGTTTAATTAACCTAAAGCTTTGGGGTTTTTTTTTATGAAAAAGGTTTTAATAACTAAAGAGACAACTAAATTAACTAGGAACTAAGAAAGCAATTAAAAGATTGATTAAAAACTATATGAGAGAAAACAGTAGTACTTATCATGGTATAGTGAATCCCCAAGTGGATGATTAAAGTAGGCCAAAGGTTTGGTTGTTTTGGTTATTGTAGGAATTTAAGTCTAGGACACCCTAACATGTAATGACTATGGCTGTTAACTAGGTCTCGATCCTCCTAGTCCCAATACTTAGGTCGTTTGTCAGACAATCTAGTACCGGTCATCCGATCCTATTCCTATTGCATGGTTTTCTACTACCTGGTCGCTCTCGGTCCGAGTAACCACTTAACACAACTCTCCGAGACGAAGGGTATGTCAAGGTAGGTTGATTATCCTATCGGAGTCTATCTATTTAGGTCAAAACAGATACACCCAACCAACGAGTTCAAATAACCAAACAATATAAATCAGAACGGAACCATAGCACACATTCAATTAACCAAAAACAAACCAATAAACATTAATTATAAAATCATCATCCACAGTGGTTCATCGACCACAATAAGCACCACTATTGAAAGACTACTCACTAAACATAATCAAAACAGAAAACATGATAGTAGACATGATACCGATAGTACAACGACGGATGATCGAAGATCGAACCCCGCAGCGTATCGGCACCACTCTCCACCTCGATGTTTCTCTCACAGGCTCTCTATCTAACTCTATACGTGTATGTGTGCCTGTGCGTCTCTATCACAACTGAAGGAGGAGGCTGGTATTTAAAAGGAGCGTCCAGAGCCTGTTTCGCGATCGCCAGACGGCTGCTTCGCGGCGCCAGACACTTAGGACAAACCCTGGTCTTCATCTTTGTCGAACTTGGCGGCGCCAGATCTGGAGTTTCGCGATCGCTAAGAAGCCACTAGATTGAGATTGTGCATTTTTCACGTTTTTTCGCCTTTTTCCGTACTTTTCCGTTCCACGGCCTCCAAATCCTATAAAAGCAATAATAAGCTCAATCTGTGAGTGAAATGACCAGAAATGGGTGAGAGATGGGGTAAAGTCATACAATTAAGCTCAACCAAAACATGTATAATTTTGGTGTTATCACCTCTACATCCGACGAACACCGAACGACATCGCCGCCGCAACAAACCGATCAGGCTGATGAGGTAGTGGAAGCTTCCCCACAAGAACAAGCACACTTACCCTCACCACCACAAGCGGCCGCGGCTCCTCGCCAAATGGGCAAACCCTCAGGAGATCCTTCCGGAGACGACTCCGACAGTCACGAGTCTTCTGAACACACTCCTTCTGACCGTCGTGAGGCCGACGACGAGGCCACAGAATCAGAGAGAGTAGATTACGGCTCCGATGAAGAGTTCACGGAGTCCGTATTGACGAAGAGCGGGAAGGCCCAACAGACTGATGATGACGAGGCTACTTCCTCGTTCAACGATGAAAGAGTATCAGACGATCTCAATCTTGGTGGAGATCTGCTTTCAGACGACCGAACCGTCGGTCAAGAAGAAGAAGGTGATGAAGCTGTTCAGACAGGCTGGGGTGAAGGTAGTGGTGATGAGGGTGTAAGAGAGGGTCTTGAAAAAGAGACCGAAGACGAAGATGTCCGATTAGATGAGCCTTGGGCTCAAATCCAGGAGGCGGTCGAAGAAGAAGAGCCGCATAGGAGTTTAGATCTGGCTATCCCCCTTAGCCCGCGTCCATCCCACACAAAGGCGACCCACACCGAGACCAGGCAGCTTATGCTGTCTGGTCAAGACGCTAGCAGCCAACTAGCGCATTCGCACACCCCTTCCAGTCACTCGACCATCTCTCAACAGATGGTCGTTTCAGTTTCACACGGGGAATCAGCACAACTTCCACTGGCCACTCATTTGGAGTTGGTCGGTGTTGAGCAAAGAGAGGCCCTGCCCCACCTCTCGACTTCTTTGAGTGCACATCGAGTCATAGATCCATTTCCAGGGACGTATGTTATCCCTTCAATCTTTAGGACACGATCGTGGGTTACTCAAGCAGAAATCCCTCGGGACTCTGCCAGAACGGAGGTAGTAGGTGCGTCCGAAGACACCCTTCGAGGATCCTCCGGAAGTCCTGGCACGGTCAACATAACGACAGCGGTGCAAACAGGCCGAGAGAGTACCTCTTTAGGTCTCTTCTCGTCAACCGGAGCTCGCGAAGCACTGGGTGTTGCACCACTGGGACCGGGTCCGACAGACTCGAGCAATGTCTCTAAAGATGCTCACGCAACACCGAGACTTTTAGGTCTGACGGATTCAGGTGGAATCCCTAAAACCACCCAAGTAACACCGGGACTTCAAGGTCCGACGGATTCAGACGACATCCTTAAAGTCGTCCAATCACGACTACAGAGCATGGAGGAGGCCAATGCGGACAGAGATCTGAGGGTCGAGGCGTTATAGCGAGCCTTGGCCGAGACAGAGCGAAAGAGAAGAGAAGATTTAGAGGCATCCCGGAAGCAACAAGAGGAAAGAGATCGGGAGCACTATGAGATCAAGCGCAAGTTGAAGGGCAAACATGTGGAGGATGCCCCGACAACTAAAGCTCGACTCCCCGCCAGTCCGAAGATGTCCTCCATCTTGCTCCTCCGACCTCGGGGAACTTACCCGACATTCCTGGGTACGTCACGGAGGCGGAACACGCCATCATGATCTCCTCGTACACCACACAGAATGATCGTTTCTCCGCCCAGCTTAGAGAGAGAGAGATGCACAGATCGAGATGCTCCAGCGGCGCGTTAGGGAACTAGAGGCTGCGTGTCGGTCTCAGGCTCATCCTTCCAAAAGGAGGCATGACGACCCTGACGACTCGGCTCCGGGTCCTCATGAGGGGGAGGTACAAGCTACCAAAAGGCTTCGCATCGAGTTCCCTCCAGCCTCCGGTTTCGGTTCCTCCTCGGCTCCAGCTACCACCACTACTCCATCGAGTGCTCCATCAAAGTATGCCGCCGCCATTCCGTATGAAGATTCAGATACGGAGACTCTTGATGTTGAGGGTTGGCACTATGAGTCGATCCCGCTAGACGAGGTGATTCAGTTCCCTCATGAGAAGACAACGGTTGATGTCGATATTGTCCCCCCAGAGTCGGCGCCAACGGATCCGAACGAGCTACAGATTCCGGAGGAAGCTCGAAAGATCCTGAGGTCGCTTGCACAGAGCTTGCAGATCTACAAGAAAGGGGATGAAATTGCGAAGGACAACGACTACAACATCTTTCTCTCTACGGTCGACTTTCCCACTTCAGATGCGCCACACACAATCACCACCTCCGCTCCCGGTTCTCCAGCTCCAACAGTCATCCAGCTCAATTGGAACCACTCGGTCATCTTTCGACCGTTTCTCGAGGAATCCCTCTTTAGGATATATCAGCAGGAGAAGCTCCATGTCTGGTCCCGAAAGGTGTACTTCGGGATCTCACACTTCAAGAAGCTCAGAAGACGAACAACTTACGTCCACCAGAGGGTATGCAACGGGTCGACTCACGGAAAGCAATGGATTCGGCGTCAATTCACGAAGGTAACCGTGGTGCGCCCCTACAAGCATGGGCACCAACTCTTCCTTGAATTCGACGTCCGGATGTATGGCACTGGCATACCCGCTGGAGAGCTACAAGACTGGACTTTTACCGAAGCTGACTTCGATCGGATTCATCTCGAGGACTTCCTCGCTCACATCAAGTACTTGCAAGGGCCAATCCTCCGCCCCAAGTACTATCCCGACGGCCTAGAAGTTTTGAAGAAATATGTCCGTCATACAATCACACTTGCGCGTGTGACGGACTATCAGTTAGCCATCGAGAGCCGCCAGCCCAAGGTCAACCTGCTGCGCTGATAACACCAAAATTATACATGTTTTGGTTGAGCTTAATTGTATAACTTTACTCCATTTCTCACCCGTTTATGATCATTTCACTCACCAAATGAGCTTATTATTGCTTTTGTAGGATTTGGAGGCCGTAGAACGGAAAAGTACGAAAAAAGGCGAGAAAACGTGAAAAATGCACAACATCAATCCAGTAGCCATTTGGCGATCGCGAGTTTTCAAGTTTGGCGCCGCCAGGTTCGATAACGAGGAAATCCAGAGTTTGACCTAAGTGGCTCGCGCCGCGAGACCGCCGTCTGGCGAACGCGAAATGACCCCTGGACGCCTTCTTTTAAATACCAGCCTCATCCTTCAGTTCAAAAAACACGAAGCAGAGACGAGGGGAACGATAGAGTAGAGAGTAAAAGTCTGAGTGGTGCTGATACGCTGCGGGGTTCGATCTTCGATCATCCGTCGTTGTACTATCGGTATCATGTCTGTGTCTATTATCGTTTTTTCTGTTTTCATTATGATTAGTGAGTAGTCTTTTAATAGTGGTACTTGTCGTGGTCGATGAACCATTGTGGATGATGATTTCGTAATTTAATGTTTATTGGTTTGTTTTTGGTTGATTGAATGTGTGTTATGGTTCCGATTTGATTCCTATTGTTTGGCTATTTGAAATCGTTGGTTGGGTGTATCTGTTTTGACCTAAATAGATAGACTCCGATAGGATAATCAATCTCCCTTGACCTACCTTTCATCCCGGAGAGTTGTGTTAAGTGGTTACTCAGACCGAGAGCGACCAGATAGTAGAATACCATGCAATAGAGATAGGATTGGGTTACCGGTGCTAGATTGTCTGACAAATAACCTATGTATCGGGACTAGGAGGATCAAGACCTAGTTAATAGCCATATTCATCATATGTTAAGGTGTCCTAGACTTAAATTCCTACAATAACCAAAACAACCAAACCTTTGGCCTATTTAAATCATCCACTTGGGGATTCACTATACCATGATAAGTGCTACTATTTTCCTTCATATAGTTCTTAATCAATCTTTTAATCGCTTTCTTAGTTCATAGTTAATTTAGTTGTCTTTTTAGTATAAAAACCTTTTTCATAAAAACACCCCAAAAGCTTTTGGTTAATTAAACTGATTTAGATTAATAATCTACGATAACTTGACCGTTCCCAGTGGTAGATACGATACCTGGACTTTCCTACACTATATTACTCACGATCAGGTACGCTTGCATGTATATGTGGTAAGACAGTGGCTAGGCATTAGAGGTTGAAACTTGTTCCGGTTTTTATATATAATAATTACCGCATCAAGTTTTTGGCGCTGTTGCCGGGGAACGGTAGTTGTTAGATTTTAGTTTTTATTAGTTTTGTTAATCGATCCTTGTGAGGGATTCTTTCCCTTGCAAGTTTTTCGCTTTCTAGTTTAATTGGTTATTTTTATTTTTTAACTTATCTCTTTGTTTCCCGCAAGTTGCCCGTAACCGTTTGTTGTGGTTTCAGTCACGGCAGACTTGTTAGAGCCATTTGAGGAGCCGGAGAGAGAATTCAGAAAAAGAAATAAAAAGAAGTCGAAAGCCAACAAAGTTCGCCCGAGAGCTTTGATTTTTGAGATGGGAGACGAGGCACCGATGTGGACCGCCAGGAGAGCTGCTCCAACCGTACCCACCAATCCGATCACGAAGCCGGACCTAAACAAGGAGATCCCGGGGAAGCTCCTTCACATGATCAAGGACCTTACCTTCGACGGGAAAAACGATAGCAATCCTATCGTTCATATGGAGAACTTCGTGGATATATGCGATCTATTCAAAACGGAGGAAGGCCGAGATGATGCGATTCGTCTCCGAGTCTTTCCTCTCACACTTACCGGAGAAGCTAGAGCTTGGTTGCGCTTGTTAGAGCCAAGTTCGATCACCACTTGGGAAGGACTTCGTTCAAAGTTCCTTTCCCGATTCTTTCCACCGTCTAAGATCGACAAGTTAAGAGCCGAGATCCGATCCATCCAACAAGATGACGGGGAGACCATATCCAAAGCATGGGAACGTTTCAAGCACCTTCTAAATTCGTGCCCGAGTCACGGATTGAATAAGAGTGAACAAGTCCAAACTTTCTATACTGGGCTTGCTTATTCTTCACGAGCTACATTGGATTCATCTGCCGGAGGTGTCTTTATGTACAAAACGCCCACGGAAGGATACAAGCTCCTCGAAGACATGCTCATACACAACATAGATTGGAGGACGGACAAACGCTTGCAAATCCCGAGGATGGCCGGAAAGATCTCAACCGATTTTGGTCCATCCGATGAACTAGCCGCAATGAAAAACCAACAGGTAAAGTTTGAACGAAAAATCAAAGAACTAATTAAATCTTTTCATGCTTTGCAGGTTGGATGCGAGGAGTGTGTTAGGTGCAAAATCGGATTGTATCCGAGATCACAAGTTGGTGCTAAAAGTGAAGACAAAGGCAAAGTCAAAGTGGTCAAAGAAGTCAAACCTTGCTTTATAGTTTTAGTCCTTTTATATGTACTTTGTAATAGTTTTGTAATAATAGGGTAGTTTGTGTAATTGGTTCAAAGTTGAAGGGTTGTAAGGGTTTGGGTATAAATACCCAAGTGATGTAGTTTGTTAGTAGAGAACATGCATACGTATCATTGTAAAAGTGAGAGTGATTGAGAGAGTCAATGTGCTTAAGTGTGTGTGTTCTTGGTGTTTTAGTGTGTGTAAATTTTGATCCAAGAATTAATGACATATGGCTTCCTGAATCATTCTCTACTTGTTGCATGTTGATTAGAACTTGAATCTGGTACAACAAGTGGTATCAGAGCTGGAAATTCACTTGAATTTGGTATGATTTCTTGACTTTTTTATGGTTTTTCGAAAATGGAGTTTTGAGGTTTGATTTTCATCTTTTGATCATTGTTTGCATGTAAATGTGATTGTGTATGGTTAAAATGATGTTTTTACTGTGTTTGTGAGTGATTTTGGGTCAAAATTCGGTGTTTTGAGCAGTAATTTTTTAGTTTTTTTTACCTTCTGCTCGGTTTTTTCTCGTTTTTCCGAATTCTGCTCATATTTTCCGAATCGGAATATTCATAAATTCCGAATCGGAAAATACAAGTTTTCCGAATCGGAAAATTTTTGAAATTTTCCGAATCGGAAAATTTTTTGAACTCATTTTGTTGTTTAGATCTGATCTTACTCGTTTTCCGACTTGGTATTAGTCAAACTCCGATTCGGAAAACATCATTTTCCGATTCGGAAATTGCCCAAATACCAACTCGAAATTTTTTCTCGGAACTCTATCAGTTGTGTTTTTTCCGATTCGGAAAACTACATTTTCCGATTCGGAAAACTGAAAAATCCGAATCGGAATATAGTGTTTTCCGAATCGGATTAGTTTAAGCAAAAAAAAAAAAAAAAGTTCAGTCATTTTTAAGGAGGTCATTTTTTCCCGAAAAATGCCGGTTTTTCCGAGATTTCGGTGTTTTCCGAGAGGTTGATTTTTTGGACTAACCTTTCAATTTCGCGGTCAAAATCAACTTTCAAATTTTTGAAAAATATTTTTTCTCGGGATTTCACTATTCACAGTTGACTTTACGGTTGACTTTTTGACTTTTGTCACTAACCTTTTTGTTGATCAAAAGAAGTGTTTAGATTTGCATACCTCCAGCAGTTCAGAAGAAATCTATCAGTTTCAGTGAATTAACGATCATTTTCAAGTTCTATTGTTGATTAGTCGAGATGAAAGAGCTAGTTGACTATCATATATTATGGAAGAATTATATGACATACAGTCAGCGTGCCTTTGAGCTAAACCAGGAAAATCTAAAGTTGAGTCCTGACAAATCTTTGTTAGAAATGAAGATTGTGGATTTAGAGAAGTTATTACAGAGTGAAAAAGGGCAAGAATCGGAGAATTCAGAATTGTCAAAACAGATAACTGAGCTTCAGCAAAGTTTATCTGTTACAAAAGCTGAAAATGCTGAGCTTCTTCTTAAAGTTACTAATCTTGACAATTTACTTTCCAACGAAAGAAGTGTGATTACAAGTTTAAAAATTGATTTGCAAAATGAGCATGATGAACTGTTAAAACATTCTTTTGGAAATGCTCAGAACTTAAAACTTGTAACTTCCTTGAGGAAAGAAAATGACTGTTTGCAAAAGAAAGTTCATGAATTAGATGAACATAAGAAAGTTGTTGAAAACAAACTTATATCTTCTCATTCGAGAGTGATAGAACTTTCAAACCAAGTAAATGATTTTGAGAAAATCGTGATCATCGAGAGAAGTAACTTTGAGAAAGAAAGACGAGCTTTTGAAGCTAAGATTGGTGAACTTTCTTTGAAGATATCAGTTTTTGATGCGCAAAAAGAAAACAAGATTTTCAAAGAGTTTTCTGAATCCAACTGTTATGTTAACTGTTGTTATGATGATGATGATTCTAACTCTTATGATGGAATGAATGTTTTTGATTCTCTTGAGTCTTGTACCGATTCTTGTACCAACCAGACGAATGTTGTGGATAGTGAGTTGGTTAAGATTGAAAAGATGTTACAAGATGAAAGAAAGATTTTTGAAGAAGAAAGAAAGGTTTTTGAGAAAGAGAGAAAATCTTTTGAGTTGAAAAGTGATAAACTTTCAAAGAAGATTTCTGATTTAGAGAGACAGATTGTGAATGAAAGAAAAGATTTTGAGAAAAAGAAGAGTGTTTTTTAAAGTAAGAAGAAAGGTTTGAAGAAAAAGAATGTTCGTGTTGAAAGAGATAGATGTGTTGAGTTTCATTTTGAGGAAGAGAGTAAAGATTTTGAAAAAGAAAGAAAAGCTTTTGAAGAAAAGAGTGTCTGTTTAGGAAGAAAATTGCTAATTTAGAAGTGCAACTTTCGGATGAAAGAAGTGCTTTTAAAAGAAAAGAACACCTTTTAAAGTGTGAGATAAAAGGTTTTGAGCAACTGATTGCTGAACTAAAGAAACCAACCTTTGAGAAAAGTGATTTTGAAGAGGAAAAGAGAGTTTTTGAGAAGGAAATAAGGAAGCTTAAAAGAAACTTATCTGAATTGTCTTCCGATATCATGAAAGAACAGATTATGAGTTCTAATCTGAAAAAGAAACTTGATGAAACAGTTGAAGAAAAGAATATTTTATCTGCAATGGTGAAAGATCTTGAAGATATTGTTTTTAAAGTTAATTTGAATGAACCAAAGAGTCCCGATGTTATAGTACAGTCACCATATGTTGATTATGCTGATTCTGTTTGTTCATTCAAAACTGCTCCAAGTTCTCTTCATGCAGATGTTTCTTCAACAAAAAGTTTTAAACCAACTAATCAGATTCGTCCTTCTAATCTTTTCTATGATCAGCAGATTGATGGTTCGGGTAAGATTCATTCCAAGAAAGGTAAGTTTGTCTGGAGAGTTAAAGGATCTACACCAAAGTTAGATAAACCAAAGTTATTTGTTCCCAAACAAAATGTTCAAAAGAACAATGTTTTTAAAGCTAAATCTTTTGTTAAATCTGATCCAATTTATTCTGTAAATCATATGATCAGATTATCTCAAAAGAAAATATGTTGTTCTTACTGTGGAACAAATAATTTTGTTCGAAAAGAAAAGTCGGAAAGTTGGTATGGTACTTATAGTATTCCAAATTATAAACCAACTTCTTTTAACAAAAGAGGATCCACTTTCAAGTGGATACCAAAATCTGTATGATTTTGTTTTTGCAGGTCCCCATATCTTTAATGCATTATTCAAGGGGGAGTGTCTGCAAATCAAGTGGTTCCTAAATATATCAGTTTAGGACCCGGATTTCACTGTAAGGTGGTTCCTAAATAAATCAGTTTAGGACCCGTTCCTCAATGACAAGTGGCTTCTGAATACAACAGTTCAGAACCCGATTCTCAATGTGCAAGTGGCTCTTGAATAAAACAGTTCAAGACCCGATCATCATTGTATACTTCAAGGTACTATTCTTACTTTGAGGGAAAGTTTTACATAGAAATAATTGGTTATCCATTTGAGGGAGAGTTTTAAAAGAGATATTATTTTTAGGGGGAGAGTTCAAATAAGCTTTAATGCTTACATGTTTGAAAGATGAACAACTTTCAGGTATGAAAAATGTTTTTAAATGTTCAAACTCACTTCTCGATTCTCAAATGATTTTTCGAATTAGAAGTGTGATTTTACATGTTTTCATATCATGATGAATTGACGGATATTTTCTAACCGTGTGTTTCCAAAGCTTAATACTTGCGTATTATCTTTTCATATACTTTTCAAGTATTCCTACACACCGGTTTAGCTTCTTTTGACTTGTTATTACCACGTCTCTATATGACCATATCTTTCGGTGGTAATACACTCGCTTGCTATCTTCCTATTTGTGCTTCATCGTTTATTTGATCAGATACGTTCTTCATTGCTATATCTATATCTTGATCGTATAGATAACATTTATTCATTTTGTGTACACCAAAGATTTTCAAGAACATATCTCACATCATATGATGAATCAGTTTTCTCAAACAAGTTTATATCATTCATGTTCTTCATTTCATATACTTGTTTGAAGAAATTCTTTTGCTCCTATATTGTGTATATATATTTGTTCGAGCATGTTTCATATTGGCTCATTGATTCACTCGATGAATCATTGTACTTTCATATTTAGGAAACTTATTTCACGGGATGTGTGAGCTTAATAGAACTTCTATGGATTTCCAGAACCGGCAATCCTACCCAAGAAGTTATCCTTGAGAAATGAGTGAGGGGTCTACATCAAAGAGTGGGGGAGATAACTCAGGTGGTCGAGTTATTCTCATAGTGGTTGAGCGAAAAATATTATATGAGAGATTGGTTAGAAGTGAGGTTGCTTAAAAGAATTGGAGGGTGTGAGAACAGAGTTAAAAGAAATATAATACTCTGCACCAACCTTTTCTAAGCCGGGCAACCACATACTCTATTGGTTCACATTCTTTGGTGACCGATATTGAAACAAGGCAAAGCCCAATGCCGACTCTCGTTTTTACCCCACTAGCAACTCATTTCCTTCTTAACAAGGAGATGTTTCATTCATCACGGGGATGCAGCACATAATCTATCAGGTTTTCATTTGGAAAATCGATATTGAAACAGAAGGAAGCTGCCCTGCCTTCGAACTTCATTTCTACACATCGAGTCGTGAAATGTTTTCACATTTTGAGCCTTATGAAAGCACTTGATGCTATTTTCTTTCATCACAAATATACACAAGGAATTTGTTTCTTTGTCGGAACGTTCATAGGAATACTTTTTGTATTTGCGATGATTGAACGGAAGCCCTGGGGAGTGATCATCACTAAAGCTCCTTATATAGTGCATATGTTGTACTGAGTTGCTTTGTGCTTCTCACAGGCATTCCAACTGATTCATGTGTTGTTTCAGGATTTTCCCACTTACATCTGAATTTGCAAAGATTCGGATTACTTTATGGAATTGACGGATTTATTTGGAGTGAAAAGGGGAATTCTGGAGTAACAAGGCGGAGATGGTTATGTGAGATGGTTTTTGATATCTATGGTGGTACTTTCCCATGTTTGTATCTTTACGAGCCGAGTTATCTGATCATACATTTCTATAGTTTTGATGATTATTTCATATTTCATCAAAAAGGGGGAGATGGTTTAGAAATGTTTTTTGAAGACACTTTGGGGAGATGGTTCCGAAATGTCAAATCAAGAGAAGATTACGAGATATGACAAGAGATGTTTGCAAGAGATGTTTGAAGTTTGGTGATTATCTGAAGATATATTGATTCGTTAAAGCTTCTCGTTTAGAGTTTGTTAAAGCTTCATGAAGATTTGGATGATTCGTGAAGATTATTACGGAAGCTTATCGTTCATGGAAGCTTATCGTTGATGCTTAAAGTGTTGATGTTTTCTAGTAGACGTTTGCCTAGTTCTTTTGTGATCTCGAATCCAAAGGGGGAGATTGTTAGGTGCAAAATCGGATTGTATCCGAGATCACAAGTTGGTGCTAAAAGTGAAGACAAAGGCAAAGTCAAAGTGGTCAAAGAAGTCAAACCTTGCTTTATAGTTTTAGTCCTTTTATATGTACTTTGTAATAGTTTTGTAATAATAGGGTAGTTTGTGTAATTGGTTCAAAGTTGAAGGGTTGTAAGGGTTTGGGTATAAATACCCAAGTGATGTAGTTTGTTAGTAGAGAACATGCATACGTATCATTGTAAAAGTGAGAGTGATTGAGAGAGTCATTGTGCTTAAGTGTGTGTGTTCTTGGTGTTTTAGTGTGTGTAAATTTTGATCCAAGAATTAATGACATATGGCTTCCTGAATCATTCTCTACTTGTTGCATGTTGATTAGAACTTGAATCTGGAACAACAGAGTGCAATGGACCACACTTGACTAAGGATTGCCCGAATCGACCAATGATGACACCCGAGGAGGTGAACTATATCATCCGAGGCGATTACCAAGGGAGGTGGAACAACAATCGTAATTTCATCCCGAGACCTCCCGGTTTCTTTGCACCAAATCAGCAAAACCAGAGACATGATGGAGAGCCACGTGTTTCTATCGAGGACCGAATACTCGAATTCATGGATGCACAAAAGAAGCTAAATGATGAGGTAGGTTCGTACTTACGTAACCACCAAAGTACTATCCAGAATTTGGAATTGCAGGTTGGACGTGTTTCGCAAATGCTAAGTGAAAGGACTCAAGGGGAACTACCAACGCAAACACAAGTCAACCCGAAGGTAGAAAACATGAAGCCGATGCTCATGATGACCGGAGAACCATCAAAGAAAAAGTGGACGGATATCTACACGAAGAAGTACGTGGAGAGCGATAGTGGTAGTGAGCCCGATTATGCTACAGATTATGACTCGGAGGGGTTCACCATTTCGTTCAAGCATCTAGGACTTAAAGGACCCGTTGCTTCAAGTGATGATGAGGAGGAAGATGTAAAGCAAGGCGGATACGCGGAGTTCGTGATACCGAAGAAAGAGGATAAAGGCAAGGAGAAAGAGAAGGAAAAGGCACCGGAGGATGACCTCATCTACATTGCACCTATCAAGCATGATCCGGGAAGTTACAACTTACCTATTTCTTGTCATAAATTTAGTGGTCTTTCTTTGGTAGATTCAGGTGCCTCACTTAACATGATGCCTGTTGGTTATTGCAGGAAAATGGGAGTTAAAAAGATCATTCCAACAAACTATCAATATCGAGGAGTGAATGGCTACATGACCACACCGTTAGGAATAGCGGAAGGAGTCCCGATTCGCATTGGCAACTTTGTTTACTTTACGGACTTCGTCGTAGCTGACCTTCCAAAAGACACGGAGATCCCGATTATTCTCGGAAGATCTTTCTTGCACACCGCTCAAGTGAATACCGATATGCGAAACCAAGTGACGAGCTTAGGGTATGGAGAAAATCGGATTTACTTTGATCCCAACGGAGAGCCAGTCACACATCTCGACGAACCGTATGAAGATCCTTCTTTAGCCTACAAGAAGAGCACGAATCGTCCGTTACTCCCGCATGAACATGGAAAGAAGACGGAGGATTATCCGAACCCGATACATCAAATGAATCAAACACCTAATGGGTCGGAACCCTCCAAGAAGGAGTACAGGAAGAAGAGGGGTTCGTCATCCCGACGTGCCAAGAAATAAGCCGAAAAAGGGGTCGAGCTTTAGACCCATTCAAAAACGAAGCGCTTCTCGGGAGGCAACCCGAGCATTTTCTTTCTTTTTGCATTTTTAGGTTTTTCGTGTGTGTTTTCGTTAATCTTTTTGTTTGATATTTCTTAGGTAACCATACGGAGGAGATAGACGCAAAAATCGAGCAAATCCGACACGCGATAGAGTTTTCGAAAAGTTGGAAACAGAAGGCAACTCACGATCGCCACTTTTTAAGTTTGGCGACGCGAGGTTGGTAAGTCGTGGTATCAGGTAAAATTTTCGAATCTCGCGACGCGAGGGGGCCGTTTCGCGACGCGAAGTCTGTAAAAATTAGGGTAAAATTTCAGAAACCGCCCATTTCGCGACGCGAAACCATAGGTTTGGCGACGCGAAGTCGGTGCAGACGGGTTTTTAACCCTCTTTTCTCACTTTTTCAAAAGAATACAACCCTAATTCTCTCTAGGCGCCGCTAACCCTTCTCACGTTCTTGCGAAATCCGGACTTTTCAAGCTTCAATTTCATCATTCACCATGAACAAGGTATGTTTCCCAACTTTAATTCTATGATATTAGCTTGATTTGGAGGGTTTGGATCTTGTTTTGGCCATCAATGGTGTGTCTATGCTCTTATGGATTTGACATTGTTCTTGAAACACCATTGATTGTTTAGTGCTTATGAGTTTATGCATGCTATATGTTTTTATTGAAATTTCACTCTAGCATGTTATATATTCGTTTAATCTAGTGAATATGCTTTGATGATAAGTGTGGGGATTTTGATAACATCAAAATCCCCCATTCTTGTTTGGTTAGCTAGATTATTTTACAATTGAGGTTGGACTAAAAGTTCAAGTGTGGGGATGTTCCACATCCCCTTTGATTTTGGTTTTTCATATATGCATTTGATACTTGAACTTGTTAGTCGTGGAAGTTTTGTGTAGTTGAGTTTTTGATGTGAATGAACCTTGTCTTGTGTTTATGGATTAAATCTTCTAACACAATGGTGTTTATGGATTAAATCATCTGTCGTTGTACTGTCGGTATCATGTCTGTGTCTATTATCGTTTTTTCTGTTTTCATTATGATTAGTGAGTAGTCTTTTAATAGTGGTACTTGTCATGGTCGATGAACCATTGTGGATGATGATTTCGTAATTTAATGTTTATTGGTTTGTTTTTGGTTGATTGAGTGTGTGTTATGGTTCCGATTTGATTCCTATTGTTTGGCTATTTGAAATCGTTGGTTGGGTGTATCTGTTTTGACCTAAATAGATAGACTCCGATAGGATAATCAATCTCCCTTGACCTACCCTTCATCCCGGAGAGTTGTGTTAAGTGGTTACTCAGACCGAGAGCGACCAGATAGTAGAATACCATGCAATAGAGATAGGATTGGGTTACCGGTGCTAGATTGTCTGACAAATAACCTATGTATTGGGACTAGGAGGATCAAGACCTAGTTAATAGACATATTCATCATATGTTAGGGTGTCCTAGACTTAAATTCCTACAATAACCAAAACAACCAAACCTTTGGCCTATTTAAATCATCCACTTGGGGATTCACTATACCATGATAAGTGCTACTGTTTTCCTTCATATAGTTCTTAATCAATCTTTTAATCGCTTTCTTAGTTCATAGTTAATTTAGTTGTCTTTTTAGTATAAAAACCTTTTTCATAAAAACCCCCCAAAAGCTTTAGGTTAATTAAACTGATTTAGATTAATAATCTCCGATAACTTGACCGTTCCCAGTGGTAGATACGATACCTGGACTTTCCTACACTATATTACTCACGATCAGGTACGCTTGCCTGTATATGTGGTAAGACAGTGGAAGCCGCATTGAAGATACGAGCTCGGATGATCGGAGATTGGGAGGAGTTCCTACAACTGGCAAAGTGGGAACCTGCGTTGAAGCTGCCACCACCCTTCTGACTTCTTCCCAAAGGGGGAGATTGTTAGACCTTCAGTGTTGTCAAGAGTCAGAAGCTTATCTTTACATGCTTTCAGTAGTTTAATTTCATTTCAGTTGAACTTTAGATTGTTTGTTTGCCCCTTTTTAGAAGTCTTAAACTTCGGGGGCCTTTTATGTCAGTTTGTAATTCTCTTACACTACTATATATAGTAAGAGATTATTAGGGTTTTGAGGTAATGCTTTCATCTTCATTTTTTGGTGTAAAACTTATTGCAATATATCTTCCATTGAAGCATTCATGAATCTTTGTGTGTTCATTACTTGTTCTTAATTTCTATTCCATCTCTTCTCTCTATTGATTTGGGACTAACAATAAATCATTTTTCTAGAAAATATCTATCATCAACCGTGTTGCGTAATAAAAATAACTATACAAATAATTCCATGATAATTCAATTAGTCATAGTTGTAAGAAAAAACACAATTTCTTGAAACGTACAATATGAAACAAAAAAAAAATTATTTAGAATATCACTAATCCAACTACAGAAATAGGAACAAAAACACATGGAAACCATTTTTGAAATGTATGCATATAAAATAAAATGTATTTCACCATCAAAGCAATAGTTGACAATCCAAACGAAAAGGTCATGCAACAAACATGGTCAAAAAATAAACGAGTAGTACTTCAACCTATAGGGTCTGGTCTTCCCGGCCCTGTCAAGCAACTTCACCCTCGCGTCCTCAGTTTGCAAAAAAAAATTAGTGAGCTGCCTGTCAATGTCCTTCTTCAGACTGTTTCGCTCACTAAGAAGTATATTTGCAACGTACTTTTTTCATAGGTTTTCAAGCTGCTTCTTCTGTGCATGTCCTTCTTTTGTCAATCCAATATCCCAAAGCCTTCCCGTTCTGCCCTTGTATGTCTCCATGTGGCGCATAAGAAAGACACCACAATCTATGTAGTTTCCACTAGTTTTTCGATTGAAATCTATGACATTCTTTTCAATAGGTTCCATTCTCGTTCCAGCATGGTGATGTTTGCGTTCCAGATGATGCATAAACATTAAACGCTGCAATAAAGTAAAAATAATTTACGTAAATATGTGTAATAGATAAATTCAATACATAAAGTAAAATAACAAACATACCAAAATATATATGTCCGCATCATATACACCATATATGTCACCATCACGGGCAATATTGTCAATAATCTCCAAATTAAATGTATTCATGTGAAACACGACACAAAAATATTCCTGGTGCCAGATCATTGGAAAAAAGACCTATAATGAAAATGGATTTTATGTTCAGTATACCATAATTAAATAATTATTCCTAAAAAATGTAAGACTAAATAAAATTATACCAAGTCATAGTTACGCATATTCAGAATCTCCGTGTTGTAATCTTCGTGTCTTCACCATTATGGGCTCATACAATAAAAAAATATTCAATTAAATAAGAATTACGGTTGAAACATTAAATACAAATGATTTAACAACTTCATAAAATAAAAACTACTAAAGCTGATGTCTTGAAGAAATATCTTCGCGGTGATTCTAGACTTTTAAAACGTTCTTCAAAGTTCAACAAGTCCACCCATCCATCGATAACATTTGTAAATATATGTTCACGTGAATCTGCCAAACTCTCCAACGGTGCTCGCATTATCTCTTGACCACCATCTGACTTGTACATAACATCACTATATAAAACATTTATAATACATGTGACATTAGTACCAATAAAATAAGAATATAACAATATTTCAAAAATTAATAAATCTATATTAGTCTACATATGATAAGTTAAAGCTCACCCAGGACGTCCATAAGCTGCCATGCATGAGACATGAAACGCTCTTCCTCAGACTGCACTGGTTTACCGACTACGACTTGCCTCCTCATATAAGGAGAACATAAAAAATGCTAGGTTTAACCTCCCTCTTCATATGAGATATGAAATCTACTACAGCCTCTTTTCCCTTAACCTTTTCGGAAGCATGTATAACATTCAACGGTTTAACATCTGATGGAACCTCGTACTGAACTACTTCATTAAGCCGGTTAATTTGCTTCGGTGTCACCGGATCAAAACCTGCATTCGACGCTGATGACCCACTAGCAGATTTCATTTCAACCTCATCAACTATGTTAAATGTGGTTTGACTATACCAAATGGGTGATAGAGGTGTTAGCTGGTATGGTGAACCTACAGATGCAAAATCAAGTTTCATAGGAATAATGTCCGCCTTAGCAAACTACACTTCTGTAGTAGCATTCTAATTATCCTTGTTGGTAACTTTCAGATCTAGAACACCATGACTACTAGCCTCCGCCCTATCAGAAGGTTTGCCTCTCCTTCCGTCTGCCTCAAATGGTTCTCCTTCACGAAAAAGATTAGCATAAGTTTGATGGTAACTAACAAAAACATCTTCATCAGGGAAAAAAGAGCCACAATCTAACAACAACTCCTCAAGTAGCATCTTCACTTCATATATCACATGATACTGATGCTCCATCCGTGAGATGTATTTCTTAAATATGAAACAAAAATCACCACAAAGAAGTAGGTACTAATCCTATGATTATTATTGGCACGAATAAGAACTGAATTATTTATCAGAAACTATATGTTATTTTATTAAAAAATTCTCTGTTCTAACCAGATAAAAAAATAAAAAATAAAAACTGCTTACTTACTTTAGTACATCAGCATCATCATAATTATCTGGTTCAGGTACGTCATTCTCCTTAGACACATTGGTTGGCATCATATCTTCACTATTGCATCCTTGTCCTAATGTGAAAACAAAACATTAAATCTTAATTCATATATCATTATACCAGTTCGCTATTTTACAGATATATATATATATATACATATTAATTCAAATATCACAGCAACAAGGAGTCATCTTATTTTTTTCTAATCCTGCTTACGTTAACTAAATTCTTTTCAAATTAGCACAGTACGTTTTGGTTTCATACCTGGTGTTCCAACTTTTTGCTATCGTTAACACCCGCATCCAATGGCGACGATTTATGTAACACCCTAAAAATCGGGGCGAACAAAAACTTTCAATTGCACAAAAGATGGTATACAAATTGTAACGCCATAGCGTGAGCTCTTCCCAAAATGGGGTATAAATAATGTATAATTACAATGTTTGTAATTGAATGAGTAAATACAATAACCAAACTAGTCTAGTTCTATCTAGGAAGAAGACTACAAAAAGGGTTATCGTCCACCAAAGTCTCGCGGCCTAAAGGGCCGGTCCCTCATCTTTCCCCCATGCTCACTCAAGCCCGAAGCCTACTTGGGAGCGGCGTCCCTAGTACCTGAGAGACACATCGACACCAAACAAGTGTTAGGCTAAAGGAGCCTAGTGAGTTGTACAAGTAATAGCATACGCGTAAGGTGTATAAAGCATGTGAGAAATACATGATCATATTAGCAATACAATTGACATATTAAACCGGTTTATTATTATCTTCGGAAACAATGGGAGCGACCCATTTCCCCCAACCAGTACGCCATCATTCGTTACTTCCGAACACCTCGATGCCATATCTATCATGACACCATCAGAGGCCCGCGCACCAAGGAGCAACCCGAGGGCCGGCGACATAGGGGCATTCCTATTTCAGAACCTCCCAAGACTGTTCCGTGAGGAAATACTGCGTTGGTTCGTCCATGTTTTTAGTTACAAACAACCCCGATGTCATATCTACCATGACACCATCAGAGGCATATACGTACTGTCTCAAAAGACTCATACATTTGTTTCCACCTATCATAGGCATACATCGAGGGTCTCAAGCCCTTTGCTCGTTTCATACGTGCCAATATACACAGGTATAAAATACCATTCACATAGTTCCATAGTGCGCATAATCCCATACATTTCGCATAAATACAGTTCATGAGTAATTTCCTTGAACTAGACACGATAAGCATTTCATACTAGAATCATGTTCATCCACAAAATCAAACAAGGAAAGTAAAATCATCAAGATGATGTGCTCTCAGTTTTAACAAAATAGTTTTAACAACTCACCTTAGGGTTTTGTGACAAAACCCCCAAATTCCAAGATTAGGTCAAATAAGAGCACGAACCTAAAATCAAGTAAATCGAACCCTAGGTTAGTTCATAACCCTTATTATATGCATAGATCCAACCTACAAGGGTTTAGTCGAAGCTTACCGAGTGAGATCCAACTAAAACCCTAGGATTTGAGCTTCCCTTTCTTCAAGCAACAATGGTGATGAATGGAAGAGTGGAGAAGATGAAGTAGGTGAAGTGTGGTTTCCTCCCGAGCTAGTTCCAAGTATGGATTCAACTTCAAGATCTTGTAGGGTTTTGGATTTGGAGAAAGTAGAGAGAAAAAATCAGGAAAAATGGTGGAGAAATGATGGTGTTGTGAAGAAATGAAGCTTGGAAGGGTTTAAAACCCGTTTTCCCTCTTTGACAGCTACCTAGCGATCGCTAGGCTTGAGAGCTAGCGATCGCTAGATGCCTTCTTCTCGGGTCGCTAACCTGGTCGCTAGCAAAAACAGCAAGCATGTGTTTTGTGCCTAGCGATCGCTAGGGTAATGGCTAGCGATCGCTAGCATCTGATCGTTTTAGTCCCATTTTGTTTTGGCCATGACTTCTTCGTTATAGCTCCGTTTTCGATTCCGAAAGAACCGTTGGACTCGTATTTGAATTTCCTAACATATTAGGCCATAAAATGCATGATTTGGTCTAAAATTCTAAATTCCATATTTTACCAAAGAATCGTTATTACACCGAAATTACGAGTGTTACAATCCTCCCCTCCTAATTAAAATTTCGTCCCCAAAATTTGTTACTCTTACGCGAACATCCACGGGTATCTCCGCTTCATGTCTTCCTCGGCTTCCCATGTGACATTAGCACCTCGGTGGTGCTTCCATTGGACTTTGACCATCGTCACCTCTTTATGGCGCAGTTTCTTCGTTTTCCTTTCTAGGATGGCTTCCGGTTCTTCTATGCATCGGTTACCAGTGTCGACTCGGATCTCCGATAAAGGAATGACGCTGTCTTCTTCGGCTAGGCATTTCCGCAAGTAACATGTAATAACCAAGATCCTAGATGGAGTTAAATAAGTTAAGTTACTGACAATTGACCTTTTGTGAGAATATGATGATTTTAGGGGTTAATTATGTAACTATTGAAAAGTTTAATGGCATGGGCTTTTACCATTTTAGGTATGGGCTTGGCCCAAAGCCCTAGGTATTTAAACCCTAAACCCTAAAATTAAACCATTTTTGGAAGTGTTAGTGTGTGAAGTGTGTGTTTTGGAAGGAAGTATCATCATCAAGCTTTAGTAGAGGATTTTCGCTTCGTAAGGTAAGATCTCGATGCCCGAATAGCGTAAGATCACTGTTAATTGTCGTATATTTGCCTTGGGATTAGTTTGGATACAATTGGATCAGATTAGAATCAATTTTGATCGATTTTAGGCTGTTTTCGGAACTGTCCTCGTTTTCCGAATCGGAATTCATATTTTCCGAATCGGAATCTATGTTTTCCGAATCGGAAAATCATATTTTCCGAATCGGAATTTATGTTTTCCGAATCGGAAAATATGTGGTGTTCTCGGAGGTGTTTTGTTTCGTCATGCCTTTCCCGGATTGGAAACCTACGTTTTCCGAATCGGGAAATTGGCTAGTTAAGTCGTTATTTTGACCTCGCTACTGTTGGAATGCGGATTATGAGTCGGGATTTCCGAATCGGAAAATGGTAGGTTTTCCGAATCGGAAAACGGCGTGTTTTTCCGAATCGGATTTTGTGCTTTTCCGAGTCGAGTTTTGGAAGGTTTTGTCGTTAGGGTTATTTTCGGAGAAGGATTTTTCCATAGTAGTTTAACCCCTTAGAAATAAAATTTTTCTAAGGGGTATCCTAGGGGTATCCTAGTTGTGGGTTTTCTAAGTGCGAACCACTAATGCCTTAGGAATTTATACAGATACCAGGAGATAGAGTAATCAGCGAGATAAGCTCAAGTGAGTTCCCTTGCCTGAACATGAATGGATAGTTTTCACTGCTTTCTTAAATATATATGCATTCGATTTGCGAACTGTTTTGCTATTGATGATGAACTATTTTGTGGAAATATGGAAAATTGTGCAATTACGTTTAATGCATGCTCAAATGTAAATGTTGAAATGTTTCAGATTGAAATGTGTTGCAAGTATGGACATTGGGTACCTTGGAACTGTATGTTCCTTGGGAGTGTTTACCATTTGGTCTGGTCCACCATTTGGGGGTACCTTGGGATAGCGTCCCTTGGGAGTGATGTGATTGTGGCCTCGGTGCCTTGTGGAAGTTCTTTGTCCGTAACACATTTGCATTGCCATTATTATCAAATTGTGATTTTACGGCCAGCGGGCCGGAATTGTTGATTAACTGTTTTGAGGGAATTCACTAGACCTTTTGGTCTAACCCTCGTTTTCAAAATCTAAAACCTTTTCAGGAAAAGATCGTGTTGCGAGAGGGAAGGAGAAGGTAGATGTCTAGCGTAGCTCTACCGGTAGAAGTTAGTACTTTATTCTAAATTTATAATCTCAGCTGTGGAGGGTTGTTCCGCATGCACTCTTAAACCATTTACTTTTGTGTTGAGAATTCTGAGACTTATGCGTATTAGATCATTGGGAATTATTATTATTATTATTAATATTGCGTAATTATTTGCTATGTTATTTTGGGTATCGGGGTGTTACATAACACACGTGAAAGGTGGGATGTATCCCATCCATTTCGGGCGGTAGCTCTAACCGATAAGCTTGTTGTCCAACCTTTTCCAAAATGGTAAACGGTCCTAGGAAACGTAGGCTAAGTTTCCCCCGTTTCCCGAACCGTATGATGCCCTTCCAAGGAGACACTTTCAACATCACGTGTTCTCCCACTTGGAAGTCTATGGGGCGTCGTTTCTTGTCGGCGTAACTCTTTTGGCGATCTTGGGCGGCTTTCAAGCGTTCGCGGATCCCCTTAACTTTGTCCGCCGTCTCTTGTATGATCTCGGGTCCCGCGAATTGCTTCTCACCCGCTTCCAACCAACACGTCGGTGTTCTACATATCCGTCCGTATAGCGCTTCGAACGGTGCCATCCCGATGCTAGAGTGATAGCTATTGTTGTAGGCGAATTCCACCAATGGTAGGTGGGTATCCCAATTTCCCCCGAAATCGATCACGCACGACCGCAACATATCCTCTAACGTCTGTATTGTCCGTTCGCTTTGTCCGTCGGTTTGAGGGTGGTACGCGGTGCTCAACTTGAGTTTCGTACCCAAGCCTTCTTGCAAACCATGCCAAAATTGGGAAGTAAATCGGCTATCTCTATCCGAGACAATCGATAATGGTACACCGTGCCTTCTTACGATCTCCTTTATGTAGAGTTTGGCCAATTTGTCCATGGATAGGGTCTCACGCATCTCGAGAAAGTGAGCACTCTTCGTGAGTCGGTCCACGATCACCCAAATAGTGTCGTGACCCCTTAAGGTTCTCGGTAGTTTGGTCACGAAGTCCATGGTAATATGCTCCCATTTCCATTCCGGAATATCCAAAGGCTGCAAACTCCCATAGGGCTTTTGGTGTTCCGCCTTGACTTGAAGGCACGTGACACACTTCTCGACGTAACTAGCTATGTCAAGTTTCATGACCGGCCACCAATAGTTCATTTTCAAATCTCGGTACATCTTGGTGCTCCTGGGATGTATGGAATACTTGGATTTGTGCGCATCGTCCAAGAGTAATTCCCGGTTGCCACCAAGCTTCGGCACCCAAATTCGGCCTTGAAACAGTTTAAGCCCGCGGCTATCTTCGGTCAATAATTCTTTTTGCTTCACCATCACCTCATCCTTGAGGTTTTCTTCTCGAAGGGCTTCCGCTTGACTCGCCTTGATCTTTTCCATCAAGCTCGACACCACACTAATCCGGTTAAGGGTCACACCAACGCCATCACCATAGTTCTTACGGCTTAAGGCGTCGGCGACTACGTTCGCCTTACCGGGGTGGTACAATAAGTCGCAGTCATAATCCTTTAGTAGCTCGAGCCATCTCCTTTGTCGCATATTGAGCTCCTTTTGGTCGAAAATATGTTGGAGGCTCTTGTGATCGGTGTATAGTGTACACTTGGTCCCGTAAAGGTAGTGTCGCCATAATTTCAAAGCAAACACCACCGCCGCTAGTTCCAAATCGTGCACCGGATAATTTCTCTCGTGATCCTTCAATTGTCGAGATGCGTAGGAGATCACCTTGCCTCTTTGCATGAGTACGCACCCGAGCCCCATCTTTGACGCGTCGCTATAGACCACGAAATCTTCCGTCCCGTCCGGTAACGACAAAACCGGTGCTTGACACAACTTATTTTCGAGCGTCTGAAAGGCTTCTTCTTGCTTATCTGTCCATAGAAACTTGGCGTTCTTCTTGGTCAACACCGTGAGCGACGAAGCGATCTTCGAAAAGTCTTGAATAAACCTTCGATAGTAACCCGCCAAGCCAAGAAAACTTCTTATCTCTGACGGATTTGTTGGCGACTTCCAACTCATCATGGCCTCGATCTTCGCCGGATCCACTTTGATTCCATCTCGCGATACGACATGGCCTAGAAACTGCACCTCGTGGAGCCAAAATTCGCACTTTGAAAACTTGGCGTACAGCTTCTCGCCTCTAAGCACGTTCAACACTTCTCGTAAATGTCGCTCATGTTCGGCCTCATCCTTTCGAGTAGACTAAGATATCGTCAATAAAGACTATAACCGACTTATCTAAGAACGGTCTACACACTCGGTTCATCAAGTCCATGAATACCGCCGGTGCGTTGGTTAAACCGAACGGCATCACCAAGAACTCGTAGTGTCCGTATCTCGTTCGGAAAGCCGTCTTAGGCACATCGTCCTCTTTCACCCGTACTTGGTGATACCCGGATCGTAGGTCGATTTTCGAGAAGCACCCGGCACCTTGTAGTTGGTCGAAGAGGTCGTCGATCCGAGGCAAGGGGTATTTGTTCTTTACCGTCCTCTTGTTTAGTTCACGATAGTCGATGCACATTCTCATGGAGCCGTCCTTCTTTTTGACGAAGAGGACCGGTGCTCCCCATGGTGACGAACTCGGTCGGATGAATCCCTTCTCGGAGAGTTCTTGCAATTGCGTCATCATCTCCTTCATCTCGGTCGGAGCCAATCGGTACGGAGCGCGCGCTATCGGAGCCGCTCCCGGTGTAAGGTCAATGTGAAACTCCACTTGGCGTTCCGGTGGTAATCCGGGCAATTCTTCCGGAAAGACGTCCGGGAACTCCCGCACCACATTCACATCGGCGAGCTCTTTCTTCTCTAACTTAGTATCGATGACGTAAGCTAAAAAGGAGGTGCATCCCTTGGCTAGGCACTTCCTTGCCTTAACCATCGAGATGGTCGTGTAGGCGCCCTTCTTCTTATCCCCATACACGGTAATCGATTTTCCGCTAGGCGCCGGTAACGTGACCATCTTCTTGCCGCAACCTATGTTGGCGTCGTGTGCGTGCAACCAATCGATCCCTAGCACTACGTCGAAACTACCGACATTCATGGGTATGAGGGTAGCGGAGAAAGGTTCTCCATCTAACTCTATAGTGCACCCCTCAAAGCAATCCCGAACGGTCACAAGAAATCCGCCCGCTACTTCTACTACTAATGCATCAGATAAGGGAGTGGTAGGCATAGTGAATTTCCTAGCTAGAGTATCATGCACAAAGGAGCGTTCGGCACCCGTATCAAAAAGAACAAGTGCAGGTATGGAGTTAACGAGAAACGTACCCGATACAAGATCGGATGCCTCTCTCGCCTCCGTAGCCGTCATCTGAAAGGCTCGGCTAGTCACCTTCGGCGCATTCTCTCCCCTAGCGACCGATCCGCTCGGACCCCCGGTAGGCGCCTTCTTGAATTTGGGGCTAGCATCCCGATAATGTCCCGGCTCCTTACAATCATAACATACCGCCACCCGGACCACGCAATCTCGAGCCAAATGACCCCTCTTCGCACATTTCCCACAAGTATCGTTCGCGGGAGGGTCACGTCGGCATGGTCCAAAATGCTTGCTTCGGCACCGGTTGCACCACTTTGCCTCATTCCGGTTTCCGCCTCGTCTCACCTCTTGGAAAGTCTTGCCCGATCGAGCCTATGCGGCGGCCTCCTCAAACTTCCTCTTTTGCCCGGCTTGGTAACCTTCCACCCGGGCTTGGGTGATGTCATCTTCTATCCTCAAAGACTCTTCGAATGCCTCATGCAAGGTAGTAACCCTTGCGATCCTAACCGCCGATCTCATCTCGGCCGGTAGCCCACGCGAGTAAGCTTTTATCTTTGATTTTTCATCGGGAGCCAAGTGCTCCACCATCCCGAGTTTCTCCAAAAAGTCCTTTGCATAAAAGGAGACGGGGTTGTTGCCTTTCTTCATTCCTCGGAATTCATCCTCGATCTTTTCAAGGGCTCGCTCGCTACAATACTTCTCGAGCGTCTTCTTCTTGAACTCGGCCCAAGAGAGCCTAGCGTACACCTCCGGCGTGAGGGAAGAGCGGGTCAAGTTCCACCACGTGTGGGCCTCGCCCTTAAGAAGGTGGGATGCGAATTTGACTCGTTGGGACGAGTCGCACTCGCTAGCCTCAAAGGCCATCTCCATCTCGCGGAGCCAATTCAAGCAAACGACCGGGTCGCTACACCCCCGGAATTCCGGCAGTTTACATCCCAAGAAGTTCTTGTAGGAGCACCCCTTAGCTTTCCCTTTCTCTTTCTCCTTATCTCCCGTGACTCGGGTCTCCTCGGTGACCACCACCACCTCCGCATCTCCCGACGCCGTAGCGGCGTTCTCTCCCACCGTCTCATGACGACGGTTGCTAGTGTCCTTATCCTCCAACATCTTCATGAAGGACTCTTGTTGCTTGCTCATGGCCTTGTTCACGGCCTTCATTACGTTGTCAAACATCCTCATTTCCGGGGTCACCTCGGTTAGGACTGGATTTGGATCCTCGAGATTGACCCTTGGTACGTGCTCCGGTCCCCCACCGAGAACGGGAAGCCTCGGTGGGCTCTCAACCGTCCCGACCCGAACATGTTGGTCGGTGGTCGAAGCGGTTTGGTCGGTGGTCCTCTCGCGGCGCCCGTTTGACTACGGGTGTTCGCCATACAAATCTGTAATACACAATGCACGAGAATAGGATAAGAATAGACTATTTTACGAACTTCAACATTTATCATCATCATAATAACAGTTACTCAAACACTCGCGTACAACGCATTCATAGATCAGTAGCTAGGTGATTTATGAACTAATCATACATAAGCATCCTCGTTACCATCACCACAACTTTGAACAAACGTGAATTCGCAATCCTATTGCTCTCCCCACCTAAGGTTCTACCCGAGGTATGTATCGTATTTACTAGTTTGCTAAGTCTAAGTCTAGGCATACTACAGTGACTACCTAGTTCGCTTAAACTAAAGCTCTGATACCAACTTGTAACACCCTAAAAATCGGGGCGAACAAAAACTTTCAATTGCACAAAAGATGGTATACAAATTGTAACGCCATAGCGTGAGCTCTTCCCAAAATGGGGTATAAATAATGTATAATTACAATGTTTGTAATTGAATGAGTAAATACAATAACCAAACTAGTCTAGTTCCATCTAGGAAGAAGACTACAAAAAGGGTTATTGTCCACCAAAGTCTCGCGGCCTAAAGGGCCAGTCCCTCATCTTTCCCCCATGCTCACTCAAGCCCGAAGCCTACTTGGGAGCGGCGTCCCTAGTACCTGAGAGACACATCGACACCAAACAAGTGTTAGGCTAAAGGAGCCTAGTGAGTTGTACAAGTAATAGCATACGCGTAAGGTGTATAAAGCATGTGAGAAATACATGATCATATTAGCAATACTATTGACATATTAAACCGGTTTATTATTATCTTCGGAAACAATGGGAGCGACCCATTTCCCCCAACCAGTACGCCATCATTCGTTACTTCCGAACACCTCGATGCCATATCTATCATGACACCATCAGAGGCCCGCGCACCAAGGAGCAACCCGAGGGCTGGAGACATAGGGGCATTCCTATTTCAGAACCTCCCAAGACTGTTCCGTGAGGAAATACTGCGTTGGTTCGTCCATGTTATTTAGTTACAAACAACCCCGATGTCATATCTACCATGACACCATCAGAGGCATATACGTACTGTCTCAAAAGACTCATACATTTGTTTCCACCTATCATAGGCATACATCGAGGGTCTCAAGCCCTTTGCTCGTTTCATACGTGCCAATATACACAGGTATCAAATACCATTCACATAGTTCCATAGTGCGCATAATCCCATACATTTCGCATAAATACAGTTCATGAGTAATTTCCTTGAACTAGACACGATAAGCATTTCATACTAGAATCATGTTCATCCATAAAATCAAACAAGGAAAGTAAAATCATCAAGATGATGTGCTCTCAGTTTTAACAAAATAGTTTTAACAACTCACCTTAGGGTTTTGTGACAAAACCCCCAAATTCCAAGATTAGGTCAAATAAGAGCACGAACCTAAAATCAAGTAAATCGAACCCTAGGTTAGTTCATAACCCTTATTATATGCATAGATCCAACCTACAAGGGTTTAGTCGAAGCTTACCGAGTGAGATCCAACTAAAACCCTAGGATTTGAGCTTCCCTTTCTTCAAGCAACAATGGTGATGAATGGAAGAGTGTAGAAGATGAAGTAGGTGAAGTGTGGTTTCCTCCCGAGCTAGTTCCAAGTATGGATTCAACTTCAAGATCTTGTAGGGTTTTGGATTTGGAGAAAGTAGAGAGAAAAAATCAGGAGAAATGGTGGAGAAATGGTGGAGAAATGATGGTGTTGTGAAGAAATGAAGCTTGGAAGGGTTTAAAACCCGTTTTCCCTCTTTGACAGCTACCTAGCGATCACTAGGCTTGAGAGCTAGCGATCGCTAGCTGCCTTCTTCTCGGGTCGCTAACCTGGTCGCGAGCAAAAACGGCAAGCATGTGTTTTGTGCCTAGCGATCGCTAGGGTAATGGCTAGCGATCGCTAGCATCTGATCGTTTTAGTCCCATTTTGTTTTGGCCATAACTTCTTCGTTATAGCTCCGTTTTCGATTCCGAAAGAACCGTTGGACTCGTATTTGAATTTCCTAACATATTAGGCCATAAAATGCATGATTTGGTCTAAAATTCTAAATTCCATATTTTACCAAAGAATCGTTATTACACCGAAATTACGGGTGTTACAATTTAGAATCATTTGTAAGTACTACATCCATGCCGGCCGTTCCAATCATTCCAATGTCGTTTCGATGCGATACATCACCTACAAAATATACCAAAAATTGAGTCACTTTAGCATTCTATATAGCATGACAACCACAAAATAAGATGTTATGAAATCATACACCAAATAGTAATTATAATAAATTTGATATTATAACACCATGATTGCCATCAAATTTGAGATTGTTTCCTATTGTAGATGGAATTACCATGTATAACAAGTTGCGTCAACTCCGACTCTTGTTGATGAGATTTCAAGTTACGCGTATTCCTCGACTTAGCATTACTCTTTTTCACCTTCTTACCATATTCAAGCAACGGAAGCATATTCAAAAAACTATGGTAGCAACAAATTAATAACCTTTAAGGATACTCATATTCTAGAAATTTAACTACAAAAGAACGATCAAGAAAACTTACTTGAAGAACTCGGTGGAAAAATCAAACCTTTGATATTGCCTCTTGGATGTCAAGGACCAATAGTATGAATCCTCCTACTGCCTCACACCTAAGATCACCAAATACTAACAGCCAAGAACGCTCAAACCTTCTGGCGATTTGGAAAGGGAAAGAGAAGAGAGAATGAATGAATTGATGAATTGGGTTTGATCCCAAGGCACCTACTTATAACCTCTTGACATAGGCTTCCTAATCCTACACGAACTAATAAACCAATTAAAAACTATTTTAATTATTATCGATTCATTATCTCTAATATATAATTAGATATCCTAATCCTTTTACAACTTAATAAATTAATTAAAAACTATTTTAATTATTATCAAGCTATTATCCTTTATCTATAATTAATTTAGTTAATTATATTTTGGATATTATCTAATTAATTATATTTAACTTTAACTGATAAATAACTTAATCATTTTCACCCCTTCTAATTTCCTGATTGTTTATTTGGGTCTTAAGGACAATCTAAAAGGACCCTGCCATTATTAAAATACTACCACAGTTAATAATTTGGAAACTATTTCCAATATTTGCAGCTACTACCCTTTCTTGTAGGTATGAAGCGGTGTATCTGACTCATTCACATCCACTACACTTTTAATAGTGTAACGCACATAGAGAAGCTACAAGAAAAAAAATGGAAAACATTCAGTTAAAGAACAAAACACAAAAACAGAAAACGAAGTTTAAAAAAGTGACATAAATGTACAAAACTATTAACCGCTAAGAATGCTAATGGTCCAGCAAAATAACGATCATATGTGTCACGATGCCATATCCTCTTACATCTACGAACACTCTTGAAAATGTATCTCGACCAACTTATATTTGATATCATGTCAATACTTGATATCTTGTTTGTAAACACCCCAAATTTTCCCAAACAGTAACATAACATACAAGCAATAATTCCCAGTGATCTAATTCATAATAAACATAGAATACTTAAATCCAAAAGCAATAGGTTTAGAGTGCATGCGGAACATCCCTCCACAGCTGAGATTCTATTAGGATAAGTACTAAAATAAGCTGCTACGCTACTCTAAGCGCTCACCTTCTCCTTGCCTCTATGTGCTCGATCTTTCCCTGAAAAGATTTTAGAGTTTGAAAACGAGGGTTAGACCGAAAGGTCTAGTAAATTCCCTCAAAACAGTTTTAACAACAGTTCCGGCCCGCTGGCCAAATACAATCATTTGTCACATAGGCACCAGGGTAGCATCATGAGTAATAAAAACGTCACCTCGTGACTAACCTGGTGGTCGGATCCCCCGGATACTCAATTAAGGAGTGACGAACGTAGTTCGTGCCTCACACCACCCCACAAATAAACCTCGAGTGGCCGGATCCCCCGGATGCTCAATTAAGGAGTGACGAACGTAGTTCGTGCCTCATGCCACTATACTTCCCAGGGATGTACGGTCCCATGGTACACATTACTCACGATGCAACCCCAACGATATCAAAATAGCATGCGTAACGATGATCATCAGTATAGCATTCACAATTATTAATGGATTTCACAATAACATTTACAAAGCATTGTAATTCAGTTAAGTTCACAAAATCAGTATAATATCGTCATCAAGTCATTTCGCAAACCTAATGGATATATTTAAAAGCAGTAAAAGCAATCCATTCATTTCAGGCAAGGGAACTCACCTGAGTAATTCTCACTGTCCTACCGTGGACCTCGCCTAGCATGCCTGTATAAGTTCTAAGGCATTAATAACAGCGCTCAACAAAACCCGACTCGGACAATGGCCCAAAACCCGACTCAGAAAAGCACCCTTTTTCCGACTTACAAAAATCCGATTCGGAAAATCCACCCTTTCCCGATTCGGAAAATGGCAATTTCCGATTCGGGAAAACACCGACTCAAATTTTCCGAACTCTAAAGGAAACGAGGTCAAAATGACGGCTTGACTAGCCCATTTCTCGATTCAGAAAACTTAGGTTTCCAATCCGAGAAAGGCATAACGAAATAAAACACCCCAAAGACATCACTAATTTCCCGATTCAGAAAACATGAATTCCGATTCGGAAAACATGAACAGTTCCGGAATCAACATAAAATCGATCAAAAATCAATTCTAACTCGATCCAATTGCACCCAAACTAATCCCAAAGCAATTATACACCCTATATTAGCGATCCTACACTTATCGAGCATCGAAACTTACCTCGGTGACGATCTTCCGACCTTGAAATTGATGAAACGGCTCCAAGTTTCTCTCCAAAACACACACTAAGCACACACTAATCTTTTCCCCAAAATGGCAAAGATTAGGGTTTCCATGCCATTTATAGTATGGGCCATGGGCTAAGCCCATACCTAAAATAGTTAAACCAATCCAATTAACTTGAGTTCTAAAAATAGACACAAATGGCCCCTCTCCTGAATATTTCTCTTAAAATGGTCATTTCACCCCAAACTTTACTTATTTAACAAAATTGGAAATTCTGGTTATTACATTGTTCATAAAGTGCAGATGACAACACCCCATAGGGCTACATTCAGCCATTGAATTGACAAATAGAACCATGAAATCAATCTTGAAGTTTTAATCTGTACGACCCGATCTGGTAGTTCGCGTTACCACCTCTGACGGCCTAATTTTCCCATTTCGATTCCCATAACGGCTCCGCCAATGCCTAAAAAGATCGTTACTACGGGTATCTTCAGAAATAGAATCCAAATCTATACCATGGTTTGGAATGCCTAATATCTCATGGATAAGCTCCTCATTGATCGGAATTGATCCATTCTCTAGCTTGATAACCATAGTATCGGTGTTAAGGTTGTCAACAACATAATACCCTAACTTGGAAGGAATACCATCAACTATCATTGACAAAAGCGTCCCCAACCCCATAGACGTCACAACTTCTCTTTGAGACAATGTAAGCCTATCTATCGTACGATGAAGCATCATAGGAGATGTCCTTGTTCGAGTACCTAATACCATCCGCTTTACTCCTTTCTTTTAACTGGAGTTCATTTGCCCACCAACTTTATTCTAGGCAACTTTATGTCTTTGATTTTCCTTGGACGTTTCACAACTTTCATACATTTTTAAAACATATGAACCATGAATTCCAAATATATAACATTCTACTAAACAGTATCATGCAAACTAAAGAATTTAATGCACGGAAAATATAATGCATTTTTGAAGGTAAGAAAGAAACTATTATAGGAGGCAGTCACGTTACTAAATTAAACCTTGAGTACATTTAAAAAGGTAACATATATATTTTTCACATTAATGAATAAAAATATATTAAATCTTACCTATTCGAACTGGATTAACAAAGTCGTCATCAGCATCATCATATATAACTGATGCGGTAAATATTATATATAAAAAGCGTCACAAGTTTTAACCTCTAAAGCCTAACCACAATTACCACATTCACAGGCAAGCGTACTCGATCGTGAGTAATATAGTGTAGGAAAGTCCAGGTATCGTTCTTACCACTGGGAACGGTTAAGCTAGATGTCAACTAAAGCTATAATTAATTAATCTAGAAAATTGGGGGGTTTTGCTTTTGGAAAAATATTTTAAAAGATAAAAGACAATGAATATACAAACCTAACCAAGAAGTGGAAAACTGATGAACAAACATACATTGGAGATAACTGAATTCATTATGGTTTACTTTTCATGAGATATAGATTAATGATTGCTGTCAGAATTTAAGCACATAGCACCCGAGCATGAATATCTAAGATTATAAACCGGGTTGGTCTTCATAGTCCTAATACATAGACTGATTGTCAGGCAGTCCAGTACCAGTCACCCAATTCTATCACTATTGCACGGAATTCTACTATCCGGCTGCTCTCAGTCTGAGCTAACCACCTAACATAACTCCCCGTGTTACCGAAGTGAAGGTCAAGATGTTGGGTTTTTTAGTTCGGATAAATTAAATAATAAGAACGCAACGGATAAAAATAAATCCGAACAATGATCCAACCGTAGTTTATCAAATACAATTATCAAGGAGGTTTTCTCGCGTTTACCTTTTTGACGATACGAATAAACCTCCGGATGCTAGTGAGGGATACACCGCTACTGCACCACCGTGAGACTGGCTGCTAGACCGCCTTGGACTGATCGGAAAAACTCCGGTGTGTGTGTGCTTGTGTGCGTGGCCGGCGGCCAAGAGAGAGAGAGAGAGAGAGAGAGAGAGAGAGAGAGAGAGAGAGAGAGAGAGAGAGAGAGAGAGAGAGAGAGAGTGGTTTGCGATTTCTTGGTGAAAAGGTTAGAATGAAATCAGATTGTTTTTCTCATTGCCTTAACCTTATATTTATAAAGATAAATATGGCAATGATAACAGAATCCAAACTAAATACAACTCCTCAATAATTACCTTAATTAATTCATGCTTATCAATTAAGTAATTATCTATAAATAATAAATAAACAATTTATTATTTATTCTTCTCTCAATAATTAATTAAACCTAATTAATCATTTCCACACAATTAATCCAATAGGTCTCGGGTTGGGTGTGTAGCAGTGTGACCCACTAGTGTCTTATAACATTGGATATGATAACCCTAATTACTGTCTTGCACATAATCCCTTCACAAGAATGGTTGATTAACCTAACGGAGTCTATCTATCTAGGTCAAATAGATACACCTAACCAACGAGTTCAAATAACCATACAATACGAATCAAACTGGAATCAAAGATAAACATTCAACAAACCATTCATCTATTTAATAAAATAAATATCCAAAGTATTCAAACCACAATGAAAACAGAAAGGGACTAGTACATAGACACACTAATCATAAATGCATAAACAAACCGACTAAAGACCGGTAGATTTGTTGCAGCATTCCCCTGAATCTCCTCCGTAGTCGTCACATCGAGCCTCCATCTTCTCGGGTTGGAAACCCTAAGCGGCTCCCATACTAACCTAAACTAAACTATGAGAGAATTGTATGAAAATTGGATGAATCAACTGAATGACCCAAGGCTCTTATTTAAAAGAAAACCCGTCAGGCCCGTTTCGCGTTTGCGAAACCGCACCTTCGCAGAGCGAAAACATGCTACGACCAAAACCTAGTCTTCTGGAAGCTTTCGAGTGATAAAATGCAACCTTCGCGGCGCGAGCATCTTCCTTCGCGGCGCGAGCATGTGCCTCGTGGCGCGACCTGTTCTCTTCGCGGCGCGAACCTGATGAGTCCGGCTTCCAGCTTTTTCCTGATATTTTCCGGAACATTCTCTTCCCTTATTTGCTGAAGATCCGTCTTTTGGAGGAAGTCATCCGTCTTAGGGAGCAAGAAAGCAGTCTTAGGAGCCAAGAAAAGTCCATATTTCCAAAGTCTGCACAAAAGTCTCATTTTTGATGCTTTTTACCCTCTTTTTATACTTTTACGCACAAGCACCTCCAAAACCTACAAGATCAGGATTTACACCTTTTTAAGTCAAACAGTATCAAAAATACTCTCAAATTAAATACAAAAGTGGGGAATTAGCACGAGTAAAATATGTATAATTTTGGAGTTATCAAAATATCCACACTTAAGATTTGCTTGTCCTCAAGCAAATATTTGATAAAATAAGAAAAATAACGACAAAATTATCCTCCATCTATGATCATGCTTTGAAAGAACAAGGATAGTCGCAAGAAATCAAACACAATTCAGACACAAATCAAAGCCTCACAAGTCATCAAAGTCATGCTCAACCTTTTACCCTCACAAAGTATGTATCAAGTGTGTCTCTCAAGGGGTAATATGTTATATATAGTGATCACACTGATACTCGACCTCTTACCAACGCATATGCTTGTCACCAAATCTCATCTCCACCACTGAAAAGTTGTCAACCATCAAGAGAACTTTAGGGTTGTAATGTTAGGCTAAGGGTAAAGGGTAGGATAAAGGATATATATAAGTGACTAAGGGTTGTAGCAAAAACCTGAAAACCAATCAGTTCAAGAATCCAAATTACAACATCTGACTTTTGGAATTTCTTTTAGAGCTCGGGATAGTATCACTTTCACTTTTTATATCGGCCTAAGCATATTGCTTATTTGTGGCTCGATATTTTTCAAACTTTTCCGCACATCGACTCTTTTGATTTTGCTTTTTGATGAGTCGTTTCCTCTTTTTGACTTTTCTCTTTTTTTTCAACATCTTTTTCTTTTGCTCTTTTTCTAACTTCTTTTCATTTTTTTTTCATTAAACTTCCAAACTTTTCTCAATCCCTTTCTCTATTTGTCAGATTGCATAAAATGGATCAAAAACATGAAAAGCTTTCAACTTTAAGCTACGGCCAAAAGATAGATAAAATGAATGGGTTAAGGACAAGATGGTAATGGGTTAAGAAATGAAAGGCTAAGGCTCAAAAGGGGTTTCAAGGGATAAAGTACTATAGGTGAGTACTTATAGAATAAGGCTACGGCAAATTAGATAACCTTATAATGAGATTATCTGACGAAGGCTAAGTGGGTTGAAACGAAGGCCTCTATCAGTGCAATGGTTACATACTTTCCTTATGTGGTCTTGACAAGCATTCAAAGCGACAAGTTCTACCTTGGGTCAAAGTCGGTATCCTCACGAAATGAATAATTATAACAATTCAGGCTCAATCTCTCATGGAAAGGGTAAGGATCACTCATGGCAATTAGCATACACATGACTTTTCAAACTCATAAAAACTCTAAAAGTGTCCTCCTAAATGCAAGACTCTTTTAACTTCCACAAAAAATTTTAAAAAGATCATGGATTTCGAAAAAAATTATGCCATATAATTCAAATCATACCAAGATAAGCAATTAAGCACAATAAGGACAAACAAACAAAAGTTTACTTAACCCTCTTCCCACACTTAAGATTTGCATTGTCCCCAATGCAAGAACAATTAAAGCATATGTGGAAAGGTAAAAAGATAATGATCAACTAATTCATGGGTTAAGAAATCAAAACAAGTTAAGTCTACATTGATAGTAATTATGTGCATAAGTTGACAAACCGTTTGATCGCACATCCAACGTTATAAGTCACTTGAGGGTCACACGTGTGAGTTCCTATAATTCGGATAGTATAATTAACCCAGTTGAGAGAGTTTGGTTTTATAATAGTGAATTATAAAACAGTTGGGTGTTTTCTGTATAAACCCCAAAGTAAAAGGTTTCATGTGACAACCGTCAGTTCCGACCTCCAGGTTAATTTACGCGTTCAGTCACTCTACAGCATTTCCGTAGGTTAGGAGTTAGTTAAATAAGTTTTTAAGATGAAAATAGATTAGTTTGCGAGAAAAGTTAGGTTAAAATCCTAAGAGTTCCGAAAACTGCCCGAAAAAGCCCGAACCGGCCCGAAATCACCCGATAATCCAAAAATGCCAGAATTAAGATAATTTTTGGAAAATTAAGTTATAATGTTTAAATTATATGTAAAGTAACTTAGATAACCTAAAACCACTTTCGAAAAGTTAGAATTTGCGAAAAAACGACAAAAACCCGGTACCGCGTCGATTTAACAGTGTCAAATGTACACTGTTTTAAATAAAAAAAAAATATATGGAGAGTGGGTGGGACCCACTAGGGCCGGCCACCCCACTCCCCAAGGTGACTTTTGCTCATCTTTGGTATAAAAGGCATCATTACTTCATTTTCCAAACAAAATCTCATTTTCACTTTTCAAATCTTCTTCATCTCTCTCTAATTCTCTCTACTCTCTCACTAAACTCAGCCAAGAACACATCTTCAAGTCCAGATTTTTAAAGGTTTAAAAACCTATTTGAGATAAAGATTAGGTGTTCATCAAAGGTAAGCAAGGTTTAGAGGATTTTACTTCGTTTTTAACTCCTTTGTGAGTTTTTCTTCTTCTTTTTCAAGGGTTTTAACCCCTTTTTGATTCAAGAAAGAAACTTGTGTTTGGGAAAGAGATTTAACCTTAGAAAATGTTGTATAACAATCTATGAAGGTGAAAATCAATGATTTCCCCATAAGAACACAAGAAATGAATCAAAAATCATTTAGATGATGATTTTGACCACCAAACTTGTGCTAAACTTCATCAATAGTTCATGCATGGATTTGGATGGTATGAAAGCATATTTTAGTTATATTACATTTGAATATTCTGAGTTATGGGTGAAATAGCAAGAAAAACCCCGAAATGGTATGATTTTATGTGTTTTGGTAGCATATTGGGTGTTAGATGTTGGACAGATTCTGTCAAAATGGTTGCATGTACTTTACACGACCCAAAAAGGGTTTTCTTGAACTTATTTCTTCATGAAATTTTTATGGGATGATATTTAAAGTGTTAGGGTTCAAACCCCACTGGATTGGTGCAAAAACACCAAGATTTGAACCCAAACCACCATAAAACATTTTTGTGTGCAACAGTGTTTGGTCAGAAACTTTGGTCAACTTCAAACTAGCATAACTCATTGATTATTTATCTAAAGTACAATTTTCTTGATTCTAAACTCAAGTACTTTGAGTTAGCTTTCTAAAAAGTCCAAGATCATGTCATTTAGAGGAGTTTTGAGACTTCAACCAATGAGTTTGAGTTGGTGGTGTAGGCTGTCCTCTTATGGCAGATTACACATGCACCACTTGAAAAGGTCATATCTCTCTCAAAAACCATCCTTATGACATGAAACTTGTTTCAAAAGTTTGGTATATGTTTTAGCTAAAAAATCTCTTTGGAAATTCGTGATAAAGTGGTGTATAGAATTATTTATGAATAAAACAAGGACTAAAAGGTATTCTTGAAAGTAGGATGATACCACTGATTTTGTAAAAATGTTTAAAAATAGTAAAAATTCTCTAAAAATAATGAAACTTGGTGAAATTGTTCCTAACATTCCCTAAAACAAGGGGTAAAAATTTAAGGACTTGATATTGGAAGGACCTAAGTTCAAAATGGTAATTTTTGCAACCTAAAAACTATGGCAGATTCTGGAAATTGTCTAAGAATCCAAACTTTATAAATTTTAAACCTTCCAAAATGTGAGGAACACACCAAAATGCTATAAGATGAATTTTTATTATTTGGGGCAATGTAAAATAATATAATGGCATTATATGGACATCGATGTGATTATGACTTAGGGACCGTTAAGCTTAGAACTTACGATAAACCTATTGTGTCTTTTAGGGTGAGAATAGTATCGGACCGGGACTTTACCGCACATCATCACTTACCGACCCGCATCAAACGCTCGAGGTGAGTATTCACAGCCCCACTTTTACCGTTTTTATACGTTTTGGGGTGAAAAGCCTGATATGATTGAATGTATTTATGAAAATGTTATGAATTGAACTGATTCGAAATGAGCAAAATGGATTTAAATGAATTGAATTGAAATGAAACGTAAGTGAGTTAAATTTGATATGTTTAAAGCTTGATATAGTGAGATAAAAGGAAAAAAAATGAATAAGTCCCCGAAGACTACTATTAACTCATAACAATGGGCCTAAAATACATGTGGATAGCGCTATTTGGATTGACATACCCACCTAGAACTGACGAGTGATAGGTGCACTGTATTGAACAAAACGTTCTACGCAAGTGGGATTTACTCCCACCGCTGGGGTAGATAGGGGCAAAGCATGTCATGAATTGGAAAGGATTGTAGTAACTCACTAATTATCTTGCGATTTACAAATCATCCGGAAAATTTACTCACTGTTGGTAGTGAATGAACGGATTCACTCTAACTGTATACGAAAACTTTAGCGAATGAACGGATTTGCTTTAGTTAAATTTTGAAAGTGTAGTGAATAAAAGATTCACTGAAAATGTCGTTGCATTTAAAATATTTTATGCATATGAAAACCTGTGAACTCACCAACTCTTGTAGTTGACACTTGTTTATCATGCTTTTCAGGAAATCCGAAGGTTTGATAAGATCATTAAGGGAACTTTTGTATAACACCAGTCATGTCAATTCATATTTTGTTTAAATTTGTAAACCTGAATGATGGTTGGATTGTAATACTTGTAATACTGTGTAAACTCTTTTAAATTTTTGATATGAATGATTGGTGTGTTTTATTTCCTATCGCGATGAAATCTTGACTGTGGCACCTCGTGGTTCCGCTTTAGCAGGGTGTTACATTTCAGATAATTAATTAAGGTTATATATTTATTAGTTAAATAAATATATAATAAATTAATTGTTTTATAATTATCTAGAAATTATTATATAGAAAATATAATAATAGTAAATATTCTTTCTTAGGGAGAAAGAAAGAATAAGAGATAATTATAGTATATATTCTTTCTTAAGGAGAAAGAAAGAATATATATAATTATGGTAGCTATCTGATATATGGAATTATTCATATAAATAGATATGCTGGGCTATTGGAAAATCACAAGTCATAATTTCCAACTGATAGAAACCTCTTTCTCTCTCTCACTCTTGTCGATTTCACAACACCCGAAACCAGATCCGGTTTCGCGTTTTTGTCTGATCGTGTTCTCCGCGTACAGCTAGTTCGTGAGGCGTTTGGGTTATCATCTAGCTAGAAGGATTTCCGTTTGGCTCATCACACGTGGATCAAGCTCAAGCTTCCGAGGTAACCTCAAAACCCTATAATCATAGTTAGATAAAAATAAGCGATAAAGATCTGTAATAGTTTTTTCGGGTTTTATTATTATCGCTTCCGCACAGATCAAACCAGTTAGGTTTGATCAGGATAAACCTTTGGGTCAGTTTGATCTAAAAGTTTTATCGTGTATCCCATCCAGTCAGGATTGAAATTCACAGGATCTCGTGTCAATTTGCTACGAGGATCACACAAAAACCCAACAGTGGTATCAGAGCCACAGGTTTAATCGCTTATTTTATTTATCAGATCCGTTAAAATATTGTTTTGTTGTATAAAGATTTGTTTTGTATAAAATTGAATCTTTATCAGTTTGTTTAAAGATTTGATTTTATCAGTTTGTATAAAATTGAATCTTTATCAGTTTGTGTAAGGATTTGATTTTATCAGTTTGTATAAAATTGAATCTTTATCAGTTTGTGTAACGATTTAATTTTATCAGTTTGTATAAAATTGAATCTTTATCAGTTTGTGTAAGGATTTGATTTTATCAGTTTGTGTAAAATTGAATCTTTATCAGTTTGTGTAAAGATTTAATTTTATCAGTTTGTATAAAATTAAAACTTTATCAGTTTGTTTAAAGATTTGATATTTATCAGTTTCAAATAAAATCTGTTTAGGTACTTTTTTGATTTTATTAAGTTTCAAATCTTTATCTGTTTGTTTATCTCGCAAAACACGAAAAGCACATACGGTAACCGGATCGGTGGTGGAACGGATGCTACTCGCGACCGAACCAACGCACCGATCACCGGGCGAATCAACCATCACGGTGGCGGAACGACGGCAGTGGCCGACCGAACCACCAGGCGGTGGCCGATTGCCACCAAGCCGAAACCGCCGAGGCCTTACCACCGGCTCGGTGGTGGCCGCATTCAACGGCGACCTAAGCCACACCACCAGATCGGTGGTGGCGATGGTCGATGGTGGTTAAGCGGTGGCCAGGCCACATCGACACCAAGGCCGAACCACCAGATCGGTGGTGGCCAGCGTTTCTCGACCGCCAATCTCGATAGTGGCATGCGATGGTTGTTCGTCGTGATAGCCGTGGCCGGATCGCGGTAGGGATCGATCGCCACCAGTCCGGTGGTGGTCGATGACGGCGTTGATCTAGACGGTGGCAGTGGCGGTAATCGATCCCCACCAGAATGGTGGAGGTCGATGGTGATGATCGGCGGCGACGGTGGCGGTTTCCTTGCTGTTGTCGTCGCCGGTGGCGATGGCCGTTAGCTGTCGCTACCGTCGGCCACATGGCGGCAGCAGCGGTGGTGGTTGTTTGCGAAAGCTGACGAGCGGCGACGGTGGTGGCATATTTGCCGCTGCTGTCGTCGCCGGTACCGTACGGCCGCGGCGATGATGGCGGCCGATTGTTGCTGTTGTCGCTGGTGGTGACGGTATATCGTTGGTGGCGACTGAGTGATCGGCGACGAGTTGTCGATAGATCACGTGTCGCATTTTGGGTTTTTCGTTTTATTAGGCCTAAGTGATAACGGGCCCAAAGCCCAGAATTTTGGACCCAGTTTGAGGCCCAAAAGGGTTTTAATGGTTTTTTATTTTATCCAAATTAAATTTATTATAGGATATTTTTAATATAAAATCAATTTTAATGGGATTTTTTTTATTATCCCTAAATAAAATTGTGTTTATCAAACCAGTTATTCGATCCGGTTGATCAGATAGGTCCGGTGTCATGTTTGACTAGTCTGTTGAACCACGACACAGTTTATGGGCCAGTAATTGATGTTTCGACTAGTTAGTCTAAAATATCAGGTTCGATATGTTTTTGGATAGATTGTAAATATTTTAGAAAATTGGTTTTTGAATTATAAAATAAGATTTATAATTTATAAGTCTAGATGATTTTATAAATCAGGTAAAAACTAATTTCAGATTAAAATATTGTTTAGATTTATAAAACAGTTTGTTTTTATAAATCAGTTAAAACCAAGCGTTGCGATAAACAGAACGAGATAATATTTAACGGATCTAGGATTATTTTTTACGCTTTCTATATTTATTGCTATTGCTTTATATATGAATTGCGTAGATAGTTTTATTTATATACCTGTGTGCGTATATATAATGTTTATTATAGAATTTGCCAACTTAGACCCTTGATTTAATTTTTGGGAGGCCTGCGTGCCATTTACAACCCCTTGTAATGTATAATGACCATAGGATAGTTTTTTATTTTGGAGATCCATCAAAGATGCCGAGGCCAGTGGGAGCTACGCGAGAAAACTGAAGAACTATAGATGTTAGGTCATTATTGGTCTCTTAGGAACTAGTTGGCAAATCCATAATTAGTTTTATTTTAACTACGTGGTTATAGATATATAAACTGCGTGGTTGTGATTTTTAGCTTGTGATAATTATTATGTGATTGTTTTAAAATAGAGATAGTTTTAAAACTAGATAAAATCACGAGTGTATGTAGGTTTTACAATTAAAATTACCAGTTTTTATAAACCTTTTTAAACGGTAGATTTTATTTAAAACCCGGTAATAAGATTGTTTTTCATATGAAAAAGGCAGGTTGACAAAAACAGTTAGTTTTGGTCACAGATATGCTATCGAGACAGTTAGTCTTAATTAGCAAGTATGCTTATTAAAACAGTTAGTTTTAATTAGCAAGTACTATAAAACAGTTATTTTTAATAGTAGGCATGTTTAAACAGTTGGTTTAAAAACATCAGTTGCCTTTTGAACAATCAGTCAGTTTTTCAAAATACTGGAACTAAAAGGTTTTTCAAAATTAATTAAAAACCCTGAAAATCATAGATCAGTAGTGCAACCCATCTAGGGGCACCTCTGGCGTAAGGTACGCGGCCGTTGTAAGTGAACACACCTTGAACGACCGCGTTCAAACCGAAGCTGGAGGGGATTAACAAGACTCTGCGAATTATCTCCGGGTGGTACCGGCCAGAGTAAAGTTTCCAAGTCCCAAAAATGGTGAGATCTGTTTTGGTTCTGTTAAGTTTACCGGGTGGTACCGGGCCAAAAAGCACTTAGAGGGACTAAAACATGTACGGATAATTACCGTTGTCCCGAAAAGATCTAGGAGTCGTGTCAGTTAGATATGATTGGTAAAAGTCCTTACCTACCTAATTAGTACGTGGGCCTGGTGGGACGTGAACACACCGGTCATCAGGGTGTATGTAATTAGGATCCTAGTCCAATAAATTGATCATTTAAGGGTTTATTGATATTTATTGGAAATAGTCTATTCACAGTTACTAAAACCAAAGTTTTTGTAGATTGCAAACACAGTAACCAACACTAATCTTTCTCTTCGAAAAGGACAAACTTACTGAGTCCAATTTTTCTCGTCTGGAAGCGCAATCTGATGATTGTACTCAGGAACGAGAGAAAGTGGTATGTCCTAGAAAAATCTCTAGGAGAAGGCCGCTCCAGCAAAAGCTACTATCACTGTCAGGAACGCTTATAGAAAGCATTCCGATTATTTGCTGGATGTAGGCTATCTTATGCTTGCAACTATGAGCCCAGATTTTCGTACGAGGCTCTTAAACACAAATGCCTATAACATAATCCGCCAGTTGAGGGACATGTTTCAGATGCAAGAACACACAGAGCGTTATGATGCCAGTAGAGCACTGAACGCGTGCAAGATGGCAAAGGGGACCTCAGTTAGCGACCATGAAAATAAAGAGGCACATTGATCACCTAGAGAAGCTCGGTCGCCCAGTTTCGTTGCAGTTAGCAACATATACGATACTCAACTCACTCTCTGAAGATTATAAGTAATTGAGTTGAGAATGGGGACCAAGACCAAAGATGTGCTTATGGTCAAGAATGGTGAAGTAAAGAAGAAGCGTGGGCATGGGAACACCAGTAAGGGAAAGGACCAAGTTCTGGCTACCTTGAGTGCACCCAGTGTTTATCATATAGGCAAAGGCAAGGGTAAAAAGGGTTAAGCCTAACAGAGTAATAACCGAGAATCAATACTTCAAGTGCCATGAAGTCGGTCATTGAAGGCATAACTGCCCGAAGCGTTACGAAGCAGGTATAAACACCTCAGGTGTTCGTGACTACTTCAGTTTATCACTTTCGCTTCTTAGTTTACGAGTGTGTTGACACCTAGAAGCAAAAGTTTAATTGCAGGTGGTCATTAAAAGTGAAGTGCCCAGATTGCAAAGATCAGCATACAAGTAGATATTATCAAAGACAATTTTAAACTTTCATGATTTAAAACGATCTTGTTTTTCCAAAATTTGGATTTTTGGATATTTGTTCATTGGTTTTAAAATTTAAAATTATGGTCTTGATTTAAATATCTTTATGCATGGTATTTTGAATCTGATTAAGTCAAATTTGTCTTGATTCAAAAATTAGATCCTAGATGTTGCCTATTACACTAACAATATTACTTCAATCAAAATAATTTGATGTAATATATATGAAAACTGTCAAAAACACACGAAGTACTATAATTATAGGAATGTGTTTTTGAACATTTATGAGTAAAAGATTATGAAAGTATTTTATGATCAAAATTTATTACTCGTATGTTTTTAAGAAGAATTTAGGATATTATCTCAGATATCGTTGATAATATCAGTATTTATAAAAACTAGGAAAAATTCCAAGTTTCGGAATTATGATTTAATAAAATCCAGTTAAGTTTTATAAATGTTAAAATTCTCGTATTCATTACTTGAAATAGAATTGACTAAGTAATCAAGTTTTGACTAAGTCAATAGTTAATTTTAAGTAATAGTTGGTTTTCATATAGGTTAGTGGGAGCCCAGTTTATTCTCTATCTAGTCTATGATAAAGAATAAAAGATAAAGATTATTGATTTAGTATATATCTCGGAATTCATGATCCAGGTAGGACGTAAATTCATAAGATATATGAATCTATCTTTTAGTCAAAAGGGTAGAACGAAAGTTTCAAAGTCTTTGAAACTAAAGTCATAATTGACTTTGAGAGAAATCAATAATTAAAGTGTGTTGGAATAATTATTAAAGATATTAATTATCTTTTAAAAGTGTCGTAAACACTAGAATAAATTTCCTGAAATTTGCCAGCTTGGTAAATGGAAATTTTATCTGATCTCAGGTAGAAATCATTCACCTACACAGCAACTAAGGGAGGTTGCAGTTTAAACTTTACATATTCAGGGAAACTAGGAGTTATTCCAGTATCTCCAAGTTCAGGGAATATGGTAAAGAAAAAGTCTAATCCTTGTTTAAAAGTGTTTGCAAAACAAAGATTAGCAGAATCAAGAAGATTGTATCAGATGATACAAACTTGTATTGTTTTGGTTGTTACTTTGATTAATACAGTGAACATTAATCAAAGGGTTTAAACTGAAGTTAGGTGATGCTTCGTTTAAATCAGTTTTTAGTAAACGTTGAATAGACACCGTAAAAGTAATTAAGAAATGCCATTAATTTTGTTATTATTACAGAGTGTAATATGGACTATACAAAATTAGTTTCTTTATAGCTTTTATATTTTGCATGTTTTATAATCCAGGAATGAGACTAGTTTCCAGTCTTTCATTCGAAATTTGTCCGTGACAACTTATCGTGGTGGGAACCCGTTAGGGCATTAAAGTCATTGTGAGCCTCTGGGTAGTTATGATCAGTGGTTGAATAACAGCTACAAGCGTTGTAGACCAGGAGTTGCACATATATTTGATAGAGTAGCAAATATCGGACGTGATCCGTGGTTGAGATTTACTTCTTGGATTCTGTCATAAGTAAATCTCACAGTGGTTGTCCTTATCACCTGAGGTATTTGGTTTGATATCATGAGGACTGCTGGATACTTAGTGCGTTCAACCGCTACGCCGTAACAGGGTGGCTATAAAGGGCGTAACTAGATTCAGCGGAAGCCGTGGTGTTAAATGCAGATATGCAAGATGGGCTTTGCGCCTCTTCTCTGAAGAGAGATATTTCTGGGCCCCTTGACTGACCGGAAGTACTGATGAAGTGCACGGCCGTGCCCAAACGAACTGATTTGTTCTTTGTCGTTTACCAATCAGTAGAAGTCGAATAGTCGAGAAACATAATATTGAGTATTAAGAGTTGACTTAATCCAGGCTCATACTCAAAGATGGAATATCGTGTCGCAAAAGGAAAAGCCAATATACCCAATTTATGGACAGTTGTTTCATAAATTCGTTATCACCTACCTGGGTATAAGAGTGCCTATAACCTGGTTAGCCTAAGTGCCTGTCTAGGGGCCTCCTTAGGTCCGTGTCATCAAAGCTGGTATTGCCAACTTGCACAAGTGGGAGTCTGATAGTAATTATGTGCATAAGTTGACAAACCGTTTGATCGCACATCCAACGTTATAAGTCACTTGAGGGTCACACGTGTGAGTTCCTATAATTCGGATAGTATAATTAACCCAGTTGAGAGAGTTTGGTTTTATAATAGTGAATTATAAAACAGTTGGGTGTTTTCTGTATAAACCCCAAAGTAAAAGGTTTCAGATAATTAATTAAGGTTATATATTTATTAGTTAAATAAATATATAATAAATTAATTGTTTTATAATTATCTAGAAATTATTATATAGAAAATATAATAATAGTAAATATTCTTTCTTAGGGAGAAAGAAAGAATAAGAGATAATTATAGTATATATTCTTTCTTAAGGAGAAAGAAAGAATATATATAATTATGGTAGCTATCTGATATATGGAATTATCCATATAAATAGATATGCTGGGCTATTGGAAAATCACAAGTCATAATTTCCAACTGATAGAAACCTCTTTCTCTCTCTCACTCTTGTCGATTTCACAACACCCGAAACCAGATCCGGTTTCGCGTTTTTGTCTGATCGTGTTCTCCGCATATAGCTAGTTCTGTTAGGATTATGTGCGAGACAGTAACAAGGTTACCGTATCCAATGTTATAGGACACTAGTAGGTCACACCGCTGCACACTAAATAAGAGGACGTTTGGATTACTTGGTTGAGAGAAATAATTAATCGTTTATTAATTATAAAAGGAGAAAGAAAGAAATAAATAATTAGTTGAATTATTTATAAATTAATTAATCAGTTGAATTAATTAATAAAGAGATAATTATGGAAATTATATTTAATTATCAGGTTGATAATTATAAAGGTATTCCATATGGCATCAAACACTGCCTTATTAGTTAATATAAATAAAGGCATAAGGTTTGATTGAAAGATAACTGAATTAAAAATTCTCAGAAAAACAATCTCTCTCTTTTTCTCTCTTCCACCGCCGGCGATCATAGCCTCGAAACGAGAATCAAAATTTTCGGTTGCGGAGTAATCTTTGGTGGTCTAGCAACCGTTCCTCGAGACGTGTCAGTAGCGGTGTATCCCCTACAAGCATTCTGGAAGTTTATTCACAAAGGTAAACCATCAAACCCACTTTAATTGTATCTGTTATGGTTAGGATTGGATCCTCGATTGGGAATCAGTTTTTCGTTATCCGCTGCGCATGTTTATGCCCTTGATTCCCAACAGTGGTATCAGAGCCACTTCCTAAACCTAACAGATCAGGTTTAAACTGTTTGTTGATTATTTAGGTTTTGTAAAAATCATTGTTTTTCGTTTTTAAAAATCTGATTTTTGTAAACCTAACGAAACGACGATCGGCGGCGGAACGGCGGTAGTTAGCCGGCCGGACCTCCAGGCCGATCGCCGTCGATTCTCTATCGGCCGCACCACCCGATTGGTGGCTGCGGTACCGGCTGTCATGGTAGACGCCGGCCACACCACCCGTTTGGTGGTTGTGGCGTCGGCCGTAGTAAACCGCGAACGAAGAACCACCACCGCACCACCGATTGTGGTGGCAGTGGTGTCGATCGAACCCAAGCCGATGATTGGCGAAAGGTAGCCGTGATCGACCACCTAGGCGGTGGCGATCGATCGGAGTGATTTGGGGCAGCGGCGATCGCCGCCTGCCTGTCGAATCGAAACCGGTCGCACCACCAGATACGGTGGTGGCGGCGCTCTCGTCGCGGAGATCGCGGCGGCAGTGGTGGTCAAGTCCACTGCTGTCGCCGGTGGACTATGGTGGCGATGGTGTCGATTGCGGTGGCGGTGGTGGCTTTCCAGCCGCTGCTGTCGCCGATGATTGTTATTGCGGTAGGCGGCGGTGGTGGCTCCTTAGCTGCTGCCGTCGCCGGTTGAATTAGGTGACGGCGGTGGTTGCTGCGGCGGTGGTGACTATCGAAGTCGCCGCTGCCGGCGGCGATTCCGGTGGTAGTCCGGGCGGCGGTGGTGGCGATCGGGTCATCATCATCGCCGGCGTTGAAAACCGCCGATCGACGACCGAGTTTCGGCGGATCGGTGGTGATTCGATGACGTTTTGAGTTTCATTATTATCATTAACGGGTATCAGTTTGAAATCCGTTTCCGGATGATTTTTCGAATTAAGAATCGTTTTTATCTGATAAGTTTTAAAACGATTCAGGATTAGTTTAATTAATTTGTTTTAAATTAATTTATGTTTTTATAATTATCCGGTTAAAATTCAGTTGTATTTTAATTTGTTTAATTATAATAAGTCATAGCTGAACCCTTTTAGACCCGTGGTTGTGTTTATTTTATTTATCCGTTTTAGAATAGTTGGGAGGCCTGCGAGCCATTTGCAACCCCTTTTGTAATTTTAATGTTTTATTAGACTAGTTGGGAGGCCTGCGTGCCATTTGAACCCATTTGTAATAATTATTTTAATTACATCGAGACGGAGACAAGGAAGACGACCATGGATCTCGGAGCCAGTGGGAGTGCCAGAAGCTGAAGACTTTTGTCACTTAGGGATTGAGACCGTTGTTTTGTGTTGGCTCACAAAACAACATTAGTTTAAGGGTTTAAGCTATGACTGTGCTTTTTATATTTAAATTGCGTGGTTGTTTAATTTACGTAATTGTTATTAAATATAAATTGCCCTTTTGAATGATTATTTTAAAAGGATAAAAGGATACAAATACAGTTAGTGTTTGGATCCAGTTTTTTCAAAGTTTTTGAAAAAGGAAAACTGGCAATTTAGACCCTTGTTAAAATCATAGATTAGTAAGTGCAACCCACTTTAGGGGCACTTCCGGTGTAAGGTACATAGGGCGTTGTAAGTGCACACTATGAACGCCCGTGTTCAAACCGAAACTGGAAGGTGATAAAACTCTGCGAATTATCTCCGGGTGGTACCGGCCAGAGTTTGTCCAGGTCCCGGGTGGTGCAATCTATTTTGGTAATTATTTATTCACTGGGTGGTACCAGGCCAAAATGCACTAGAGGGACTAAATATGCACGGATTATTAATATCCGATGTCCCGACGATCTAGAAGTCGTATTTTCAGATAGGAATACGATTGGTATAGTGTTACCTACCATAGATCGCATGAGTCGGTTTGACATGATCACATGCTTCCCGACACATGTGAAATATGGATTCTAGTCTAATAAATTTATTTTAAGGGTAATAATTTATTAGAGTTATATAATTATAAACTAAATTGGAATTTATATTCTTCTGTAGATGTCTCCAATTAGCATTCCGTTTTATTCACCTGAGGAATCACTTCGCCTTATTACGGGCAAGTGGAAGCTTACGGGCCAGAACTTTCCAGTTTGGAAGTTGCACTTACAGAATGTTTTGAGTGCCCAGGGTAAGCTTTATGTGATCAATAAGCCCATGTCACGACCCAAAAGCAATGCCCCAGAAGAGGAATTTGCTGAATATTTCAGATTCATGGCAGACGAGTCGGATGTAATGTCCATTCTAGTTTTCTCTATGTCACCCGAGTTCACGGGAGACTTAAGAGTGAAATTCTGTCACGAAGTCGTAAGGAATGTAGAAAACCAGTTAGGTTTCTACAAGCACACGGGCAAGCTTTTGATCATGCAAGAGATTCTCTCCCTGAAGCTACAGAAGGGTCAGTCAGTTAAAAACCATCTTATTGATATGAGAAGGCTTTTTAAGTGTTTATCACGTCTGGGGTACAAGATGACTCAGGAGGAGTTAGTGTATCTCATGTGGTTCTCCCTCACAAAGGAAGTTCAGGACACAGCTAGTGCCTACATGAAGGAACCAAAGAACGACGTGGATAAAGTTCATGAAGATATCCTGGCCAGTCTAGAGCCAGTACCCGAACCTGCGAATCTCATGGACACTGATATAATTGATGAGCTGGGAGATCTGAGTTGCCCAGAATGCGGCAGCGAGGATATTTGCGAGCACTCGATGAACATCGACCAGATGGATATCGGTTTACCCGATACTCCAGGTATCTTTATGATAGATTGCTTAATCACTTCTTATGAATCATGGGTAATTGATACAGGCAGTGGTAACCACATTTGTAATCATTTACAGGGATTCACTAGAAGAAAGACTTTGAGGAAGGACCGTACGAACCTACGAGTTGGCGAAGGCACTCCGTTGATTGCTGAAGCCGTGGGATCTTATAGTCTTAGTTTACCCTCGGGTCTAGTTTTGGAACTGGATAATTGTTATTATATTCCAAATATGATTAAGAATGTATTGTCTTTTGATTTGTTGGTAGACCAAGGCTTTTATTATAAATATTCTTATAAAATGATTTCAGTCTTCAAAGATAATATTTTCTATTTTAAAGCTACACCCGTAGATGGTCTATACACTGTAAATCTTAAAGACAACAATAGTGAAATCTATCATATAAGTAAGCGATCCAAGGATATTGAGGATCAGACTTACCTCTGGCATTGTCGTTTGGGCCATATAAACAAGAAACGCGTTGAACTACTCCTAAAAGGAGGTTTTCTCGGCAATTTCGACTATAAACCTTTTGATAATTGCGAATCTTGTCTATCTGGCAAAATGACAAAGCAACCTTTCAACAGTGAGAATGAAAGGGCTACTGACTTGCTTGAAATAATCCACACAGATGTATGTGGACCTTTCAGTCATGTAGCAAGAGGAGGATACCGGTACTTCATTACCTTCACTGACGACTTCAGTAGGTATGGTTATGTCTACTTAATGAGACATAAATCTGAAACCTTTGAGAAATTCAAGGAATATCAGAATGAAGTACAGAATCTACTTGACAAGAGGATCAAGTTCTTACGGTCAGATCGTGGTGGCGAATATCTCAGTGATGAGTTTGACAATCATCTGATGAAGTGTGGGATTGTATCCCAACTTACACCTCCGTATACACCTCAGATGAACGGTGTATCAGAAAGGAGAAATCGTACATTGCTTGACATGGTACGAACGATGATGTGTCATTCTTCGCTGCCAGTATCATTCTGGGGACATGCGCTCGAAACAGCAGCACACATACTGAACAGAGCGCCAACAAAGTCGGTAGAAAAGACTCCATACGAGTTATGGAAGGGTAAGAAACCCAACATATCTTTTCTGAAAATTTGGGGTTGTGAGGTTTACGTCAAACGACCTACCTCAGAAAAACTCAAACCCAAATCCGACAAGTGTTTCTTCGTTGGATATCCCAAGACCACCGTGGGATATTATTTCTACAACCCTGAAGAGAACAAAGTGTTTGTTGCTCGAAATGGAAAATTTCTGGAAGAAAAGTTTCTCAGTTTAGAGAACACCAGAAAGGATGTAGATCTACAGATAGTAGACGAAGAAAGCACTACACCAGTTGTTGAGCCAGAAATTCAACATAACAATGTTGAACCTCAATCAGAGCCGGTTGAGGAAGTGCAAACACAGGACCTTCGCAGATCCAGCAGGGTAAGACAAGAACCAGATAGGTACCTTGGGTTCCTAGTCTCTCAAGATAGCGGAGACTTAAATGAACCAACATCCTATGGAGAAGCTGTGTCAGGCAGTGAGTCTGAACAATGGCAGGAAGCCATGAAGGCCGAGATGCAATCCATGTACGACAACCAAGTTTGGGAGTTGACTGATTTGCCACAACACTGTAAGGCTGTTGGACGCAAATGGGTTTTCAAGAAGAAAACCGACATGGATGGGAACGTACACACCTTCAAAGCCAGACTGGTTGCAAAAGGATTCACGCAAACTCATGGGATTGACTATGATGAAACCTTTTCACCGGTGGCAATGTTGAAATCAATTAGGATTCTTATGGCCATCTCAGCGTACTTTAATTACGAGATTTGGCAAATGGACGTCAAGACAGCCTTTCTAAATGGAAAGTTAACAGAAGACGTCTATATGGAACAACCAGAGGGGTTTGAAGATCCTAAGAATCCTAATAAGGTGTGTAAGCTGCTAAAATCTATTTATGGATTGAAGCAAGCATCTCGAAGCTGGAACTTACAGTTTGATGAGCGAATCAAAGAGTTTGGCTTTGCTAAAAGCGAGTTCGAGCCATGTGTTTACACTAAGTTCAGTGGGAGCATAGTAACCTTCCTGGTCTTGTATGTAGATGACATACTACTCATAGGAAACGATGTACCAACTTTACAGAGTGTTAAAGAATGGTTAAGTAAATGTTTCCAGATGAAAGACCTTGGAGAAGCCGCTTATATACTAGGTATAAAGATCTACAGAAACAGATCTAAGCGGCTTATCGGACTTAGTCAGAGTACATACATTGACAAAGTCCTGAAGAGATTCAGGATGGATGAATCCAAGAAAGGATTCATTCCAATGCAGCATGGCATAGTGTTAAGTAAAACACAGTGTCCTGTTTCTAGTGAACATCAGGACAAAATGAAATCGGTCCCATATGCTTCTGCAATTGGATCGATTATGTATGCCATGCTATGTACTAGGCCCGATGTTGCTTACTCAGTAAGTGTTACGAGCAGATACCAACAGAATCCGGGTGAGCCCCATTGGGTGGCTGTCAAGAACATTCTTAAATATCTGAGAAGAACGAAAGAAATGTTCTTGGTCTTTGGAGGTTCTGAGGATGAAATTAGTGTCACAGGATACTCTGACGCTAGTTTTCAGACCGACAGAGATGACTTCAGGTCACAGTCAGGGTATGTCTTTACCCTAAACGGAGGTGCGATCTCATGGAAGAGCTCGAAGCAGGACACAATTGCAGACTCAACTACAGAAGCATAGTACATTGCAGCATGTGATGCGGCAAAGGAAGCTGTCTGGCTAAGGAATTTTCTATCGGATCTCAGAGTGGTTGCCAGTATCTCGAGACCGATAGATATATTCTGTGATAACTCAGGAGCCGTGGCGCAAGCAAAGGAACCTAGAGAGCATCACAAGTCGAGACACGTGCTCAGAAAGTATCACCTCATCCGAGAGATCATTGGAAGAGGAGATGTGAGAATATGCAAGATTCCAACAGAAGACAATGTCGCAGATCCGCTGACAAAGCCACTAGCAAGGGCAAAGCATGAGGCACATGCGAATTCCATTGGGATGCAGTACCTGGAAGCCAGTAGCTAGTACTTAGTTTATTAATTATTACTATAGTCTAATTTAGAAACAATGTAATCATGTAAAGTTTTTATTTCACAGTGTGTTGGAAATAAATGGAGGTTTTAATTTCATGATTGTTCTAAATTAACTATTTTTGCATATTTAACGTATCCATGATTCTACAAAGTCTTGTATGAAATCTAAATTTCCATAGCCACTTATTGAAATGGGAATTTCAATAGGGAGTTTGACGCTATTATAAATACTTGATGATTTGTTCAAAGTAGAGAATAAAAGCACAAGTGATGTGACCAAGTATTTGTAGATACTCATCAGAGTGTTTGGGTATTGGAAGTGACCAGTAATCAAGTCTGCTTCATGGAGCCTTAGTCATAGGCACTGACTTGATAGGTTGTCCTTAGACCTGAGATACTTGGTTTGGGAACACGAGGACCACTGTACTCTTAGCACGTACTAACGCTGCACCGTAACTGGGTGGCCATACGGGACGTGACTAGATGCAGCGGAAGCCGTGGATCCAAATGCAAGTAGTCAAGAAGGGATTTGCACCTCTTTCAAAAGAGAGATATTTCCGGGCCCCTTGACGATTAAGATTGGCAGAAAACGCGTGGCCACGCTCGGATAGAATAACAGAGGTTATTTAGTAATATCCGTTACTGCAGGCAATCGAAATCAGAGTCAAGAAATACTTGATTTTAAGAAATGAATCCTCCACTCCATGTCTTAAATCACTTTAGAAATATCGTGTGCAAAAGAAATGAACCTGTGTACAAATTCAAGCGTGAATTGTATCTCTGGATATAAGAGATCTTATAACCTGGTTAACCTAAGTGTCTGGCTAGGGACCTCCTTAGGCTAATGGTAACAGTACAGTTACATGTCTAGCACAAGTGGGAGTCTGTTAGGATTATGTGCGAGACAGTAACAAGGTTACCGTATCCAATGTTATAGGACACTAGTAGGTCACACCGCTGCACACTAAATAAGAGGACGTTTGGATTACTTGGTTGAGAGAAATAATTAATCGTTTATTAATTATAAAAGGAGAAAGAAAGAAATAAATAATTAGTTGAATTATTTATAAATTAATTAATCAGTTGAATTAATTAATAAAGAGATAATTATGGAAATTATATTTAATTATCAGGTTGATAATTATAAAGGTATTCCATATGGCATCAAACACTGCCTTATTAGTTAATATAAATAAAGGCATAAGGTTTGATTGAAAGATAACTGAATTAAAAATTCTCAGAAAAACAATCTCTCTCTTTTTCTCTCTTCCACCGCCGGCGATCATAGCCTCGAAACGAGAATCGAAATTTTCGGTTGCGGAGTAATCTTTGGTGGTCTAGCAACCGTTCCTCGAGACGTGTCAGTAGCGGTGTATCCCCTACAAGCATTCTGGAAGTTTATTCACAAAGGTAAACCATCAAACCCACTTTAATTGTATCTGTTATGGTTAGGATTGGATCCTCGATTGGGAATCAGTTTTTCGTTATCCGCTGCGCATGTTTATGCCCTTGATTCCCAACAAGTTCGTGAGGCGTTTGGGTTATCATCCAGCTAGAAGGATTTCCGTTTGGCTCATCACACGTGGATCAAGCTCAAGCTTCCGAGGTAACCTCAAAACCCTATAATCATAGTTAGATAAAAATAAGCGATAAAGATCTGTAATAGTTTTTTCGGGTTTTATTATTATCGCTTCCGCACAGATCAAACCAGTTAGGTTTGATCAGGATAAACCTTTGGGTCAGTTTGATCTAAAAGTTTTATTGTGTATCTCATCCAGTCAGGATTGAAATTCACAGGATCTCGTGTCAATTTGCTACGAGGATCACACAAAAACCCAACATACATAACCCCCTCCCCACACTTAAAATTTGCATTGTCCTCAATGCAACAACCATTAAAAATCAAGTAGAGAGGTGAAAGGAAAACAGAAACTTCCCGGGTTAAGAGACTTGAAGCTGACGATCGGCTCATGAAGTATAAGAGACTTCGAGGGTTTACCACACCAAAACCTACAAACAAAACACACTAAAAAGAAAAATGTAAAATAAAACTAAGATAGATAGGACGATAACCCAAAATCAAATCAAGTCAAACCGTGTTACAAAACAACGTGGACAGAAACTTTATTTCAAAAAAACTTTATTGAACACCGTAATCAACACGTGAAAATCAAATCCTCATCACCATTAGTCAAATATCTCTTTTAAAAAAAATCTCAACTTTATTATTCAAAACATTGGGCTTGGACTATTGGGCTTTGGAAAACTATTGGAAAAAGTTTTCCCACACTTAGTGATTGAACCATATAATCAAGTTAATTTAGATTGGGAACCCATAAAAATTTGATTTTGAAAATTGTTATCACATTGGGTTCCCACACTTAAAACTTGATTTATCCCTTTTTTGCAAAAATAATTTTCTTTTAAAACATAGGGATATGTTGTCTCAAGCAAGTTATGTAAAAATATCAAAGTAAAGAAAAACCTATTGCTTGAGAAGTTAGAAAAAATATGGTTTATCACTTAATGTTTGAAAAAGCCAAAGTCTTCCCACACTTTAAAGTTGAAGAGATTTAAAGTTAAAAACAATGAGATTCAATTTTTGGCGAGAGAAAAAGAGTTTTGGGTTAGTTAGGCTTTAAAAAGAAAATAATTTTTTTCAGACAGCTCTTCGCGTTCGCGAGAATTAAGCTTCGCGCCGCGATTTTTTTTTACGGATACCTGGTTTCGCGGCTCGAAATTTTTTTCGCGATAGCGAAATCCTGTCTGTCCACTTTTTCCAAAATTTGACCAAAACGATTTAGGTATCAATCCTAGACATTAAAAGACACTCTACGACCCTAAAAACACACCAAAGACTTAAAAAACTTGAAAACTCACGGGTTGCCTCCCGAGAAGCGCTTGTTTTTGTCATGAATCTCGAGCCTGACTCCGGGTTTAAGCACTCCCGTTTGAAACAAAACACCTTCACTTGCAATTAAGCAAGGGTGATAGTAGTGATACATACCTAGATTTGTTGATTTACCTTTGTGTGATCCACCAGGTAGAGTTGCGCGCCACTTACCATTCCGGTTCTTACTTTGTTGATTTGTAGACTGAGAGTTGGAGACGCGTGAGTTTGGCCGTAGATCCTTTATGCTGATCCAGCTCTCCTAAGACCTGATGAAATGATAATGATCCTGAATCTTTACTTAGTGAATAGGTTTTACTTCTGTTATAGCTTGAGGAATTATCACTGAGTCTGCTCTGTGTTATTCCATGTTACTTATGCTGTAACTTATTTTTATAATGATCAGGATCAGGATCAGGAGACGAACGAGTCTGTTCTGCAGTCTACTGATCCTGTCCACTGAAGCAAAGACCTCCTGAAGACATCAAGATCATACTCAAAGAACCATCAGCGACGTCGAAGAATTAGCTGATGACAAGAACAGCATGCTCGTGATCTGAAGACGGAACTCAGTGATAGCAGACTGCTCAATAGCATATGACATCCTGAAGATTCATCAGGATACAAGTGACCCTGAACAACATCAGTTTCAGGACTCTACTCACTGATCAGTATCCTGATCCTGAAGGATTAGTGTAATGTCTTAGTCTAATGCACAAAAGGATTATCAGCCTTTACTGACACAAAAGTACATAAGGACAGTCTCTTTACTGTTCCCTCCGTACTTATCAGACCTCAAGGCAACTGTTTACACACTTCCTCTTTTGCACACCATGCAAAGAGTATTTGTTTATAGTAAATAGTACAAAGGACCACTTACATTGTGACACGTACACAAAAGTGATTCTGCATGCATTTAATGCATTGGGTATAAATAGGACTTGAAGAGATGTTCTCCATACTTCTTCTTCATCCTAAAAATACCCTAATCCTTTCTTTCTTATTCCCTCTATCTTCTTTCTTTTCTCATCTTCTCACTTAAGTGCATAGTGAAAGAAAACTTAGATTGTTTAGTTTAGACTTATTGTCTTTTCTATTTCCGCAACAATCTGTAAATTCATATTGTTAATACAACAAGAATTTAAAAGTGAAATTTTGTGTGATTATATTCAACCCCCCCCCCTCTATAATCCCAAACACTATCCTTGCTTGAAGGTCACCTTATTGGGAGCAACAAGTGGTATCAGAGCACATACAAGCTCTCATTTTCTTCTCTTAGAAAAATCTTGTGATCCTCTCTCCTAATCCATGGCTCTTCAAGCTAAGGATAACTACTTTGATACCGGCTCTGCTGGAAAGCCTCCTAGGTTTAACAAAGACAACTTTCCTCTTTTGAAAACCAGGATGGAACTTTTCCTTTCTGGTTCTGATCCCCAGATTCCATACTTTCTGGAAAATGGACCACATGTGCCTACACAAACCGTCCACCCTATTCCTGCTGCAGGTGGCCAACCAGCTATACCTGAAAGGGAACTGGTAAAGCCTGTGACTGACTGGAATGACGAAGACAGACGCCTGGTCAATATTGACACTAAGGCTAGGTCTCTCATTGCCATGTCACTCCCTGACGATGTATGCCATTCTGTTTGTCACCTTCGCTCTGCCAAAGAGATTTGGGACACTCTCTGTGTCCAATACGAAGGTACAGCTGTTCTCATGGAATCAAGAAAGATTTTCTTGGTTCGTGAGTATGAAAGCTTTATTCATCAGAAGGATGAAACTCTCTCCCAGCTACATCAGAGATTCAACTGTCTTCTGATTGATCTGAAGACTATCGGTACTACCTATCCTAACTCTGAGGTGGTTACCAAGTTCATGGAAGCTCTTCCTGAACATTGGGAAATCTATACCTCCTGCTTAACTATGTCAAAAGACATAAAGACACTCACACTAAGTGAGTTGTACGGTATTCTTCTTAACCGTGAACAACAGAAGAAACTGAAAAAGAATCTCATAAGAGATACTAAAGATACCAAAAGTAACTCTGTTGCATTGGTCTCTGATTCAGTTCCTACTGTTGCTACTCCTTCTTCAGTAACTATTACTGAATTAGAATCCTCTGACTCTGACATGTCAGAAGATCCTGAATTCAATGAATCTCTTGCTTTATTAACTAGATCTTTTAAAAAGTTTGCCAAAAAGGGAAACTTCCATAAAAAGAAACATCTCTCTATAACTGACAAGCCTAAATCAGAACCTGTTGATAAGGCTACTGCTATCTGCTACAACTGTCAGGGCAAAGGACACTTTGCTAATGATTGCAGGTACAGGAAAAGTCAGTTTGCTCCCTCTTCTGCCAAATCTTCCTCTAAGAACCCTAAATACCAGCGCCTGAAAGAAAAATACAAAAAGATGAAAATTCAGCGCAAGGGTAAAGGTCTTATCGCAGAAGACTGCGATTGGGATGATGTCTCCTATGATGACTCATCTGATGAGGAAGATACTCAAGTGGCACTGATGGCCATTATTGAGGAACCTACCTTAGCTCTCATGGCTAAGATAGAAGAGTTCCCTGAAGAGATTCCTACTCAGGCTCCTGAAGCTTCTTCTTCCACAACTCCTGAAGCTTCCTCCTCTGCGACTGATTCTCCAAGTCAGGATAAGGGCATCTGGTATCTGGACAGTGGATGCTCTCGACATATGACTGGTTCTAAATCTGTCCTCTCTAACTACCGTGAAGAAAGAGGTCCTGCTGTGACCTTTGGTGGAAACGGTAAAGGCCAAACCCGAGGGTATGGCACACTGACCAACGGAGTAACTACGTTCAAAAGAGTTGCTTATGTTGAAGGTCTGATGCATAATCTTCTGAGCATCAGTCAACTGTGTGATAAGAATCACAAAGTCTCATTCTCAAAGAAGAAGTGCAAAGTCAAGAACAGACGTAAGGAAGTTATTCTCACTGGAGTGAGACGTGCTGATATCTACATCATCAACATGAATACTTCCACTGACAACTTCTGTTTCGTATCACGTGCTTCTACTGATACAAATTGGCTTTGGCACAAGCGTCTTTCTCATCTCAACTTCAAGACACTGAATCAACTCTGCATCAACAATCTAGTTGTTGGTCTTCCTGACTTTCGCTATACAAAAGTATCTCTTTGTTCAGCATGTGAGAAAGGAAAACAGACCAGGGCTAGCTTCAAGTCCAAGCAGATATCCTCCATCAGCTCTCCTCTACAACTTCTCCACATGGATCTCTTTGGACCTGTCAACGTCCAATCCATCGCTGGAAAGAAATATACTCTAGTGATTGTTGACGAATATTCCAGATATACTTGGGTATTCTTCTTACGATCCAAGAGTGATGCTCCTGAAGAAATCATCCTGTTCGTCAGGAAGATGGAAAAGCTCAACAACCTTTCCGTTCGTTCTATCAGAAGTGACCATGGTACTGAATTCAAAAACAGTACTCTGGAAACCTTCTTTGATATGAAAGGTATCTCCCAGAACTTCTCCTCTGTTAGAACGCCTCAGCAAAACGGTGTTGCTGAACGTCGTAACAGAACCATGATCGAAGCTGCAAGATCTATGTTGAGTGAAGCCAACCTTGCCACTCAATTCTGGGCAGAAGATGGTAACACAGCTTGCTATACTCAGAACAGATCCCTGATAGTAAAGCGCTTTAGAAGAACTCCTTACGAACTCTTTCGTAACAGGAAACCCTCAATCGAACATCTCCATATCTTTGGTTGTGTCTGCTACATCCTGAACAACAAAGATAACCTTGGAAAGTTCGATTCCAAGTCTGATGATGGAATCTTCCTTGGATACTCCTCTATCTCTAAAACCTACCGTGTGTTCAACAAACGAAGACAAGCCATAGAGGAAACGATTCATGTTAAGTTTGATGAATCGGGTCCTACCTTTCCTCACCCTCATGAAAACTCTGAAATAAATCAGTGGGCTGACTCTTTCTTTCAAGTCCCTGAACCTCCCATTATTGATCCAACTCCTCAAGACCTTCCTGATGGTTTTGAAGAAGATCCTCCAATACCACCCACTGAAATACATACTCCACCTCTGATAAATGCCACTCCAATTACCCAAATCACACCAACTGAACCTGATCAACCCACTAACAGTGAAGACTTTTCTCAAACCACTGTTAGTGAGCCTACTTCTACTAATCTTCTCCCTGATCCATCAGTAAATGAAGCTTCCACTTCAGGACAGGTGTATCAGCCACCTGCTCTTCGATGGACCAAGGATCACCCTATTGATCAAGTTCTTGGTAATCCCTTCTCTGGCATTAAAACTCGACGTCAATCTGGTAACGTCTGTCTTTATGTTAATTTCATCTCTGAAAATGAACCTAAAGAAATAGATGATGCCTTGCGTGATCCTGCCTGGGTCTCAGCCATGCAGAAAGAGCTAGCAGAGTTCATCAGAAACAATGTCTGGCTTCTCGTCCCTAGGCCTCGAAAACGTACTATCATTGGTTCCAAGTGGATTTTTCGAAATAAACTTGATGAGATTGGTACGATTATTCGAAACAAGGCTCGCCTTGTGGCTCAGGGATACAGGCAGGAAGAGGGCATTGATTACGATGAAACCTTTGCTCCTGTGGCTAGGCTCGAAGCAATTCGACTTTTCCTAGCCTTCGCAGCACATATGAACTTCAAGGTTTATCAGATGGACATCAAAAATGCCTTTCTGAATGGAAAACTTAATGAAGAAGTCTATGTGGCTCAGCCTCCTGGCTTTGTAGATCCTAAGTTCCCTGATCACGTCTACAAGTTAAACAAAGCTCTCTATGGGTTAAAACAGGTTCCTCGTGCCTGGTATGATACCCTCTCAACCTTTCTTCTCTCTAAAGGTTTTGTTCGTGGTAAGATCGATAGCACTTTATTTCTAAAGAAATATCCTAACCATATCCTTCTTGTCCAGATATATGTCGATGACATTATCTTTGGATCCACCAATCCCAAACTCTGCGAAAAGTTTGAGTTGCTCATGAAATCTGAATATAAAATGTCTATGATGGGTGAACTAACATTCTTTTTAGGACTTCAGATCAAGCAATCTGAAAAGGGAATCTTTATCAATCAAGGTAATATGTACATTAGATGCTGAAAAAATTTGATCTCACATCTTGTACACCGATGAAGACTCCAATGGATCCTCCTCTATCACTTGACAAGGATTCCAAAGGGAAACCTGTTGATGTGACTCTCTACAGAGGAATGATCGGCTCTCTGCTGTATCTCACAGCTAGTCGCCCTGATATCATGTACTCTACATGCTTATGTGCTCGTTATCAGGCTGAACCCAAAGAATCCCATCTGACCGCTGTAAAGCGGATTATCAGATATCTGAAGGGAACTCCTAATCTGGGTCTTTGGTACTCCAAGGACTCAGGGTTCGATCTAACAGCGTATTCTGATAGTGACTTTGCAGGATGTAAGATTGATAGGAAAAGCACCACTGGTGGCTGTCACCTGCTAGGTGGCAAGTTGGTGAGTTGGACTAGCAAGAAACAGAACTCTGTGTCCACATCAACCGCTGAATCTGAATATGTTGCAGCAGGAATCTGTTGTGCTCAAGTCCTGTGGCTGAGAAATCAACTTCAGGACTATGACATACAACTTTCCAAAATTCCTATCTACTGTGAGAACACTTCAGCAATAGCCATCGCTAACAATCCTGTCTTACACTCAAAGACAAAGCACATTGAAGTGAGATATCACTTCATCAGGGATCATGTGATGAATGGTGATATTGAACTCCATTTTGTCCCTACTGAATATCAGCTTGCTGACCTCTTTACCAAACCACTGGATGTAACGCGTTTTAATATGCTCATCAGTGAACTTGGGATGTTAAATCCTGATGATTGAAGTCTATCAGGACAAACAGTTGTTAAATCCTAAAGAATAACTATTCTCAGGACTCTTTCTTTAACAACTCCTGAATGATCCTCTCATCAGAAGATAACTCTATTCAGTACTTACAAAATCTTTGTTCAAAATCCGAATACTGATGATTCTCAGGTAAGTACCTCTGCTCCTGAAACCTTATCGCATTAAATGTGATAAGAGGATTTTTTTCCCAAAACAGTACTTATCTGATAAGTACTCTAATTCCAAGAAAACAATTCCTTCATCAAATTGGAATTATCCCCTGAAAAGGTGGTTTTTAAGTTTTCGAAGAAAACAAACTTTTCATCTGCACTGACACGTAATGGGACGTTTCCTGTTCCCCACGACGTGTGTCAGGCGCGTGAACGCGCGTAGAACTTCTTTTTTTTTCATCATTACGTTTGAATTTAGCCGTCCTTTTCTCTCTCATCCATTTTCTCTCTCTTACCACGAGGTATAAAAACCTCACTCGTAACCCATTTTTCTCTTTACGCTTACAATTCTCTCTCTAAGAACTCAAGCAAGAAAAGCTATTTACGCTCTAATCTGCATTCTCAAGAACACCAAGAACACACACTTACCACTTCCTTAACAAGATCAACGTAAGTTTCTTTATGTTCTTTGTTCTTTCCACAATCTAAGTTGGCATTCTTCTCTAAAAACAACTTATTTTGATAAACGTTTCTCCAAAAACCCTAAGATCACTTCGTTTGATCTTAGTTTTCCCAAAATCTTCTAAGATTTTTGTTAAAACGGTTTAAAATGATTTTTCTTATTTCTTTTAAGAATAATCATAAACTCCTATTTTGATAATTCTTCATCAAAATAGAAGTTCTTTTTAATACCAAAACACATTCCTTTTGTGTATTTTGGTATCTAATCCATTCCAAGTATAAAGGATTTCACCACTTTTATGAACATATTCTGTGTTCATTGAAAAGTGAAGAAAAATGCATATTTTGGATTCTTAATCATCCACATATGTTATTTTTGTCTTTCAACAGGATGGCTGCTACTACTTCTACATCTCTTGACGCTCAGCTCTCCTCTGAGGCCACTACTCTCCTCACCGCTTCTGGAAGCCTACCAGTGGTCATCCCTCAGCATGACCTACAATTCAAACCAAACAACTTGTTTGGTCAGTTTGACATTCCTGCCAACAAGGAACATCTGAAGCCTGCAAGGGACTTTCTTCTCAACAGTCCCCTGAAGACGGCTTTCACTCTCAACCCGGCGCCCAACAAACCTCTGCTTCTGCAGCTATGGTCCACGGCTACCACTGCTCAAGAGAGGAACTCGAAGGGCAAGATGCACGAAGTGATCAAGTTCCAAATCAAGGACGACATCATTTCATTCGGCATTGGGACCCTGCGAAATGTACTCAACTTTCCCAAGAAGGAGAAATTTTCTCCTCCTCCTTCATCTGACGACGTCATCTCCCTGCTAGACGCAATCGGCTACAAATGGCCTGAGAGGGAAGGTGTTCCTCTCGCCAAGACTGCTGCCACTGTCCACAAGACAGGGCTGAACGCCACGTTCTACTACATATGGAACACGTTCGGCCTCTGTCTGACAGGGAAGAAGGGGAGCACAGAGCAATTCCCCACGGTCATCCAGAACATGGTCTACTCTGCGATCAAAAATCGCAAGTTTGACTATGTTCGCTGCATTTGGGACGACATGGTCAAGAAGATCAAGAACAGAACCAGGGTGGTCAACGTTCCCTACACCAGGTTCTTCTCTGCCGTCCTGGCACTGCACATGGGTACCAACTACCCAACAGAGGGAAACTTCAACAACTACGCCTTAGGCGTGAAGTTTCTGGATCAGGTGTCTCCCAAACCTGACGATGTTCCTCTTTCTGCTGTCCTGGTTGTTCCTGAACCACAACCAGACGCAGAAGAGCAACCCACCTCTCCTCCTGCTCAAGGTATGTCTTCTCTCTTCTCATCCAAACCATCTTCTTCTCTTTCTCTGCATGCTATGTCAGTAGCTAACTCAATACTGACTTCCCCAGCTGCACCTACTTCTTCGGCGCACCTAAAGCGCCCTCCTCCCTCTGGCTCCTCTCCTCCTCCACAGCCAAAGCGCGCCAAGTCTAAGGCGCAAAAGAAAAAGAAGGCTCCAGCTGGTAAGAAATATTATATTACCCTGCCTCAACTTTTTAATAAACCTTCCCCTTTATCTAAAACTTCTTTACCTGCAGACACCCCTGCTACTGCTCCTGTCCAACAAGAACCTGAGGTTGTTCATCTCGAACACTCAGAGAATGTGGAGGGTAATCGCTCTGATGCCCTCCTACCCTCAGGTAATATTACTAAGCACAATACTGCTATTCCTTCTTCTATGAAAGCTTCTGAGTCCTCTAGTACTCATTTAGCTACTAATTTTACAGGTTCTTTAGGAGCAGCTGTTGAAGGGCATCCTCAACTACACCAGGATGACCCCTTTAACGATTTCGTCTTCACGGACTCCGAACGACAGCTGAGCGCAGCTGAACTTCATCGTCAGTCCGCTGAACGACAGTTACAGGAGGCCCGCGCAGCACTCCAACAGCAGGAGGATGCGCACCAGGCTCGACTCCAGGCTTTGGAGCTGGAGCTTGCCTCAGCCAAGGCCGCTGCGACTGCCGCTGAAGCCGCCGCCGCCACTGCCACAGCTGCTGCTGCTGCTGCCGCCACTCCGCCACCAACGGCCGTAACTCTCTCGATCCGTTGTCTGGATACCATCCACGACAAGGTTTCCCAAGTGGCCACCTCCTCCAACACCCTTCAGTAATCTGTTGATGACCTGAAGGCCACTGCTCTGCCTGCTCTCTCCACCACCATCAACAACAGCACCAACTCTCTCAACACTTTCCAAACAACAGTGGTTCAGAGGTTGGATGCCCAAGAAGCAGGCCTCCGCGCTCTCCAGGAGCAGGTGACTGGCCTCACCAGTGCTGTCAACGCCATCACCTCTGCTCCTCCACCTCCTCCATCGTTCACCAGCGCAGACAGGGATATTCTGCAATCCCTGATCTCCTCTTCCTTCATCTCTCGCAAGCTACAGAATGACATGGCCTCTCTCCTTCACAGGTATATTTCAACAGCCGCCTTGACTCAGGCACCTGTTGAGGGGGAGAGACAGCCCCAGCGAGACCATTCCGTTTATTCCCCCTCCACCAACTGGAGAACCAATGAACAGGGGGGAACGAACGAGGATGAGGATGAAGATGATGATGATGATGATGAAGACGACGCCTTCTTCGTCGAGAAGGTTCCTGCGTCAACGCCCACTCCAGGGCCTGCACACTCTCAGGGGGAGAACCCCGGTGCACCTGGTACGTTACTCCTACCATCCTCTCCCTCATCTTCTGATAACCAACCCATCTCCACTCTTCTTAAATCTAAACCTACCCCCGAAACCATCACCCTCGACACCTCCTCTAAAGACTCACCCACAAACAACCTACAAATGGTTATCTACCAACCACCCAAACAACCTACCCCTGAACCAACACCTCAATCTACTCTTGAACCAACCTCTGAACCTAAAAACCAAACAGACTCTGAATTTCAGGATGTGAACTTTGGTTGTCACTGGTGAGATTATTCGCCTTATGGAGAATAGTCCATCAGAACAAACACGAGCCGAACTAAGCAGAATGACATTCAGAGTAACTCCCCTAAACCCTGAATCCATTCCTTCTAAACCAACCTGCTTTAATCCTGAAGCATCTTCGTCCAAAACTCCTGAAATTCGAGCCCCTCCTGAAACCATATGCCTTTCATCAGATGATGAATTCATCTCTGATGACTTCTCCACCCCTGCTTCTTCCCCCAGATCTCCTCCCTCTAATTCTCCTAGATCTGAAGGTGAAAATTACCCTGACACTTCTGCTACTATCGACAGGGATGGGCGTTTAGACGCCGTGATAGAGCGACTCGAGAGTACAAGAGTAAAAATTCCTCTTCGTACCTCTTGGGACTCCGAGTTCGCCTATCTATCGCAGGAGGAGTACGACCTCGCTGTACAGGCTCAGGAGGAGCATAATAAAAAGCAGAAGGAAGCATTCCTCTCTGCTCAAGCTGCAAAGAAGCTTGCTTTTGACTTCGTTGATGAAGACGAAGAAATAAGTGCAGATCCAATTCTTGCACAGAAGGCTGCTCTGAAGGTCTTCAACAAAAGAACAGAGGAAGAGACAGAGGTAGTAGACAAGGAGCTTGACTGGTGCAGAGACCGACTTCATCTCAGGAAGCATGGTGCCAGAATAACAGGGATCCATCTTCGTCGAAGCCGCGGAAAGAAAGGAGTTCCTAGCAAAACCTGGCTCACCGTCAAACGCTCAGGAGTGAAGGACGTCGAGCACACTCTGGACAAGTTGGATCGTTACAACTTGTCAAAGTGGAACGAAATAAGAAGCCTACTTCCAAAAGCCAACAAGAACTACAGGGCTGAAGTAGAAGAAGTCATTGATGGACTTATTGCTCAAATCAGAAGAACAACTGAAATACCTGATGTCCTGCTCCAGCCTCCCTCTACTCTACCAAAACCTCCAGTTCGAAGATCTGCAGGCACCTCAACAAGGAGACCAACTCCTTGCATGCCTAGGACTGTTATCAAGCCACTGGACCTCTCGATGCTTGATCTTTCATTCCCTACAGGAGTCTCTCTCTCTGAAGGACAAGTTATCAGAGAACCTGTTCATGGTATTTGTGTGAGCGACAACTCCAAAATCCTACGCTTTCAGCGTTGCAGCGAGCTACACAAAGCACCATATGAACACTTGGTATCAGTTCTCTTCATCGCTCAGAAGGATAAGAAAAACCAAGATAATAAAGAGATCATTCGCACTGTCAGAGCTATCCTCGATCATAGAATCGCCTTCAGTGACACTCCTGTTCCAATCAAAGTTAAGACTGAAGTAGTTAGCGAAGACTCTGATAGTTAGAATTTTTGTAATTTTCTTTCAGTACTTCATTTATGTACTCTTGTATTTTCTTTACTCTTGTAACCTCATTGAGATTAATGAAAATGCAATTCAGTGCATTGTACTTTATTCCATCATAGTACTAAAAAAGATCCCTCAAAACAGTAAATGGGACATGTACCTTTATGAGTTCTATTTCCTACTGTTTCATCTAGACTTAGAAATTTTTTTTTCTTTCTAGACTTAGACAATTTCTCCATTGTCTTATCAATATCATTTAGGGGGAGATTGTTGATCCAGCTCTCCTAAGACCTGATGAAATGATAATGATCCTGAATCTTTACTTAGTGAATAGGTTTTACTTCTGTTATAGCTTGAGGAATTATCACTGAGTCTGTTCAGTGTTATTCCATGTTACTTATGCTGTAACTTATTTTTATAATGATCAGGATCAGGATCAGGAGACGAACGAGTCTGTTCTGCAGTCTACTGATCCTGTCCACTGAAGTGAAGACCTCCTGAAGACATCAAGATCATACTCAAAGAACCATCAGCGACGTCGAAGAATTAGCTGATGATAGGAACAGCACGCTCGTGATCTGAAGACGGAACTCAGTGATAGCAGGCTGCTCAATATCGTATGACATCCTGAAGATTCATCAGGATACAAGTGTTGATCCAGCTCTCCTAAGACCTGATGAAATGATAATGATCCTGAATCTTTACTTAGTGAATAGGTTTTACTTCTGTTATAGCTTGAGGAATTATCACTGAGTCTGCTCTGTGTTATTCCATGTTACTTATGCTGTAACTTATTTTTATAATGATCAGGATCAGGATCAGGAGACGAACGAGTCTGTTCTGCAGTCTACTGATCCTGTCCACTGAAGCAAAGACCTCCTGAAGACATCAAGATCATACTCAAAGAACCATCAGCGACGTCGAAGAATTAGCTGATGACAGGAACAGCATGCTCGTGATCTGAAGACGGAACTCAGTGATAGCAGACTGCTCAATAGCATATGACATCCTGAAGATTCATCAGGATACAAGTGACCCTGAACAACATCAGTTTCAGGACTCTACTCACTGATCAGTATCCTGATCCTGAAGGATTAGTGTAATGTCTTAGTCTAATGCACAAAAGGATTATCCGTCTTTACTGACACAAAAATACATAAGGACAGTCACTTTACTGTTCCCTCCGTACTTATCAGACCTCAAAGAAACTGTTTACACACTTCCTCTTTTGCACAACATGCAAAGAGTATTTGTTTATAGTAAATAGTACAAAGGACCACTTACATTGTGACACGTACACAAAACTGAGTCTGCATGCATTTAATGCATTGGGTATAAATAGGACTTGAAGAGATGTTCTCCAAACTTCTTCTTCAACCTAAAAATACCCTAATCCTTTCTTTCTTATTCCCTCTATCTTCTTTCTTTTCTTCATCTTCTCACTTTAGTGCATAGTGAAAGAAATCTTAGATTGTTTAGTTTAGACTTATTGTCTTTTCTATTTCCGCAACAATCTGTAAATTCATATTGTTAATACAACAAGAATTTAAAAGTGAAATTTTGTGTGATTATATTCAACCCCCCCCCCTTCTATAATCCCAAACACTATCCTTGCTTGAAGGTCACCTCATTGGGACCAACAAGTGGTATCAGAGCAGATACAAGCTCTCATTTTCTTCTCTTAGAAAAATCTTGTAATCCTCTCTCCTAATCCATGGCTCTTCAAGCAAAGGATAACTACTTTGATACCGGCTCTGCCGGAAAGCCTCCTAGGATTAACAAAGACAACTTCTCTCTTTGGAAAACCAGGATGGAACTTTTCCTTTCTGGTTCTGATCCCCAGATTCCATACTTTCTGGAAAATGGACCACATGTGCCTACACAAACCGTCCACCCTATTCCTGCTGCAGGTGGCCAACCAGCTATACCTGAAAGGGAACTGGTAAAGCCTGTGACTGACTGGAATGATGAGGACAGACGCCTGGTCAACATTGACACTAAGGCTAGGTCTCTCATCGCCATGTCACTTCCTGATGATGTATTCCACTCTGTCTGCCACCTTCGCTCTGCTAAAGAGATTTGGGACACCCTCTGTGTTCAATATGAAGGTACTGCTGTTCTCATGGAATCAAGAAATATTTTCTTGGTTCGTTAGTATGAAAGCTTTATTCATCAGAAGGATGAAACTCTCTCCCAGCTACATCAGAGATTCAACTATCTTCTGATTGATCTGAAGACTATCGGTACTACCTATCCTAACTCTGAGGTGGTTACCAAGTTCATGGAAGCTCTTCCTGAACATTGGGAAATCTACACCTCCTGCTTAACCATGTCAAAAGACATAAATACCACTCACACTAAGTGAGTTGTACGGTATTCTTCTTAACCGTGAACAACAGAAGAAACTGAAAAAGAATCTCATAAGAGATACTAAAGATACCAAAAGTAACTCTGTTGCATTGGTCTCTGATTCAGTTCCTACTGTTGCTACTCCTTCTTCAGTAACTATCACTGAATTAGAATCCTCTGACTCTGACATGTCAGAAGATCCTGAATTCAATGAATCTCTTGCTTTATTAACTAAATCTTTTAGAAAGTTTGCCAAAAAGGGAAACTTCCATAAAAAGAAACCTCTCTCTATAACTGACAAGCCTAAATCAGAACCTGTTGATAAGGCTATTGCTATCTGCTATAACTGTCAGGGCAAAGGACACTTTGCTAATGATTGCAGGTACAGGAAAAGTCAGTTTGCTCCCTCCTCTGCCAAATCTTCCTCTAAGAACCCCAAATACCAGCGCCTGAAAGAAAAATACAAGAAGATGAAAACTCAGCGCAAGGGTAAAGGTCTTATCGCTGAAGACTGCGATTGGGATGATGTCTCCTCTGATGACTCATCTGATGAGGAAGATACTCAAGTGGCACTGATGGCCATTATTGAGGAACCTACCTTAGCTCTCATGGCTAAGATAGAAGAGGTCCCTGAAGAGATTCCTCTTCAGGCTCCTGAAGCTTCTTCTTCCACAACTCCTGAAGCTTCCACCTCTGCGACTGATTCTCCCAGTCAGGTACCTGTTCCTCTTGTCCCTCTTGAAAGTTTAACTCAGCTGGACCTGGTTACTCTTGATCTCTACAAAGCCCTGAATGGTAAAACCTCTGCTGAAAAAATGAACATTGATCTTCTTGATCAACTCAGAGAATGCCAAGAAAAAATAAAACAACTTACCATTCTGGAAGAAAACTATAGAGACCAGGTCACTATTAATAAAACTCTTTGTATTGAAAGAGAAACTGCTCTTGCTGCCAAAGAAAGAGCCCTGGCTGAGTTGAATGCTGAAAAAGTCACCATCAAAGGATGGAGTGACGCCTCTGAAAAGGTTGATGAAATATTAGCCTCAGGAAGAAATGTTAAAAACAAAAGGGGTCTTGGATATACTAGTGGAGGAACTAGATCTAATTGTTCCATGCTCAAATTTGGAAAATTTGTTTCTTCTATCCCTGATCCTAATGTTCCTGAAAACATCCCTTCTCCTTCTAACACACACTCTGAAGGTGCTCCTAAGAGCAAAAAGAACACAGTCAAAGAAAAATCCAAAACTGTAACACCTTCAAAGACCAAGAGTCCTAAACCCAAGAACAAAGTTCTGGGTGGTGGTCCTTCAGTCTCAGGATCAAAATCTTTTTCCCAAAATCCTGTTCCCAGACTGAAGATTGACCTGAAGCAAAAGACTCTGGAGAAGAAACCAATTCCTCCTCTGTCCAATGCTAAAGGCATACTTGGTACTGGTCCTGCTCATCTGAAGTTCAAAGACTTCCTGGACTCCACTAAACGCTTTCAATATCGCAAATGTTATCACTGTGGATTAAATGACCATATTGCGAGTAAGTGTCCTGATGCTACCAAAGCTGAAAAATCAGCTAAGGTAAAGAAAATTCCTAAGACTGATAATTCAGTCAAAGGAAAGAAGGTTGTCAAGACTGTCTCTGCAGTCAAGACTCCAGCCTCTGGTACTGATAATTCAGTAAAGGCTGCCACTAACTCCACCAGTCCTACTGATACTTCTAGATCCATAGTTCTATGGGTACCAAGAAAAACTTAAACTCTAAATTTTACAGGACAAGGGCATCTGGTATCTGGACAGTGGATGCTCTCGACATATGACTGGTTCTAAATCTGTCCTCTCTAACTACCGTGAAGAAAGAGGTCCTGCTGTGACCTTTGGTGGAAACGGTAAAGGCCAAACCCGAGGGTATGGCACACTGACCAACGGAGTAACTACGTTCAAAAGAGTTGCTTATGTTGAAGGTCTGATGCATAATCTTCTGAGCATCAGTCAACTGTGTGATAAGAATCACAAAGTCTCCTTCTCAAAGAAGAAGTGCAAAGTCAAGAACAGACGTAAGGAAGTTATTCTCACTGGAGTGAGACGTGCTGTAAGTGCAAGATGAATCAATCTAACATGAAAGATATGATATCTAGTAGAGAGAGGAAGTAGAGAGAGAAAATGTGAAACTCATATGTCATTAATGATGAAAGACTTAAGGTACAATACAAGGCAATGAGGTATTTATACCTCATTCCTAAGAAATAGAAAATGTTCACAAATGGTCCCTCAACTTCTATTATAAATCTAACACTAACAATCTCCCCCTTTTATAAAAGAAGGAGGGACATACAAAAGAAACAAATGACTACTTGACTAAGATTGCTTCACGGCAGGCTTTCTCAACTTAAACTTGATTTCTGCAAATCTGATGTCATTTCTCAGCTTCAATCTTCTATCTATCTCCTTTACAAAATGCTTGATCAATACTTTGTTTGCAGCTGAGATGTCATGTACATTATGCCTATCCGTTTGCAATCTTGTATTCAATCCATCCATTACCATCTTTAATGTGTCATCACAAAATAACATCACTTCATGAGAGTACATTCTCTTCTTGTTGCCTAGAGAATCTGGATATACACATGAGATCTTGGTTTCATCTGCATCATAGAACACCGTGTACAAGACAAAGTCCTTTTCTTCACCAATCAGACTTCTTTGTGGTTTGTGACAGAATAGCTTTGATGACCAATTCTCCAATCCCAGTTGAAAGTCATACAGATGAGCCAATGATATAGAAGCCTTGACATGTCTAACAATAGCTGTTAGAGCAATTATCTTCTCCTCTGATCTAAAAGCTTTTCCTTTGAGATCATATAAAATCCCAAAGATCACATCAAAGCTCACATCTTGGAAATCAGCTTCTGTAATCCCATATTCCTTCCCATCATCTCTGGTAAACTTCTGGAATTCCGTATGTGTAACCAAGTGAGCCTGAGACCGTTGCTCTTGAATAGCACGTTGTTGCAGAACAGTTTGTTGTTGCAGAATACCCACCAGATCACTATCTTCAGCTGAACCAGACTCCAAGAGTTTAGAGAATAACAATCCCTTTAACTCTGGAATAGTGAGAGAATCAGCCGCTGACTGAGAAGGCTGTGAAGGTGGATCAGACATCGGAGCTTTGCCTTTAGCTAACAAAGCTACTTGTTTCTCCAAGGCCGAAATACGAGCCGTCTGCTGTTGAATAACAATCGCCATCTGTTCATTGTTTGCTCGATACATGGAACGCGTAATCAGTTGATTTGTAGTTGCTACAACATGAATACGCGAAAGATCAACATCTGGAGTTGAATCCGTGCCAGTCGCTAGTGGTGCAGAAGATGATGGTGCAGACGATGCAGAAGAAGCCGAAATTGTGGAAGATGTGGAAACTGGGACTGAATCAGACGATAAACTACCAATGGGTGTTGAAGAAGAACCCAAGATAGTAGATTGTTGCCTTAACTCCGTGACAATGGTGGATGCGGGTAAACTAACACCGAGATCACTCAGATTTCTCGTTGATCCAAGAGTAGAACTTAAGGAACCCATGTTCAGTGTTGGCATGATGTTAGCGCTGATGGATTTCCCTCCGATCCTTGCAAGCCCACAACAAATGCAGAACTCACTACGGTGGTTCCGGCAGGGCTACTAAAGCCTCCTGCAAAGGTGGTTTGCACCTATGTCCTAGCCAAAGAAATTTTTACATTTGAAGCAAATGGATCTAGACTCGATGAGTGAACAAGTGAAGTCGTGGGCGGGGGCAGCTGCCTCACTGTGTCGGTACCACCAACCTCCAATTGAGGAATAGGTACAAGTTGTGGTAAAACCCCGTGAGAAGATGAAACTACCGTTTGTTGAGAAACGGTAGAGTGGGTGAGTTGGGTTGTGCATTGCATGAGTGGGGATCTCATGTCTTTTTCAATAGGCGGTGGCAACATATGCTCACCCCTAGAAGTTGTGGCTACCCGGCTAGACTCGGCGTGGGAAGGGGTTTGTACTTCTTTTCTAGCCCCTGTCTCACTCTCATCAATTCTTTTGGCTCCCCCATCACTCAACCTCACATTCGAATTTTCAACTAATTCTCCCTCAGCCATCCTTATGTCACCTTGAGTCAACAAAGGACTCGAGCCTTGATCAGGCATATCATCATCATCATCATGGTCATCATCATCAGGTGATCCGGGAAGTTCATCTACCATATCATCACTTGCAGCAATACTATCCTCAGATGAAGAGTCATATCCCATAAGCCGGTGTAGACGTTGTGCCAGTTCATTCGGAGAGTAGCACTGTACGTCTGATATCTCCACAATCGATTGAGACAAATCAAGTAAAGACTCTGCAACTTCCTCAATGTCAGGAAATTCACCCACAAAGTGCTCATTAACCGGAGATAGAGCAAAATCATCCAACTCAGCCTCCACAATCGTGTGCAAAATAGGTGACGTAGCTCCGTGTTCATCTTCAATTGTAGCAAATACATCATCCATCTGAACCGCCGAACTTATTTGACCAAGTTGAGCCGCTACATTGATAGTAGATGAATGAGCTAGCTGATCAGAATGGACCCCACCTTCACCCCTCTCGGTATTTTCCCTCAACACACCCTGACCAAGATCCCGTGATCTTTGGTCCCTAAGAACTAAACCCTCACTTCTAGGAATAACATCTTGGGTAGGTCCCTCCGGCTCTGGCTGGACCATAGGTGGAAAACGAGCTCTATACGCTATCACACACGCCACATTCTGATCAGCATAGTCTAACAGTTCAGAAAATAACGGAACTGTTAGGATTATGTGCGAGACAGTAACAAGGTTACCGTATCCAATGTTATAGGACACTAGTAGGTCACACCGCTGCACACTAAATAAGAGGACGTTTGGATTACTTGGTTGAGAGAAATAATTAATCGTTTATTAATTATAAAAGGAGAAAGAAAGAAATAAATAATTAGTTGAATTATTTATAAATTAATTAATCAGTTGAATTAATTAATAAAGAGATAATTATGGAAATTATATTTAATTATCAGGTTGATAATTATAAAGGTATTCCATATGGCATCAAACACTGCCTTATTAGTTAATATAAATAAAGGCATAAGGTTTGATTGAAAGATAACTGAATTAAAAATTCTCAGAAAAACAATCTCTCTCTTTTTCTCTCTTCCACCGCCGGCGATCATAGCCTCGAAACGAGAATCGAAATTTTCGGTTGCGGAGTAATCTTTGGTGGTCTAGCAACCGTTCCTCGAGACGTGTCAGTAGCGGTGTATCCCCTACAAGCATTCTGGAAGTTTATTCACAAAGGTAAACCATCAAACCCACTTTAATTGTATCTGTTATGGTTAGGATTGGATCCTCGATTGGGAATCAGTTTTTCGTTATCCGCTGCGCATGTTTATGCCCTTGATTCCCAACAGTGGTATCAGAGCCACTTCCTAAACCTAACAGATCAGGTTTAAACTGTTTGTTGATTATTTAGGTTTTGTAAAAATCATTGTTTTTCGTTTTTAAAAATCTGATTTTTGTAAACCTAACGAAACGACGATCGGCGGCGGAACGGCGGCAGTTAGCCGGCCAGACCTCCAGGCCGATCGCCGTCGATTCTCTATCGGCCGCACCACCCGATTGGTGGCTGCGGTACCGGCTGTCATGGTAGACGCCGGCCACACCACCCGTTTGGTGGTTGTGGCGTCGGCCGTAGTAAACCGCGAACGAAGAACCACCACCGCACCACCGATTGTGGTGGCGGTGGTGTCGATCGAACCCAAGCCGATGATTGGCGAAAGGTAGCCGTGATCGACCACCTAGGCGGTGGCGATCGATCGGAGTGATTTGGGGGCAGCGGCGATCGCCGCCTGCCTGTCGAATCGAAACCGGTCGCACCACCAGATACGGTGGTGGCGGCGCTCTCGTCGCGGAGATCGCGGCGGCAGTGGTGGTCAAGTCCACTGCTGTCGCCGGTGGACTATGGTGGCGATGGTGTCGATTGCGGCGGCGGTGGTGGCTTTCCAGCCGCTGCTGTCGCCGATGATTGTTATTGCGGTGGGCGGCGCTGGTGGCTCCTTAGCTGCTGCCGTCGCCGGTTGAATTAGGTGACGGCGGTGGTTGCTGCAGCGGTGGTGACTATCGAAGTCGCCGCTGCCGGCGGCGATTGCGGTGGTAGTCCGGGCGGCGGTGGTGGCGATCGGGTCATCATCATCGCCGGCGTTGAAAACCGCCGATCGACGACCGAGTTTCGGCGGATCGGTGGTGATTCGATGACGTTTTGAGTTTCATTATTATCATTAACGGGTATCAGTTTGAAATCCGTTTCCGGATGATTTTTCGAATTAAGAATCATTTTTATCAGATAAGTTTTAAAACGATTCAGGATTAGTTTAATTAATTTGTTTTAAATTAATTTATGTTTTTATAATTATCCGGTTAAAATTCAGTTGTATTTTAATTTGTTTAATTATAATAAGTCATAGCTGAACCCTTTTAGACCCGTGGTTGTGTTTATTTTATTTATCCGTTTTAGAATAGTTGGGAGGCCTGCGAGCCATTTACAACCCCTTTTGTAATTTTAATGTTTTATTAGACTAGTTGGGAGGCCTGCGTGCCATTTGAACCCATTTGTAATAATTATTTTAATTACATCGAGACGGAGACAAGGAAGACGACCATGGATCTCGGAGCCAGTGGGAGTGCCAGAAGCTGAAGACTTTTGTCACTTAGGGATTGAGACCGTTGTTTTGTGTTGGCTCACAAAACAACATTAGTTTAAGGGTTTAAGCTATGACTGTGCTTTTTATATTTAAATTGCGTGGTTGTTTAATTTACGTAATTGTTGTTAAATATAAATTGCCCTTTTGAATGATTATTTTAAAAGGATAAAAGGATACAAATACAGTTAGTGTTTGGATCCAGTTTTTTCAAAGTTTTTGAAAAAGGAAAACTGGCAATTTAGACCCTTGTTAAAATCATAGATTAGTAAGTGCAACCCACTTTAGGGGCACTTCCGGTGTAAGGTACATAGGGCGTTGTAAGTGCACACACTATGAACGCCCGTGTTCAAACCGAAACTGGAAGGTGATAAAACTCTGCGAATTATCTCCGGGTGGTACCGGCCAGAGTTTGTCCAGGTCCCGGGTGGTGCAATCTATTTTGGTAATTATTTATTCACTGGGTGGTACCAGGCCAAAATGCACTAGAGGGACTAAATATGCACGGATTATTAATATCCGATGTCCCGACGATCTAGAAGTCGTATTTTCAGATAGGAATACGATTGGTATAGTGTTACCTACCATAGATCGCATGAGTCGGTTTGACATGATCACATGCTTCCCGACACATGTGAAATATGGATTCTAGTCTAATAAATTTATTTTAAGGGTAATAATTTATTAGAGTTATATAATTATAAACTAAATTGGAATTTATATTCTTCTGTAGATGTCTCCAATTAGCATTCCGTTTTATTCACCTGAGGAATCACTTCGCCTTATTACGGGCAAGTGGAAGCTTACGGGCCAGAACTTTCCAGTTTGGAAGTTGCACTTACAGAATGTTTTGAGTGCCCAGGGTAAGCTTTATGTGATCAATAAGCCCATGTCACGACCCAAAAGCAATGCCCCAGAAGAGGAATTTGCTGAATATTTCAGATTCATGGCAGACGAGTAGGATGTAATGTCCATTCTAGTTTTCTCTATGTCACCCGAGTTCACGGGAGACTTAAGAGTGAAATTCTGTCACGAAGTCGTAAGGAATGTAGAAAACCAGTTAGGTTTCTACAAGCACACGGGCAAGCTTTTGATCATGCAAGAGATTCTCTCCCTGAAGCTACAGAAGGGTCAGTCAGTTAAAAACCATCTTATTGATATGAGAAGGCTTTTTAAGTGTTTATCACGTCTGGGGTACAAGATGACTCAGGAGGAGTTAGTGTATCTCATGTGGTTCTCCCTCACAAAGGAAGTTCAGGACACAGCTAGTGCCTACATGAAGGAACCAAAGAACGACGTGGATAAAGTTCATGAAGATATCCTGGCCAGTCTAGAGCCAGTACCCGAACCTGCGAATCTCATGGACACTGATATAATTGATGAGCTGGGAGATCTGAGTTGCCCAGAATGCGGCAGCGAGGATATTTGCGAGCACTCGATGAACATCGACCAGATGGATATCGGTTTACCCGATACTCCAGGTATCTTTATGATAGATTGCTTAATCACTTCTTATGAATCATGGGTAATTGATACAGGCAGTGGTAACCACATTTGTAATCATTTACAGGGATTCACTAGAAGAAAGACTTTGAGGAAGGACCGTACGAACCTACGAGTTGGCGAAGGCACTCCGTTGATTGCTGAAGCCGTGGGATCTTATAGTCTTAGTTTACCCTCGGGTCTAGTTTTGGAACTGGATAATTGTTATTATATTCCAAATATGATTAAGAATGTATTGTCTTTTGATTTGTTGGTAGACCAAGGCTTTTATTATATATATTCTTATAAAATGATTTCAGTCTTTAAAGATAATATTTTCTATTTTAAAGCTACACCCGTAGATGGTCTATACACTGCAAAACTTAAAGACAACAATAGTGAAATCTATCATATAAGTAAGCGATCCAAGGATATTGAGGATCAGACTTACCTTTGGCATTGTCGTTTGAGCCATATAAACAAGAAACGCATTGAACTACTCCTAAAAGGAGGTTTTCTCGGCAATTTCGACTATAAACCTTTTGATAATTGCGAATCTTGTCTATCTGGCAAAATGACAAAGCAACCTTTCAACAGTGAGAATGAAAGGGCTACTGACTTGCTTGAAATAATCCACACAGATGTATGTGGACCTTTCAGTCATGTAGCAAGAGGAGGATACCGGTACTTCATTACCTTCACTGACGACTTCAGTAGGTATGGTTATGTCTACTTAATGAGACATAAATCTGAAACCTTTGAGAAATTCAAGGAATATCAGAATGAAGTACAGAATCTACTTGACAAGAGGATCAAGTTCTTACGGTCAGATCGTGGTGGCGAATATCTCAGTGATGAGTTTGACAATCATCTGATGAAGTGTGGGATTGTATCCCAACTTACACCTCCGTATACACCTCAGATGAACGGTGTATCAGAAAGGAGAAATCGTACATTGCTTGACATGGTACGAACGATGATGTGTCATTCTTCGCTGCCAGTATCATTCTGGGGACATGCGCTCGAAACAGCAGCACACATACTGAACAGAGCGCCAACAAAGTCGGTAGAAAAGACTCCATACGAGTTATGGAAGGGTAAGAAACCCAACATATCTTTTCTGAAAATTTGGGGTTGTGAGGTTTACGTCAAACGACCTACCTCAGAAAAACTCAAACCCAAATCCGACAAGTGTTTCTTCGTTGGATATCCCAAGACCACCGTGGGATATTATTTCTACAACCCTGAAGAGAACAAAGTGTTTGTTGCTCGAAATGGAAAATTTCTGGAAGAAAAGTTTCTCAGTTTAGAGAACACCAGAAAGGATGTATATCTACAGATAGTAGACGAAGAAAGCACTACACCAGTTGTTGAGCCAGAAATTCAACATAACAATGTTGAACCTCAATCAGAGCCGGTTGAGGAAGTGCAAACACAGGACCTTCGCAGATCCAGCAGGGTAAGACAAGAACCAGATAGGTACCTTGGGTTCCTAGTCTCTCAAGATAGCGGAGACTTAAATGTGTAGAACCCAGGTGTTGAGAAGAGTCAGAATCATCTATCTTTAAACTGCTTTCTAGTTTAGTTTCCTTGTTATGTAAACAATTATGTTTTGTTAAGCCCCTGTTTGAGGTTTAGAACCTCGGGGGCCTTTATTGCCACTTTGTTGAACTTCCTTTTCCCTATAAAAGGAAAAGGATGTTTAGGGTTTATTGTTGGATTCCATATTTTACCAAATTGGGCAATATATCACCATTGTTGAGTTATTCCAAGTTCTTCATTGATTTCATCTTATTGATAGGATTTCCATCCATTTCTTCCTTCATTTCATTGTTTTTGGGACAACAAAATGAACCAACATCCTATGGAGAAGCTGTGTCAGGCAGTGAGTCTGAACAATGGCAGGAAGCCATGAAGGCCGAGATGCAATCCATGTACGACAACCAAGTTTGGGAGTTGACTGATTTGCCACAACACTGTAAGGCTGTTGGACGCAAATGGGTTTTCAAGAAGAAAACCGACATGGATGGGAACGTACACACCTTCAAAGCCAGACTGGTTGCAAAAGGATTCACGCAAACTCATGGGATTGACTATGATGAAACCTTTTCACCGGTGGCAATGTTGAAATCAATTAGGATTCTTATGGCCATCTCAGCGTACTTTAATTACGAGATTTGGCAAATGGACGTCAAGACAGCCTTTCTAAATGGAAAGTTAACAGAAGACGTCTATATGGAACAACCAGAGGGGTTTGAAGATCCTAAGAATCCTAATAAGGTGTGTAAGCTGCTAAAATCTATTTATGGATTGAAGCAAGCATCTCGAAGCTGGAACTTACACTTTGATGAGCGAATCAAAGAGTTTGGCTTTGCTAAAAGCGAGTTCGAGCCATGTGTTTACACTAAGTTCAGTGGGAGCATAGTAACCTTCCTGGTCTTGTATGTAGATGACATACTACTCATAGGAAACGATGTACCAACTTTACAGAGTGTTAAAGAATGGTTAAGTAAATGTTTCCAGATGAAAGACCTTGGAGAAGCCGCTTATATACTAGGTATAAAGATCTACAGAAACAGATCTAAGCGGCTTATCGGACTTAGTCAGAGTACATACATTGACAAAGTCCTGAAGAGATTCAGGATGGATGAATCCAAGAAAGGATTCATTCCAATGCAGCATGGCATAGTGTTAAGTAAAACACAGTGTCCTGTTTCTAGTGAACATCAGGACAAAATGAAATCGGTCCCATATGCTTCTGCAATTGGATCGATTATGTATGCCATGCTATGTACTAGGCCCGATGTTGCTTACTCAGTAAGTGTTACGAGCAGATACCAACAGAATCCGGGTGAGCCCCATTGGGTGGCTGTCAAGAACATTCTTAAATATCTGAGAAGAACGAAAGAAATGTTCTTGGTCTTTGGAGGTTCTGAGGATGAAATTAGTGTCACAGGATACTCTGACGCTAGTTTTCAGACCGACAGAGATGACTTCAGGTCACAGTCAGGGTATGTCTTTACCCTAAACGGAGGTGCGATCTCATGGAAGAGCTCGAAGCAGGACACAATTGCAGACTCAACTACAGAAGCAGAGTACATTGCAGCATGTGATGCGGCAAAGGAAGCTGTCTGGCTAAGGAATTTTCTATCGGATCTCAGAGTGGTTGCCAGTATCTCGAGACCGATAGATATATTCTGTGATAACTCAGGAGCCGTGGCGCAAGCAAAGGAACCTAGAGAGCATCACAAGTCGAGACACGTGCTCAGAAAGTATCACCTCATCCGAGAGATCATTGGAAGAGGAGATGTGAGAATATGCAAGATTCCAACAGAAGACAATGTCGCAGATCCGCTGACAAAGCCACTAGCAAGGGCAAAGCATGAGGCACATGCGAATTCCATTGGGATGCAGTACCTGGAAGCCAGTAGCTAGTACTTAGTTTATTAATTATTACTATAGTCTAATTTAGAAACAATGTAATCATGTAAAGTTTTTATTTCACAGTGTGTTGGAAATAAATGGAGGTTTTAATTTCATGATTGTTCTAAATTAACTATTTTTGCATATTTAACGTATCCATGATTCTACAAAGTCTTGTATGAAATCTAAATTTCCATAGCCACTTATTGAAATGGGAATTTCAATAGGGAGTTTGACGCTATTATAAATACTTGATGATTTGTTCAAAGTAGAGAATAAAAGCACAAGTGATGTGACCAAGTATTTGTAGATACTCATCAGAGTGTTTGGGTATTGGAAGTGACCAGTAATCAAGTCTGCTTCATGGAGCCTTAGTCATAGGCACTGACTTGATAGGTTGTCCTTAGACCTGAGATACTTGGTTTGGGAACACGAGGACCACTGTACTCTTAGCACGTACTAACGCTGCACCGTAACTGGGTGGCCATACGGGACGTGACTAGATGCAGCGGAAGCCGTGGATCCAAATGCAAGTAGTCAAGAAGGGATTTGCACCTCTTTCAAAAGAGAGATATTTCCGGGCCCCTTGACGATTAAGATTGGCAGAAAACGCGTGGCCACGCTCGGATAGAATAACAGAGGTTATTTAGTAATATCCGTTACTGCAGGCAATCGAAATCAGAGTCAAGAAATACTTGATTTTAAGAAATGAATCCTCCACTCCATGTCTTAAATCACTTTAGAAATATCGTGTGCAAAAGAAATGAACCTGTGTACAAATTCAAGCGTGAATTGTATCTCTGGATATAAGAGATCTTATAACCTGGTTAACCTAAGTGTCTGGCTAGGGACCTCCTTAGGCTAATGGTAACAGTACAGTTACATGTCTAGCACAAGTGGGAGTCTGTTAGGATTATGTGCGAGACAGTAACAAGGTTACCGTATCCAATGTTATAGGACACTAGTAGGTCACACCGCTGCACACTAAATAAGAGGACGTTTGGATTACTTGGTTGAGAGAAATAATTAATCGTTTATTAATTATAAAAGGAGAAAGAAAGAAATAAATAATTAGTTGAATTATTTATAAATTAATTAATCAGTTGAATTAATTAATAAAGAGATAATTATGGAAATTATATTTAATTATCAGGTTGATAATTATAAAGGTATTCCATATGGCATCAAACACTGCCTTATTAGTTAATATAAATAAAGGCATAAGGTTTGATTGAAAGATAACTGAATTAAAAATTCTCAGAAAAACAATCTCTCTCTTTTTCTCTCTTCCACCGCCGGCGATCATAGCCTCGAAACGAGAATCGAAATTTTCGGTTGCGGAGTAATCTTTGGTGGTCTAGCAACCGTTCCTCGAGACGTGTCAGTAGCGGTGTATCCCCTACAAGCATTCTGGAAGTTTATTCACAAAGGTAAACCATCAAACCCACTTTAATTGTATCTGTTATGGTTAGGATTGGATCCTCGATTGGGAATCAGTTTTTCGTTATCCGCTGCGCATGTTTATGCCCTTGATTCCCAACAGGAACCTCCGGAGCATACACCTTCTTCGGATATCGAATAGACTGCATGTCATGGATCTTGACCTTTTCCGCATCTGATCGGCGCGGAATATCTGGATTCTGACGCATTGCACTTGCGATAATAGTACTTAGAAATCTCGGGTATGGTAGGTGCTTTTGCTTCTTGGCCAGAAGTTCCTTCAGATCGTGAAAAATCAACGAAGCATAGTCATAATGCTTGTTGAATAGTACTCCATAAAATAGAACCAAAAATGACTGCGTCGCCGTGTCTTGAGCCGTCCGCTTTCCAGTCAAACACCTGCTTAGTATTGTAAACAAAGTGTTGTATGTTGGAGGTAGATTGGTCTTGTTGAACTGAGACGGTGCATTTATCGCTTCCAGGTGACCAACAGATTCGACACCGGCCATTGCATCTGCCAATGATGCAAATGGTTCAAACTGATTAACATTTGGACGACTATTCGCTTCCGGAAATCCCAGTACACGGCGAAATTTGTTGACTCCAAAGCTGATGTTGTAGTGATCTAGCTTAGCTGTAAAGTGATGATTCCCCGGATCAGCATGAAATTGCAGTGTGTGCCATACTTGTTGCACATATATCAAGGGAACTTCAACTGTCTGTGTAAGTACAGTGTACAGTGGATGATTTCGTATGATGGCAGTAATCACCGGAGCCTTCAGCCTTGCATGTGGGTTGAAAGGAACATTGTTCGATATCGATGGTTGATATAGCGACGGACGAATCAGTTGTCTATCCGCATCAGCATTCGGATTACGTGGAGATGATTGTACTGAGATAATGTCTGAAATCGCCATATCATCGGAGTCTGGGAAAGTGTAATCTTCCATTTCTGTAATTCATAAAAATCATTAGATTTATCTTTTACGATTAGGTTTTACGAAAAACATGTTTTAACTGTGAAAAAGAAATTCACACAGTGTGGGACTTGAGAAAAATAAACCACAAGAATGACCATTGATCAAAATAATGAACTGTTAAGGTGTTGAATATATATAAGCCTTCCATTTGATTGAAATTGAAGATATCATTTAACCACGTTTTTAACCAATATGATCCATGTTATTATTGATGAAAGACTTATACATATTATGTTTTTATTAAGTTCAATACATTGTAGAGTTGAAGGTCAATCTTAAGGTCAAAATATGAAGTCCAATGTCTCAAGTCCTTATGATCCGGAACAACGGGTCATTCACACGTTTAGGTTTAAAATATCAAGAATACAATCCCGAGATGTTAACCCGTGTTTTAAGATAAGTTGATACAAAAATTTTAACCTACTAGCCTAATCGGTATATGACCGAATGAATACCTATAGGCTTCGTAGAAACCGGGATACGTATACAAAACACACACTAAACAGAAGTACAAAGCACTTTCTTGAACTTGACAGCAACAACTTGAACAGATCCGCACGAGATTGAATTTCCAGAAAGATTGGAAAGTTGAATCGAAATAATGTATTTATAGGATAGAGTTGAAACTGATCTCTAAATCATGATTACAAGGACACGTGGCACTCAACGATTGGACCTACCATGTCTCGAGCGGTAAATCATGTTTTCAAAAACCCGCTCGAGACATGTGAACCGGCTCGAGATACATGTCTCGAGTGTATGTCTCGAGTCCCACTCGAGATACTTGCAACATAGTATGAACAAATCAAAAAGACACAAGGACTCGAGATGTCTGACTCGAGTTATGTGACTCGAGTTACATGACTCGAGATACATGACTCGAGTTCATGTAAGATAACAGATATAACTAACTCACACTCGAGTTGTATGACTCGAGTTGCGTGTTAGGCTCAAGATGAATGGCTCGAGTATTGTGACTCGAGTTGTATGGCTCGAGACGAATGGCTCGAGTTGTATGGCTCGAGTTGTGTGTGCTCGAGTTGTGTGGCTCGAATTATATGACTCGAGTTGTGTGTGCTCGAGTTGTGTGGCTCGAGTTGTGTGACTCGAGTTGTGTGACTCGAGTTGTATGACTCGAGTTGAATGACTCGAGTTGTATGTGCTCGAGTTGTTTGGCTCGAGTTAAATGGCTCGAGTAGCAAGTAAGATACACAACTCGAGATAGATGAATCAAGTATTTCAAGACAATTATACACAGCTCGAGTCAATTACTCCCCTACCATAATGCATCCATAATACTCCCCCTTAATCTATGCATACCTGTATTTACCTGTAACAGTCAGAATCACAACAAATGTACGAACCTGAACCAGATAAGCTCCCCCTTGACAAAACCATATACTCAGAAGAAACAAACACATTAGGAATCATAAGGAAAAAGAATAAAAAAAATACCAAAAACAATCAACTTGTAAGATAAACAACAAATGAAACAAATAAACTATATTTCAAAATATACATAGAAGTTCAATGACCATACTGAATTCAGTATTCCACTATACTGCTATGTATAAGAAGAAATACAGATTATACGATCTTTTTGTCAATCATACCAAGTCTAGAGATGAGAAATTTAAAACGTTTCTCATCTAGAGCCTTAGTAAACAAATCAGCAAGTTGATATTCAGTATTGACAAAATACATCTCTATATTTTCTTTTTCCACATTGTCCTTTAAGAAATGATACCTGATATCAATGTGTTTGGTTTTCGAGTGTTGAACCGGATTAGCGGAGATGGCAATTGCACTCTTAGAATCACAATAGATAGGTATCTTTTTGTACTCAAGACCATAATCACGAAGTTGAGACTGCATCCAAAGTACTTGCGAACAACAACTCGCAGCAGCAACATATTCAGATTCCGCAGTAGAGGTAGAGACACACTGTTGCTTTTTAGAAGCCCATGAAACCAACTTATTTCCCAGGAATTGCAAATGACCTGATGTACTCTTCCGGTCCATATTGCAGCCTCCATAATCAGCATCAGTATACGCTTGTAGCTCAAATCCAAGACCTTTTGGATACCAAATGCCATAGTAGGGTGTCCCCTTTAAGTATCGAAAAATACGCTTAACTGCTGCTAAGTGAGACTCCTTTGGTTTGGCTTGATATCTAGCACACACACATGTTGCAAACATGATATCAGGTCTGCTGGCAGTGAGATACATTAAAGAACCAACCATACTTCTATAATTCCTCAAATCTACATCCTTTCCTTCATGATCTGGACCAATTGAATTACCAGTAGCCATTGGAGTTCCTATCGAATGACATCCAGACATATCATACTTCTTAAGTAAATCAAAGATATACTTAGATTGATTTATGAAAATGCCATCTGAAAATTGTCGCACTTGAAGACCAAGAAAGAAATTGATCTCGCCCATCATACTCATCTTAAATTCTTCAGTCATGACAGTCTCAAACTTTTTACACAACTCCCGACTAGTTGAGCCAAAGATAATGTCATCAACATAGATCTGAATGACTACAATATGTTCGCCTTCCTTCATCAAGAACAATGTTGAATCCACCGAACCTTTTTTGAAACCCTTGGAAAGTAGATGTTTAGACAACCCTCATACCAAGCACGTGGTGCCTGCTTTAAGCCATATAAAGCCTTGTCTAGAACATAGACATAATCTGGATGTTCTTTATCTACAAATCCTTCTGGTTGAGCTACATATACTTCTTCTTTCAAATGACCATATAAAAATGCTGTTTTGACATCCATTTGAAAAACAGTGAAATCTTTGTAAGCAGCATATGCCAGAAACATGCGAATAGCTTCAAGTCGAGCAACAGGTGCAAAAGTTTCATCGTAATCAATGCCCTCCTGTTGACGATAACCTTTGGCCACAAGTCGTGCTTTGTTACGTACAATTATGTTATTCACATCTCTCTTATTTTTGAATAACCACTTTGTATCTATAACTGATTTAGACTCAGGTAACTTGACCAACCGCCACACTTTTAAAGCCTCAAACTGATTGAGCTCCTCTTGCATAGCAGTAACCCAATCAGAGTCTTGTAAAGCATCAGATACACGTGTTGGTTCAATGTTACTTAAAAATACGGAGAAGTTGCACTCATTTGCTGAAGCAGCTCGTGTTTGAACACCAGAAGTAGGATCACCAATGATCAGATCAATAGGATGATCCTTTGTCCATTTGGCAATATGTGGTAAAGGTGTTTGATCATTTACAGAAGATGGTTCCAAGATATTGTCAGTTGATGTAGGATGCATAGTAAGTGGTTCATGCCCTTCAGGAATAGAATCATTATCACCAACTTCATGAGAAGACGACTGAACATGAGAATCTACTATAGTATCTGGATGAAGATTATCCATAACTATGGGAGATGATGAAGGTGAGGAGACAAGACTAGGAATATCTGAACATGGTATAGATGATGTGGGAGAAACTTCAGATGAGAGAGTAGTCGAACTCGAAGGGGTAGGTGAGATACCTACATTAGACGAAGATATTTGATTAGTACCGTACAAATCATCATAAAAATACTCAAACAAACTGTCTAACTCATTTGATGTAGCAGGAGGATCAATGGAGCTAGTTGTGGATGAAGATGCATCTGTAAACACAACATTGTTAGACCCAGTATCTGCATTGGAAGATACAGTTGAAGACAATTCAACAAACGGATCAAATCTAACATTGACACTTTCGTACACAACTCTTGACTTTTTGTTAAAAACTCGATAAGCAACTGAACAATCTGAATATCCCACAAAAATCATCTCATCAGACTTAGGTCCAAACTTTCCCCGATTCTCAGATTCATTAAGAACAAAACAAGGACACCCAAACACTTTAAAGTAATCAATATTTGGAATTCTGCCAAACAAAACATGATAGGGCGTTTTTCCAAATCTCCGATGAATAATAGACCTATTTTGTGTGTAACACGCAGTATTCATAGCTTCAGCCCAGAGATACTGAGGTAATTGACTTTGAGCCAACATTGACCGAGCTGCTTCAACTAACGTACGATTACGACGCTCAACTACACCATTTTGTTCAGGAGTTCGTGCTGCAGAAAAAGTTTGAGTAATTCCTAATGAATTGTAAAAACCTTTTAACACTTGATTTTTGAACTCCGTCCCATTATCTGACCTGACAGTCTGAACAGGTAGTTTAAGTTGTACTTGAACAGCTTTGATGAAATTTATTATTAAATTTGATGTTTCATCTTTTGTTTTCAAAAACCTTGTCCAAGTATATCGTGAATAATCATCAACAATGACTAAAACATATTTTCTACCTGCTAGACTGACAGTTTTCATCGGACCACACAGATCCATATGAATTAAACTCAACGGAGATTTGGACCCTTGTTCAGGTTTTGGGGGATGAGACGCTCTTTTCATTTTTCCTTGAGCACAACCTGAGCACATTTGATCGGGTTCAAACTTGATCATTGGAATGCCAGATACTAACCTTTCTTTGACCAGTCTGTCAAGATATCTGTAATTCAAATGAGAAAGTCGACGATGCCAAAGTAAAGATTGATGAGATGACTTCTTAGTGATGAGACACTGAGATTTCTTTGCAAGCATATGTCGAAGTTTGATCGTATAGAGATTAGTTTTCCAAGTGCCAACTAATAATTCTCTACCCCATTCAGTTCTGATAGCACATCGACGTTTATTAAAATTTACCTCTAAATCTTTATCACAAAATTTGCCAATACTGAATAGGTTATGATTCAAACCTTCGACATGTGCTACATTATTGATTGTAATATCCTTACACACAATATCTCCATGACCCACAACTGGTGACAGTTCATTATTGCCAAATTTGACCGAGCCTCCATATTCTTCTCTGTAATTAGACAGAAGCTCTTTCCTCCCAGTCATATGTTTGGAACACCCAGAATCGAGGTACCATTTATGACTGGCCTGCAATGAGGAAATCAGATGGATTTAGGAACCCATTTTAAAATGGGTCCACTCCGTGTATTACTCTTAAAAGTACAAGATATTGAATCCCAGTAATACTTTGTTCCTCTAAGTATATTAAAAACATGATATGGAACATAACTCGAAACGGAAGAACGAAGAGTAGTAGAGAAATTAGATTTAGTATGATGTATATTCTGCGAGGAACTTGAAGCATGAGAAACAGTAGAAACAAATGTAGACCTTTTATTTATGGAATTGAATTTTGAAGGTACATTATTTTTAGAATTCAGTTTGTTTCCCACACTACACATGCTATTTGCAGATTTCATACTAAAATCTAATTTCTTAACATTTCTCTTCGTTGACTTCTTCTTTCTTGGCTTCTCAAGGCTCACACTGTTGGAACTTCCTGTAGATGGATTAGCACAGATATCAAAAGGTTTCAACTTAGGTTGAACAGTTGGAATGACTTGTTCAGTTTCCTCAGGAAACACCATGTTCGGATTTTGCTTTTTCAAATCAATGTGATGCTGAAATTTCCGTAACATAGATTTTACTCCCTGAGAGGACTGAACATTGTTGATGTATGCATGAGTGACTGGAGTATGAGCAATCTTTTGGTTTTTCCCAGCATAGTGATGACCTTCTTCATATATAGACAGTCTTTCAACTAGTCTATCATAGTTCCTTGTTAAGGTTACACATTTGCTGTTCCAAAATTTTGTATCACACTTTTGACGAGAAAGCTCTGTCTTTAATTGTTGAAGTGTGTTTTGAAAACTTTGTTTTTCCTTTTCATGTTTCTTTTCTAAATAAGAGATTTCATCATGAAAATGACAAACTTTTGATCTTGTTGATGAATACAAGGATTCAGAATTTTCCAGAGATGACTTCTTTGATTCCTGTGAAGATTCACCCAATTCACTACCACTTTTCGACAAACCAATAGAAGATAAACCATTTGTATGTGTAGTTGAAGATGATGTAGCAGAAGATATTTCATTGATGATGGGTTGTTGTGAGTTAAAAGAGTCAAACACAAAAGGAACTTCAACATCATCAGTTGACATTGCTGAAGGTTCTTTGTATTCAATATAACCTTTATTGTTAACAACACGAACAACTTTTTCCTGCTCATCATCAACACCCTCTTTCAAATTTTGGTTTAAATCAGAATTATCTTGAGAAGAATTTGTGGTTTCTACTGATGTTGACACATTACAAATTAAATCATTTAGAATTTCTGACACCAGTGAAATTGGTTCAGAATCAACATCAGTAGTATTCCAATGAAGAAAATTCTTTGACTTTAAAAGCTTTGAGTTCTGAATTTTCAAATCTTCAATTTGTTTCTCAAGATCTGAAACTTTACATTCTAAGGCCTTGGTTGATATGTATGGTTTCACAATATTGTTTGATGATTCTGGGTATACAAAATATACTGGATCATCCTTAAGTGAATTGGATTTAATCTTCAGAGTATCATCATTATACACAAACTTGACCCTATGATATTTAGAATCATGATACAGAGGATCATGTAGTTTCATATGTTGCATCTCTGAAAATTCTTCCTTCATTTGAAAACCTTTTAATGAAGGAAACCTCTTACTCATTAACATGCTTATAAGGTCATAAAATGCTGCATTTTCTTTAAGAGCTTTTTGCAAGTGATTTGGATTTTTAACTCCAAGAGTCTTTTTCAAATAATTTGGATTTGTATATCCAAGACCTTCTTTGGAGTAATAATCTCTAAACTCAACTTGTTTATTCAAGAAAATTGTATGCTCAGTTTGACCTATCTTATGAAGTTTAAGATCAAGATCTGAAATCATCTTATTTAGCTTAGAAACATTTTCTTTTTCCACACTCAAGCTGATGGTTAAAAAATCAATTTCCAGCTTTTGTGACTTATGTTCAGCTCAAATTGTCTCAAACTCATTCACTGATTGTTGCAATTTTGCACATTGAGAACTTAATTGTTCTTTTTGTTGCAACAAATCAGTAATTTCGTTAGTTTGTTTTAAAATGACATGTTCGAGTTCTTTATTCTTGTTATGAATTAATGTTGTCACCTCAAGCATTTTTCTATTATGATCATCAAGAGAGACAGAGCGTACCATTGAAGATTCTCCATCACTCTCTATGTCTTCATTAGATTCTGATTCTTCCTCCATCAAGCCCATAAAGCACATCTGTGCTTGATCATCATTGTCAGAATAATCCAGCCATTCTTCATCATCAGCCATCAAAACCAATCCTTGTTCTTGTTTCTCTGCTAATTCCAACTTCTTCCTTAACAGTTCCACTTTGGACATTTTGGTAGTACATCCTTTAGCAATGTGTCCTGTCTTTCCACACTTATAACATGTAATACCAGCTTGACCTTTCTTTTCCTCTGTTCTTTCTGGAGTATCTTTAACAACCTCCTCTTTCTTGGCTGCATATCTATCAACATACTGATTTTCAATGCGAGGAGGATATTCTTGAGTACCTTGCATGAAGTTTCTGTTAAAACCTCGACCACCTCTAGTAGAAAACCTTCTGTTGTTGGATCCAGACTTATTATAATACTTCTTCTTATAAGCCTCAGTTAGACTCAATAAGCTTTGCAACATTTGATCCCTTTCATCTTCATCATACTCTTCCTCATCCTCTTCTTCCTCATCATCAAATACTTCCAAAACTTTAGCTTTCCCTTTTCTGACTTTCTTCTTAGCTTTCTCTTTTTCAGCAAGTAATGCCATATTATCAGCTTCAGTCTTTTCTTTCTTCTTTCTTTCAGCAGCAATTTCATTCACCTCTTCCTCGAACAATAACAGATTCTCGTACACTTCATAAACTTTCAACTCATTTAGAACCTTGTGTTGTTTCACAAACCTTGAAAATTGCTTCCAGTCAGAAGACAGATTGTTAATGAACTTCACAATATAGTCCATTTCTGATCGAATGATATTATTTTTCTTCATATCATTCATCAGTTCTACAAACCTGTCATAAGTCTCTTCTAGTGTTTCATCCTCCTTCATTCTAAAATTTTCATACATATCCATCAAATTAGTTACCCTCATTTGATTTCCGACCTTGGAACCCATCATTATCTTTTGTAGCTGATCCCAAATAGATTTTGCTGACTCATCATAACTATCTAACTTGCGAAAGATTTCATTCGGAATTGCTTGAATTAGACAGTTTTGAGCTTCAACATCAATCATAAACCTTTCTCTTTCAGCCACATCCATCTCTGAAAAATCCTTTGGCACTTGTCTTCCATCAAGTGTGGTAATTGGGATAGGATGAGGTCCATGTAAAATCGAATGAAGAATTTTATCTCCATCTTTCTTTCTCCTAATGTATAGCTTGAATCGCGAGACCCATAATTCATACTCATCTTTGAATAGCACCGGTGCTTTGGTCTCTGATCCCATTGACATATCATCTCTTCGATTTGCAAGACTCATCTTTAAAACGGATCTTTATTACTGATTTTATGAGAAATATCAGTTTTGTGAATTATGAAGAATTCCAACTTTACAACTTGAGATACTAATCTTTGCTTGAGACTCACACAAGACTTGGCTCAAGACAATATTAGAACTTGACTCGAGTTACAATGCAACTTGACTCGAGTCACTTGAATATACTCTGCTCGAGACACAACTTGGACTTGGCTCGAGATGCAAATCAATCTCAACTCGAGACACTTAACCAACTTAGCTCGAGTCACACATGAAACTTTGGCTCGAGACACTCTCACTTGCTCAAGATACTCAGCTCGAGTCAAATCTAAAGCTGCTCGAGTTTCACAATTCGAGTCACTCTTTCCTTTACTCGAGATACATCAACTCGAGCCAACTCGAGCCAACTTTTATGTTGCTCGAATTACACTATTTCTGCTCGAATTCTACCTACCACCTAACTACCACTCGAGACATATGAAGATTGACTCGAGACATAAGAACATTTACGAACAAAACACGATTTTCAGCTAATTTCAACTAAAAATTCAAATCTGAACACTTCCAAATGATTCCAAATCACTCCTAATGCATAAAACTTGATAGATTCATGAAATTACACACAATTTCATGAATAATCAAGTAATATGACTTCAAATTTGCTCCAAAACTAGAATTCTTCAAGTTTTCTCCATTTTCTTCAAATCTTCAACAAATTCACATGATAAATCTTCACACAATCAGCAAATCCAGCTCTGATACCACTTGTAAGTGCAAGATGAATCAATCTAACATGAAAGATATGATATCTAGTAGAGAGAGAAAATGTGAAACTCATATGTCATTAATGATGAAAGACTTAAGGTACAATACAAGGCAATGAGGTATTTATACCTCATTCCTAAGAAATAGAAAATGTTCACAAATGGTCTCTCAACTTCTATTATAAATCTAACACTAACACGTGCTGATATCTACATCATCAACATGAATACTTCCACAGACAACTTCTGTTTCGTATCACGTGCTTCTACTGATACAAATTGGCTTTGGCACAAGCGTCTTTCTCATCTCAACTTCAAGACACTAAATCAACTCTGCATCAACAATCTAGTTGTTGGTCTTCCTGACTTTCGCTATACAAAGGTATCTCTTTGTTCAGCATGTGAGAAAGGAAAACAGACCAGGGCTAGCTTCAAGTCCAAGCAGATATCCTCCATCAGCTCTCCTCTACAACTTCTCCACATGGATCTCTTTGGACCTGTCAACGTCCAATCCATCGCTGGAAAGAAATATACTTTGGTAATCGTTGATGAATATTCCAGATATACTTGGGTGTTCTTTCTTCGATCCAAGAGTGATGCTCCTGAAGAAATCATTCTGTTCGTCAGGAAGATGGAAAGACTCAACAACCTTACTGTTCGATCAATCAGGAGTGACCACGGAACTGAATTCAAAAACAGTACCCTGGAAACCTTCTTCGATCAGAAAGGCATCTCTCAGAACTTCTCATCTGTGAGAACTCCTCAGCAAAATGGTGTTGCTGAAAGACGAAACAGAACCCTGATTGAAGCTGCACGATCTATGCTGAGTGAAGCCAACCTTGCCACTCAATTCTGGGCAGAAGCTGTTAACACAGCTTGCTATACTCAGAACAGATCCCTGATAGTAAAGCGCTTCAGAAGAACTCCTTACGAACTCTTTCGTAACAGGAAACCCTCAATCGAACATCTCCATATCTTTGGTTGTGTCTGCTACATCCTGAACAACAAAGATAACCTTGGAAAGTTCGATTCCAAGTCTGATGATGGAATCTTCCTTGGATACTCCTCTATCTCTAAAACATACCGTGTGTTCAACAAACGAAGACAAGCCATAGAGGAAACGATTCATGTCAAATTTGATGAATCGGGTCCTACCTTTCCTCACCCTCATGAAAATTCTGAAATAAATCAGTGGGCTGACTCTTTCTTTCAAGTCCCTGAACCTCCCATTATTGATCCAACTCCTCAAGACCTCCCTGATGGTTTTGAAGAAGATCCTTCTATACCACCCACTGAAATACATACTCCACCTCTGATAAATGTCACTCCAATTACCCAAGTCACACCAACTGAACCTGATCAACCCACTAACAGTGAAGACTTCTCTCAAACCACTGTTAGTGAGCCTACTCTTACTAATCTTCTCCCTGATCCATCAGTAAATGAAGCTTCCACTTCAGGACAGGTGTATCAGCCACCTGCTCTTCGATGGACCAAGGATCATCCTATTGATCAAGTTCTTGGTAATCCCTCCTCTGGCATTAAAACTCGACGTCAATCTGGTAACGTCTGTCTTTATGTTAATTTCATCTTTGAAAATGAACCTAAAGAAATAGATGATGCCTTGCGTGATCCTGCCTGGGTCTCAGCCATGCAGGAAGAGCTAGTAGAGTTCATCAGAAACAATGTCTGGCTTCTCGTCCCTAGGCCTCGAAAACGTACTATCATTGGTTCCAAGTGGATTTTTCGAAATAAACTTGATGAGATTGGTACGATTATTCGAAACAAGGCTCGCCTTGTGGCTCAGGGATACAGGCAGGAAGAGGGCATTGATTACGATGAAACCTTTGCTCCTGTGGCTAGGCTCGAAGCAATTCGACTTTTCCTAGCCTTCGCAGCACATATGAACTTCAAGGTTTATCAGATGGACATCAAAAATGCCTTTCTGAATGGAAAACTTAATGAAGAAGTCTATGTGGCTCAGCCTCCTGGCTTTGTAGATCCTAAGTTCCCTGATCACGTCTACAAGTTAAACAAGGCTCTCTATGGGTTAAAACAGGCTCCTCGTGCCTGGTATGATACCCTTTCAACCTTTCTTCTGTCTAAAGGTTTTGTTCGTGGTAAGATCGATAGCACCTTATTTCTAAAGAAATATCCTCAGCATATCCTTCTTGTCCAGATATATGTCGATGACATTATCTTTGGATCCACCAATCCCAAACTCTGCTAAAAGTTTGAGTTGCTCATGAAATCTGAATATAAAATGTCTATGATGGGTGAACTAACATTCTTTTTAGGACTTCAGATCAAGCAATCTGAAAAGGGAATCTTTATCAATCAAGGTAAATATGTACATGAGATGCTGAAGAAATTTGATCTCACATCCTGTACACCGATGAAGACTCCAATGGCTCCTCCTCTGTCACTTGACAAGGATTCCAAAGGGAAACCTGTTGATGTGACTCTCTACAGAGGAATGATCGGCTCTCTGCTGTATCTCACAGCTAGTCGCCCTGATATCATGTACTCTACATGCTTATGTGCTCGTTATCAGGCTGAACCCAAAGAATCCCATCTGACCGCTGTAAAGCGGATTTTCAGATATCTGAAGGGAACTCCTAATCTGGGTCTTTGGTACTCCAAGGACTCAGGGTTCGATCTAACAGCGTATTCTGATAGTGACTTTGCAGGATGTAAGATTGACAGGAAAAGCACCACTGGTGGCTGTCACCTGCTAGGTGGCAAGTTGGTGAGTTGGACTAGCAAGAAACAGAACTCTGTGTCCACATCAACCGCTGAAGCTGAATATGTTGCAGCAGGAATCTGTTGTGCTCAAGTCCTGTGGCTGAGAAATCAACTTCAGGACTATGACATACAACTTTCCAAAATTCCTATCTACTGTGACAACACTTCAGCAATAGCCATCGCTAACAATCCTGTCTTACACTCAAAGACAAAGCACATTGAAGTGAGATATCACTTCATCAGGGATCATGTGATGAATGGTGATATTGAACTCCATTTTGTCCTTACTGAATATCAGCTTGCTGACCTCTTTACCAAACCACTGGATGTAACGCGTTTTAATATGCTCATCAGTGAACTTGGGATGTTAAATCCTGATGATTGAAGTCTATCAGGACAAACAGTTGTTAAATCCTAAAGAATAACTATTCTCAGGACTCTTTTTTTAACAACTCCTGAATGATACTCTCATCAGAAGATAACTCTATTCAGTACTTACAAAATCTTTGTTCAAAATCCGAATACTGATGATTCTCAGGTAAGTACCTCTGCTCCTGAAACCTTATCGCATTAAATGTGATAAGAGGATTTTTTTTCCCAAAACAGTACTTATCTGATAAGTACTCTAATTCCAAGAAAACAATTCCTTCATCAAATTGGAATTATCCCCTGAAAAGGTGGTTTTTAAGTTTTCGAATAAAACAAACTTTTCATCTGCACTGACACGTAATGGGACGTTTCCTGTTCCCCACGACGTGTGTCAGGCGCGTGAACGCGCGTAGAACTTCCTTTTTTTTCATCATTACGTTTGAATTTAGCCGCCCTTTTCTCTCTCATCCATTTTCTCTCTCTTACCACGAGGTATAAAAACCTCACTCGTAACCCATTTTTCTCTTTACGCTTACAATTCTCTCTCAAAGAACTCAAGCAAGAAAAGCTATTTACGCTCTAATCTGCATTCTCAAGAACACCAAGAACACACACTTACCACTTCCTTAACAAGATCAACGTAAGTTTCTTTATGTTCTTTGTTCTTTCCACAATCTAAGTTGGCATTCTTCTCTAAAAAAACTTATTTTGATAAACGTTTCTCCAAAAACCCTAAGATCACTTCGTTTGATCTTAGTTTTCCCAAAATCTTCTAAGATTTTTGTTAAAACGGTTTAAAATGATTTTTCTTATTTCTTTTAAGAATAATCATAAACTCTTATTTTGATAATTCTTCATCAAAATAGAAGTTCTTTTTAATACCAAAACACATTCCTTTTGTGTATTTTGGTATCTAATCCATTCCAAGTATAAAGGATTTCACCACTTTTATAAACACATTCTGTGTTCATTGAAAAGTGAAGAAAAATGCATATTTTGGATCCTTAATCATCCACATATGTTATTTTTTTGTTCTTCAACAGGATGGCTGCTACTACATCCACATCTCTTGACGCTCAGCTCTCCTCTGAGGCCACCACTCTGCTAACGGCTACTGGAAGCCTGCCCATCGTCATTCCCCAGCACGATCTTCAGTTTAAGGCCAACAACCTTATTGGCCTATTTGACATCCCTGCCAGCAAGGACTACCTGAAGCCAGCCAAGGACTTTCTTCTCAATAGTCCTCTGAAAACGGCGTTCACTATCAACACAGCGCCCAACAAACCTCTGCTTCTACAACTGTGGTCCACTGCCACTGCTGCCCAAGAAAGGAACTCGAAGGGCAAGATGCACGAAGTGATCAAGTTCCAAATCAAGGACGACATCATCTCCTTCGGCATTGGGACCCTAAGGAACGTCCTCAACTTCCCAAAGAAGGAGAAATTTCCTCCTCCTCCTTCCTCTGACGAAATCATCGCGTTCCTGGACGCCATAGGCTACAACTGGCCTGTGAGAGAAGGCCTTCCTCTAATCAAGACTGCTGCCACTGTCCACAAGACGGGGCTAAACGCTACGTTCTATTACATATGGAACACGTTTGGTCTCTGTCTGACAGGGAAGACGGGGAGCACAGAGCAATTCCCCACGTCCATCCAAAACATGGTCTACTCTGCGATCAAGAATCGCAAGTTTGACTATGTTCGCTGCATATGGGACGACATGATCAAGAAGATCAAGAATAGGACTCGGGTGGTCAACGTCCCCTACACCAGGTTCTTCTCTGCCGTTCTGGCACTACACATGGGTGCCAACTACCCAACAGAGGGCAACTTCAACAACTATGCCCTGGGAAACAAGTTCCTGGACCAGGTTTCTCCAAAACCTGATGACGTTCCTCTCTCTGTTGTTCTGGTTATTCCTGAACCACAACCAGACGCAGAAGAGCAACCCACCTCTCCTCCTGCTCAAGGTATGTCTTCTCTCTTCTCATCCAAACCATCTTCTTCTCTTTCTCTGCATGCTATGTCAGTAGCTAACCCAATACTGACTTCCCCAGCTGCACCTACTTCTTCGGCGCCCCTGAAGCGCCCTCCTCCCTCTGGCTCCTCTCCTCCTCCACAGCCAAAGCACGCCAAGTCTAAGGCGCAAAAGAAAAAGAAGGCTCCAGCTGGTAAGAAATATTATATTACCCTGCCTCAACTTTTAATAAGCCTTCCCCTTTATCTAAAACTTCTTTACCTGCAGACACCCCTGCTACTGCTCCTGTCCAACAAGAACGTGAGGTTGTTCATCTCGAACACTCAGAGAATGTGGAGGGTAATCGCTCTGATGCCCTCCTAACCTCAGGTAATATTACTAAGCATAATATTGCTATTCCTTCTTCTATGAAAGCTTCTGAGTCCTCTTGTACTCATTTAGCTGCTAATTTTACAGGTTCTTTAGGAGCAGCTATTGAAGAGCATCCTCAACTACACCAGGATGACCCCTTCAACGATTTCGTCTTCACGGACTCCGAACGACAGCTGAGCGCAGCTGAACTTCGTCGTCAGTCCGCTGAACGACAATTACAGGAGGCCCGCGCAGCACTCCTACAGCAGGAGGATGCGCACCAGGCTCGACTCCAAGCTTTGGAGCTGGAGCTTGCCTCAGCCAAGGCCGCTGCGACTGCCGCTGAAGCCGCCGCCGCCTCTGCCACTGCTGCTGCTGCTGCGCGCCACTTCCGCCACCAACGGCCGTGACTCTCTCGATCCCTTGTCTGGATACCATCCACGACAAGGTTTCGCAAGTGGCCACCTCCTCCAACACCCTTCAGGCATCTGTTGATGACCTGAAGGCCACTGCTTTGCCTGCTCTCTCCACCACCATCACCAACAGCACCAACCCTCTCACCACTTTCCAAACAACAGTGGCTCAGAGGTTGGATGCCCAAGAAGCAGGCCTCCGCGCTCTCAAGGAGCAGGTGACAGGCCTCACCAATGCTGTCAACACCATCACCTCTGCTCCTCCACCTCCATCATTCACCAGCGCAGACAGGGATATTCTCCAATCCCTGATCTCCTCTTCCTTCATCTCTCGCAAGATACAGAACGACATGGCCTCTCTCCTTCAGAGGTATATTTCAACAGCCGCCTTAGCTCAGGCACCTGTTGAGGGGGAGAGACATCCTCTTCAGCGAGACCATTCCGTTTATTCCCCCTCCACCAACTGGAGAACAAACGAACAGGGGGGAACAAACGAGGATGATGAAGATGATGATGATGATGATGATGAAGACGACGACTTCTTCGTCGAAAAGGTTCCTGCGTCAACGCCCACTCCAGGGCCTGCACACTCTCAGGGGGAGAACCCCGGTGCACCTGGTACGTTATTCCTACCATCCTCTCCCTCATCTTCTGATAACCAACCCATCTCCACTATTCTTAAGCCTAAACCAACTCCTGAAACCATCACCCTCGACACCTCCTCTGAAGACTCACCCACAAACAACCTACAAATGGTTATCTACCAACCACCCAAACAACCTACCCCTGAACCAACACCTCAATCTACTCCTGAACCAACCTCTAAACCTAAAAACCAAACAGACTCTGAATTTCAGGATGTGAACTTTGGTTCTGTCACTGGTGAGATTATTCGCCTTATGGAGAATAGTCCATCAGAACAAACACGAGCCGAACTGAGCAGAATGACGTTCAGAGTAACTCCCCTAAACCCTGAATCCATTCCTTTTAAACCAACCCGCTTTAATCCTGAAGCATCTTCCTCCAGAACCCCTGAAATCCGAGCCCCTCCTGAAACCATATGCCTTTCATCAGATGATGAATTCATCTCTGATGACTTCTCCACCCCTGCTTCTTCCCCCAGATCTCCTCCCTCTAATTCTCCTAGATCTAAAGGTGAAAATTACTCTGACACTTCTGCTACTATCGACAGGGATGGGCGTTTAGACGCCGTGATAGAGCGACTCGAGAGTACAAGAGTAAAAATTCCTCTTCGTACCTCTTGGGACTCCGAGTTCGCCTATCTATCGTAGGAGGAGTACGACCTCGCTGTACAGGCTCAGGAGGAGCATAATAAAAAGCAGAAGGAAGCATTCCTCTCTGCTCAAGCTGCAAAGAAGCTTGCTTTTGACTTCGTTGATGAAGACGAAGAAATAAGTGCAGATCCAATTCTTGCACAGAAGGCTGCTCTAAAGGTCTTCAACAAAAGAACAGAGGAAGAGATAGAGGTAGTAGACAAAGAGCTTGACTGGTGCAGAGACCGACTTCATCTCAGGAAGCATGGTGCCAGAATAACAGGGATCCATCTTCGTCGAAGCCGCGGCAAGAAAGGAGTTCCTGGCAAAACCTGGCTCACCGTCAAATGCTCAGGAGTGAAGGACGTCGAGCACACTCTGGACAAGTTGGATCGTTACAACTTGTCAGAGTGGAACGAAATAAGAAGCCTACTTCCAAAAGCCAACAAGAACTACAGGGCTGAAGTAGAAGAAGTCATTGATGGACTTATTGCTCGAATCAGAAGAACAACTGAAATACCTGATGTCCTGCTCCAGCCTCCCTCTGCTCTACCAAAACCTCCAGTTCGAAGATCTGCAGGCACCTCAACAAGGAGACCAACTCCTTGCATGCCCAGAACTGTTATCAAGCCACTGGACCTCTCGATGCTTGATCTTTCCTTCCCTGAAGGAGTCCTCTCTCTGAAGGACAAGTTATCAGAGAACCTGTTCATGGTATTTGTGTGAGCGACAACTCCAAAATCCTACGCTTTCAGCGTTTCAGCGAGCTACACAAAGCACCATATGAACACTTGGTATCATTTCTCTTCATCGCTCAGAAGGATAAGAAAAACCAAGATAATAAAGAGATCATTCGCACTGTCAGAGCTATCCTCGATCATAGAATCGCCTTCAGTGACACTCCTGTTTCAATCAAAGTTAAGACTGAAGTAGTTAGCGAAGACTCTGATAGTTAAAAATTTTGTAATTTTCTTTCAGTACTTCATTCATGTACTTATGTATTTTCTTTACTCTTGTAACCTTATTAAGATTAATGAAAATGCAATTCAATGCATTGTACTTTACTCCATCATAGTACTGAAAAAGATCCCTCAAAACAGTAAATGGGACATGTACCTTTATGAGTTCTATTTCCTACTGTTTCATCTAGACTTAGAAATTTTTTTTCTTTCTAGACTTAGACAATTTCTCCATTGTCTTATCATTATCATTTAGGGGGAGATTGTTGATCCAGCTCTCCTAAGACCTGATGAAATGATAATGATCCTGAATCTTTACTTAGTGAATAGGTTTTACTTCTGTTATAGCTTGAGGAATTATCACTGAGTCTGCTCTATGTTATTCCATGTTACTTATGTTGTAACTTATTTTTATAATGATCAGGATCAGGATTAGGAGACGAACGAGTCTGTTCTGCAGTCTACTGATCCTGTCCACTGAAGCAAAGACCTCCTGAAGACATCAAGATCATACTCAAAGAACCATCAGCGACGTTGAAGAATTAGCTGATGACAGGAACAGCATGCTCGTGATCTGAAGACGGAACTCAGTGATAGCAGGCTGCTCAATAGCGTATGACATCCTGAAGATTCATCAGGATACAAGTGACCCTGAACAACATCAGTTTCAGGACTCTACTCACTGATCAGTATCCTGATCCTGAAGGATTAGTGTAATGTCTTAGTCTAATGCACAAAAGGATTATCCGCCTTTACTGACACAAAAGTACATAAGGACAGTCACTTTACTGTTCCCTCCGTACTTATCAGACCTCAAGGCAACTGTTTACACACTTCCTCTTTTGCACAACATGCAAAGAGTATTTGTTTATAGTAAATAGTACAAAGGACCACTTACATTGTGACACGTACACAAAAGTGAGTCTGCATGCATTTAATGCATTGGGTATAAATAGGACTTGAAGAGATGTTCTTCATACTTCTTCTTCAACCTAAAAATACCCTAATCCTTTCTTTCTTATTTCCTCTATCTTCTTTCTTTTCTTCATCTTCTCACTTTAGTGCATAGTGAAAGAAAGCTTAGATTGTTTAGTTTAGACTTATTGTCTTTTCTATTTCCGCAACAATCTGTAAATTCATATTGTTAATATAACAAGAATTTAAAAGTGAAATTTTGTGTGATTATATTCAACCCCCCCTTCTATAATCCCAAACACTATCCTTGCTTGAAGGTCACCTCATTGGGACCAACAACAAGTGACCCTGAACAACATCAGTTTCAGGACTCTACTCACTGATCAGTATCCTGATCCTAAAGGATTAGTGTAATGTCTTAGTCTAATGCACAAAAGGATTATCCGCCTTTACCGACACAAAAGTACATAAGGACAATCTCTTTACTGTTCCCTCCGTACTTATCAGACCTCAAGGCAACTGTTTACACACTTCCTCTTTTGCACACCATACAAAGAGTATTTGTTTATAGTAAATAGTACAAAGGACCACTTACATTGTGACACGTACACCAAAGTGATTCTGCATGCATTTAATGCATTGGGTATAAATAGGACTTGAAGAGATGTTCTCCATACTTCTTCTTCATCCTAAAAATACCCTAATCCTTTCTTTCTTATTCCCTCTATCTTCTTTCTTTTCTCATCTTCTCACTTAAGTGCATAGTGAAAGAAAACTTAGATTGTTTAGTTTAGACTTATTGTCTTTTCTATTTCCGCAACAATCTGTAAATTCATATTGTTAATACAACAAGAATTTAAAAGTGAAATTTTGTGTGATTATATTCAACCCCCCCCCCCCTTCTATAATCCCAAACACTATCCTTGCTTGAAGGTCACCTTATTGGGACCAACACTTTAGATATGTCGTTATGGGTGTTGGTTTAACCAATTGCTTTTGACAACTGGTTTCCCAAAAAGGATCTCAGGCCAATACTCCTTCGTACCGGCTTGTGTGTGGATTATCCTGACAAAACAACGGCTCAATGTTAGAATTTTCACAATCAGATATTGGAAGGTTTACCTTTGGTTGAATTGAGGATTGATTTTCCTTTGGAGTTTCTTCCTCATATCCATCTTGCAAGATACGTTCAAAATCTTCCCAAAAATCATCATCTGATTGTTCATCCATTGTTTCATCCTGTAAAATTAAAGAACTGTTAGAATATTCGGATTTAACATAGGGATGATTTACCTTTTGTTGTAGAGATGATTGATTCGCCACGGGTTTTTCAAAATACTCTTTTAGCATTAACTCATGTTGGCGATTCCTAAGTATCCACATCGGTACATCATCATCGGGATTTTTTTTCCTCTTTTATTCCCCAAAAACTCCCGGAAAGGTTTATTGTAACAGTCTCATCGTAATCCTCCATATCTGCAACACAAACAAAGAAAAATACCCGGAGTAGCACGAAAATAGAAAACTAAAATGAAACTAGAAAGCAAATAACTTAATCGAAAATAAATTCCCAATCAAGGATCGTTTAACTAACTAAACTCTAATATCTACATAAGCAACCGTTCCCCGACAACGGCGCCAAAAACTAGATGCGGTAAATATTATATATAAAAAGTGACACAAGTTTTAACCTCTAAAGCCTAACCACAATTACCACATTCACATGCAAGCGTACCCGATCGTGAGTAATATAGTGTAGGAAAGTCCAGGTATCGTTCTTACCACTGGGAACAATTAAGATAGATGTCAACTAAAGCTATAATTAATTAATCTAGAAAATTGGGGGGTTTTGCTTTTGGAAAAATATTTTAAAAGATAAAAGACAATGAATATACAAACCTAACCAAGAAGTGGAAAATTGATGAACAAACATACATTGGAGATAACTGAATTCATTATGGTTTACTTTTCATGAGATATAGATTAATGATTGTTGTCAGAATTTAAACACATAGCACCCGAGCATGAATATCTAAGATTATAAACCAGGTTGGTCTTCCTAGTCCTAATACATAGACTGATTGTCAGGCAGTCCAGTGCCAGTCACCCAATTCTATCACTATTGCATGGAATTCTACTATCTGGCTGCTCTCGGTCTGAGCTAACCACCTAACACAACTTCCCGTGTTACCGAAGTGAAGGTCAAGAAAGGTGGATTAACCTAACGGAGTCTATCTATCTAGGTCAAACAGATACACCCAACCAACAAGTTCAAATAACCATACAATACGAATCAAACTGGAATCAAAGATAAACATTCAACAAACCATTCATCTATTTAATAAAATAAATATCCAAAGTATTCAAACCACAATGAAAACAGAAAGGAACTAGTACATAGACACACTAATCATAAATGCATAAACAATCCGACTAAAGACCGGTAGATTTGTTGCAGCATTCCCTCGAATCTCCTCCGTAGTCGTCACATCGAGCCTCCATCTTCTCGGGTTGGAAACCCTAAGCGGCTCCATACTAACCTAAACTAAACTATGAGAGAATTGTATGAAAATTGGATGAATCAACTGAATGACCCAATGCTCTTATTTAAAAGAAAACCCGTCAGGCCCGTTTCGCGTTCGTGAAACGGCACCTTCGCGGAGCGAAAACATGCTACGACCAAAACCTAGTCTTCTGGAAGCTTCCGAGAGATAAAATACAACCTTCGCGGCGCGAGCATCTTCCTTCGCGGCGCGAGCATGTGCCTCGTGGCGCGACCTGTTCTCTTCGCGGCGCGAACCTGATGAGTCCGGCTTCCAGCTTTTTCCTGATATTTTCCGGAACATTCTCTTCCCTTATTTGCTGAAGATCCGTCTTTTGGAGGAAGTCATCCGTCTTAGGGAGCAAGAAAGCAGTCTTAGGAGCCAAGAAAAGTCCATATTTCCAAAGTCTGCACAAAAGTCTCCTTTTCGACGTTTTTTACCCTCTTTTTATACTTTTACGCACAAGCACCTCCAAAACCTACAAGATCAGGATTTACAACCTTTTTAAGTCAAACAGTATCAAAAATACTCTCAAATTAAATACAAAAGTAGGGAATTAGCACGAGTTATCAATAACACTTTCAACGACACATAATAAACACTGATCACATAATATCATACCTGATTCCTTCATGATCTGATTAAGGGATCGAGGAGCTTCTCTCTCGTTTCCCCTCTTTCGTTTCCTTGAAGAAGACGAATCTGTAATTTTAATTCGTTCATCAAATAACTTGGTTTCACAACAGTTTCAACGTAAGAAATAAAGGTTTCACAATGTTTCATCAGATAAAAAAATTCAGACGTTTCACAAACTTAAACTATTTCATAAGATTTCATAAATCTAAGATATTGAAACAAGTATCACCTTTACAGATTACAGCTTTTGAATCAGGCACATTCCCTACAAAAAAAGGTCATATTCTTATGATTAACCTCGAAAACGACCAAACTAAAACGAAACAATTATCTGCCTGATTTCATACATGGTAGATGTTCATTATCAGAATCCATATATGGACAAAGGGGATTGTCTGCAATATTTGTGAACCTTGAAAATGACGTCTTCAGCCTAATCCTATCACTGGATCGTCTACCTGAAGAGAAACTCAAAATCAACACTTATATAAAAATCACAAGAAAGGTCACCACTGAAAACCCACACAAAAAACGAAACCCTAACCTCTATTCCGAATCAAAGGTCGATAATCGTCTATTATCTAATCTATATAGGCAAGAATTTGTAATCAGTTGAAACTCAAACTCTTATCAATGTCATAATCCTTTCCGTAATCCACGTTGAGTAAACATGGCAATACCCAAATCTGAAACCCTACAACATTGCCAGTTCATATGTGGAGAAGAAATCGAATAGATATGGAGAATCACGTACTCAGAGAGTCGAATAGATGTTAAAAAGAAATCGAAGAGAGCCAATTTTGAAGTCCTGAAGATTCGGCCGCTTCTTTTTTGATGAACTTGATAGTGAATTTACATTATCCATATTGCCCCTCCCTACTAGACGCCCTCCCAAGCGTGTCCCCATGTTGAATTCATAATTACAAATATGCCATCAAATCACCCTAGCCATAGATTAAAAAATTGGATGGCTACGATTTAGTACACAAGTTCACATGTTTTTTGGGTTGACAAAAGAAAATCCCTCTAAGAGAGAGAGAGAGAGAGAGAGAGAGAGAGAGGTGCCTTCTAGAGAAAACCAAATAATTCCTAAAAACTTGAGGACCAATCTAAGACATTGATCTTAAAATGGGTATAAAAGGAATGATCGTCATTTTGCAAAAAAAAAAAAAAAAAGTTTACGGTTCATTCATAATATGAATATGAAACTTCAGATTCATATTATGAAACTTCAAATTCATAATATGGAAATCAGATTCATAATATGAAATTTCATATTTATCTTATGAATATTCACTAGATGAAACTTGGATTCATCTTATGAATCTTCAACTCACTACATTAAATTTCATACTCTTATGAATCCAAAAATAATGTCTATTTACATATAAATTCATCTTATGAATACAAACATAAATTCAACTTATGAATATAAAACAAAATGTCCATTTACATTTATATTCACCTAATGAATACAAAACCAACTGTCCATTTACATTTATATTCACCTAATGAATACAAAATCAACTATCCATTTACATTTAAATTCACCTAATGAATACAAACAAATGTATATTTACATTTAAATTCATCTAATGAATCTTCACATCATTGTCCACTTTAGCCTTCAGTAACACATGATGAATCTACAAGAACAAAAATGATAAACACTTAAGAACACATGATGAACCTTCAAGAACACAACTTCAAAAACTAGAGTTTTTCAAGAATGATTTCCTAAAATCTTCATAAAAATGTTAAAATTTAGATATGTTGCTCAAATCAAGATTACAAACAACTTTTGTGAAACAACAATCTCTAAAATTGAATCAAACTAACCTAAATTTAGAAAAAATCTCAAAAACCCTAGAAATTGGGGGTTTTAACTATAACTTACCAGATCTGGTAGAGAACGATGGCGGTGGTGATGGAGGACGCCGACGACGACGGTGGTGGAGAACGACGACAGTGGTGGTGGCGGTGGTGGCGACGGCGGTGGCGGTTGCGGTGGCAGCAGATCGGAACAGAACTAGATTCTTTGATCAGAGGTAGACGGTGGTGGTTACGATGGTGGCGGTGGTGGTGGTGGTGGTGGCGGCGGCAATGACGGTGGTGGCAGCGACGGTGTATGTTTTTCGGCGATAAAAGGTGTTGGTGGATGAGAGGAAGAAGATGATAAATTCTCAAAAGTGCAAGTGGTTTCTTGCTTAATTCTCAAGCCAAGTGTTAAAATGTCAAAAATACCCATTTGGGGTTATAATCAGGTGTGGCTCACAAAAAATAAAAAGATTATTACCATGGTCCTATTTCTATTATCAACCATTGATTAAAATTTTTGATGGTTCTAGATTAGTCCTCAAGTTTTCACTAATAAAATGGTTTTCATTTTATTATTCATCTCTCTCTCTCTCTCTCTCTCTCTCTATATATATATATATATATATATATATAAAGGAGGGTTCATTTACAAACCATCCATAGAATACAAACTTACAAACTTCTACTAACCAATCACAAATTTTTTATTTCATTTAAATTTAATTAAATAAAAAGGGTATATAGGTCAATTTGTATATCTGAGGGTTTAAAACAAATGTATCCAAATTAATTTTAATGAATAATTAATGTAGATAACAACAGATTACAATCACCACCCCCTAAAAATAAGGGATTGCATTTAAAAAAGAAAGATTTTAATTTTAGAAAAAGCTAAATTATGGTGTGTTATCATTCTAGGTTTTGAAGTTCGTTGGCATGAACATGAATTTTTGTCTTTTTAACGATGACGCAGTCCGATTTCGAAGATTTATCGCACAATGAAACATATGTTGTTGATGTTTTGCAAGACAACGATGGATTCTTGGCATTGTTTATGTCCACGTATGATAGAGGTAATTGTTCGGAGTTGAATTAGTTTTCGTTCAGGATTGTTACGGTCAAGTGGGAGTGATTGCAACGTTTCAACTTCATTTTCAACTCAGTTTATTTTGGTTCATCTCGTTTCAACTCCGTTTTCATCTCGGTTAATTTTGTTTCATCCCATTTTCAACTTCGATTTCATCTCGGTTAATTTTGGTTCATCCCCGTTTCAACTCGTTTTCATCTCGATTTATTTTGGTTCATCTCGTTTGACTCCGATTTTATCTCGGTTAATTTTGTTCATCCCTGTTTCAACTCGGTTTTCATCTCAGTTAATTTTGGTTCATCTCGTTTCAACTCGGTTTTCCATTTTCATGTCGGTTAATTTTGGTTCATCTCGTTTCAACTCCGTTTTCATGTCGGTTAATTTTGGTTCATCTCGTTTCAACTCCGTTTTCATGTCGGTAAATTTTGGTTCATCTCGTTTCAACTCCGTTTTCGTGTCGGTTAATTTTGGTTCATAATCAGTATCAGGGCCTTCCTCACTGATCAGTATCTTGATCCTGAAGATTAAATAATGTCTTTTACCTAATGCACAAAAGGATTACACGCCTTTCTGACACATAGTACAAAAGGACAGTAGCTTTACTGTTCCCTCCGTACCTATCAATCCATAAGGCAACTATTTGTTATAAGCACCCTTTTGCACAACATGCAAAAGTAATTGTTTATAGTAAATAATACACTAGGACCACTAAGAGTGCAACACGTGCACATAGTAGGTTTGCATGCATTTAATGCAATGTGTATAAATGGACGTGAAGAAGATGTTCTCCATACTTCTTTCTTCATCCATCTTATACTTCAATCCTTTCTTTCTTAACCTTCTAGTTCTTTTCTTTTCTTATCTTCTCACTTAAGTGCATAGCGAAAGAATTGTAACTTTGATTGTTTAGATTAGGCTTAGGGGCTGTTTGTTTACATCTGAATGATACCATTCAGATGTAAATGTCTGATTCGGTCAGACCTATTCTTGTTTGGATGAATTTTAAAAAGGGTCTGAATGATATAATAAACCCTGAATCGCTCATTCACCCCTCTCCTCCACATACGATTTAGATGTGAAAATTTCCCAGGTTTGCCCTTGCCCCTCTCTTTCTCCATCCTCCCTTCTCCGTAGAGTCTCCTTCCTCCCGATTTTGTGATTGTCTCTACTCCCTCCTCTCAATCGACTGCTCGATATACACCTATTGTAAAACCCATCGATGCACCCCCTGTTGTGATTGTCCAACCCACGGTTGATTTAACAAATAAGGCTTCTCGATTTCTTATGTTCTTCTCTGTGTCATTATTTTGATCTCATTGATTCCATGATGCATTTGTGTATTTGAAGTTGTATATCAATACAGGAAATCTATATAGCTTCAAGTTTTTCTATGCTTTTACACATCTAACAATTATGGCGTTCATTTTGCTTTTGATTCACAAACACATGGAGATTCCTTTGGCTATATTGATATTGGGACGAATTTGTTGAGTACTTTTGATATTTGGCAATTTTAGTGATAGCCCACTAGGTGTTCGATGTAATGCCAATGTGACATATGTACATTTTAACAATGGAGACAACTAAGAAAAGAGTCTGATAATCGAAGGAACCCAATTGAAGGCTCTTAATAAGATCGTCTTCGCATTATTCATGTATGTTGAAGATGTTGGCGAACGTCAAGTTTAAGCCTAGACATCAGATTCGAAAAAAAGTCGGTTCATATATAGAACTAAATTGAGCTTCAATTCTGATTACAATCATAATCACGATGTTTTAAAGGAACTTCACTTGCATCATTTTCGTTATCATGCTTGATTCTTCACATTATTCACGTGTGTATGTGAATGAAAATAGTTATTCCAAATTTCCGATGTAGGTATACTTCAGAAGGCCTCCATGATTAACGATGACTGCCGCCGTGAGAGTGACGGAAGCATTTTGATTGTTCGAGTGCTTTTGGCAGCTTCAATTTCAGCATCTGATTTCGCTAACAGATAAAGCAACATGGCGACTAATTTTCATTGCTCTTCTGGATTTTTCTTTGGGTATCTCCTTAATGGCATTTGTGACGTTGGTTTTCTTTCTTCCATATTCCATATCGAACTACGACACAACAAAGATGAGAAGAGTCTGGTTGGGTTCAAAGAATGTTTTGAAGTTTTAACACAGCAATGGTGCGTAGACATGTTTGGGTTTGGAGTTTGCTTCGAAGCCTATTATGCGATGATTAGTGTTGCATTCGATCTGGTCCTAGCTATAGACTGGAATCAGCAACGGTGTGTTCTTAGCTGTGTTCCTTTTTAGTTTTGTCGCAACCTGTTTTGCTGATGTGTGCGCGTTTACACCTCGTAAATTAGTCGCTTAGGTTGTTTGTTAGTGGCAAGACTTGGCTTTACGCTCAATAGCGGTTTCTTTTTCGGTTTGGCTATTGTTTGTTCCTTTTTTGATCAGAGTCAAGCGTATTTTCTGGTGGGTTTGGTAATACATGATGGATTATTTGCTATTAAAAATTTTGTTTTCTTACATGGGTATCGATTTCTCATTATAAAAATTTTTATTTAGAACTTTGTCAAACTATAATTATTATTCCATACAGACTGAGGGTAAACTGGTAATTTTGTATCATTCAGACTGGTGATTCAGAGCTGTTTCCAAACAGTTATTTTAATCTGACACTTGAATCATACAGAGTCTCTTAACCATACTGACCATTTAATCATTCATAACTAAATCATTCAGTAACTGCCAAACAACCCTTTAGTCTTAATCTCTTCCGCAAACAGTCTCTGTAAATTCAGTGTTTATATAAACAAGAATTTAAAAGTGACATAATTGTGTGATTATATTCAACCCCCCTTCTATAACCCTTATACTAATCTTTATTACTTGAAGGTCACCTTTGGGACCAACATGTATCTTCTTCTTCTTGCACCTTATGGCCAATGTAGAAGAGAATATTGGTTTAAGGGATGGAACTCCAAAAGTGCATGCAACAACTCATTAATAGAACCATATAAATGCACAGAATGACGAATTATAAAGATTATTGAAATAAACCAAAAGTGGAATGAATCCTTCCACATTTATCGAGATTTCCTAATTTGATTTGAGATGACATTATGGTAATGTATTAAACTGCCCTTCCGTCATTCTTTCTCCATTTAAAATATTAAAATAATCCACTTTATTAACATAATTAGCCAAAATAAATCTTGACCATTGATTGATGAGATCTATGGTTTATAGATGGGTTGTATAGTTTGTATAATAAATGTGGTTTGCAAATGAAACCATCCCTATATATAAGTACGTATATTTTTTGGCGGTCGATTTGGTTGATACTGCTCAAAAAACTTTTAAACCATAGATCATAGCGGAGCGAGTGGTTTGGCTATTTTAAGACTGAACTAGACCATCAGATTGCTTAAACAACAAAAATTTGGTTTGATTGACTTGGTTCGGTCAGTTTGGGCTGTCCAACGACTTTTTCTTTAACATTCCTAAGCTGAGTCATGCCTCGGTGCCATGTGGCACCATGGCGACACCAAGACTCGTTTTTTAGAACCTTAATTAAAAAAATATGATTAAAAATGATAAAAACTATAATTAACTAGTAAATATATTTAACATAAGAAAAACTCATTACTCACTCACCACAACGCTACCGTTCTTGCTCTCTCATAAGCACACCAATTCATAAAATAAACTCGAGAGAGACGAACTAGATATCAAGATAAGATGCACAAAGATCAGATTAAGTTCTCTTCTTCGCACACTTCTCGGGTTAATCTCAGCTTCAATAGGGTTAACGGTTGAACCTTAAGAAGTATAAGGACTGAAAATGGAAATTTGTTAAACCATGAGGGACCATTTTGTAATGAAAGGGTTTGATACTTTGATTCCTATTTCTTCTTCTTCTTCACTGCAACCGATCTCCATTGTTGAAGTGAACAACAACAACAACAACACTCTCCACTGTCTCAACAACCACCATCTCCGCCATCCTCCTCCTCCCGGCAACTGCAACAATGGAGCCTGACGTCAGCATCGACACAAGCTCCATCATCCGGATCGCCGTCCTCCCGATCGGAACAATCCACCTCCACCTCTTCCGCAAGTACGCCGGGATGCTCTCACGCCACCACAAGATCGAACTCTCATCCATCACTTCCTTCTACACCGAGCACCAGAAGTCTCCTTTCTCTCAACAGCCCTGGGATTCCGGCAGCCTCAAGTTCAAGTTCATCGTAGGCGGATCGCCGCCGAGTCCTTGGGAGGATTTCCAATCCAACCGGAAGATTCACGGCGTTATCGGAATCTGTCACTGTCCGTCTTCGCCTGATCTCGGTAGTGTTGTTCAGCAATTCGCTACGGCCTGTAAAGGATACTCTTCTTCTCTTGTTCAACGCTGTTTTGCGTTTTCTCCTGGAGATACACAGGTTGTTTGCCCTAATTCTTTTCTAGTTACTTGATTTATCTGATTTGAGTATTCGATTTATAATGGTTTTGGTTATGAACTGTACTCATTGTGCTTAATTGTTTGTCTATATGCTGTTAATATAGGAATTGTTTTATAGTTCCAAAAGCCATCAACTTCATTAGAAAAGACCAGCATTGGGTGCTGGAGTGATTTCACCGTTTGTAGGCTGCGATGTTGCAATATGTATCTTGTTTTTCTTGATGGAGAGTTGCCGTGTGTTTTCAACTTGTTTAGTGGACCCTGGGTCTCGGTTACTCATTAATAGTATTCGTATGGATATTTGATTACTGGAAGAGAGAATGGACTTAAAAGAAATAGGCAAGTATCTTTTGGAGCCAGGCTAATGATCTTGGTTTCATACTCGATAGATACTCAAATACCAAATGCTTCACATATTTGTGTGGCTTCAGTTCTCAAAGAAATTCAGTGTAGATTGGAGACTCAGGAGACACATTTCCTTCACCTGCTCAAAGTCGTAGCATTTAGACAATTTTCCGTAAGATGCTACTACTGAGGAGCAGAAGGGATGTGATATGCAGTGCAGTTTCCTGTAGGGCTGACTGGTATTGAAGAGTTAGGCTATGTTTCCATTTACTTGCCTACACCTATGCATTTATGTAATGATTCAAATTTGCATTTTTTAAAATTTTCCGCTCAATGTGAATACACTTCTTACTTAAGGACTCATGTGACTTATGTCAATGTCTGTCACCCTTTTATTGATCTGTGGGTCAATAATATATTGCAAATTGCAGGGATTTTTTACATTGAGTCCATCCTAGAAATGATCCTAGAACAATGGTTCACCTATGTTTTTGTATCTTATATTGCAGCTAGCAGATGGGAATAACAAAGGAAATAAATTGGTTTTGTTTCCTCCTGCTGACCAGCGGACTCAGGAAATTCACCTGCAAACAATGATGCAAGATATTGCTGCTTCACTTCTAATGGAATTTGAGAAGTGGGTTCTTCAAGCAGAATCTGGTGGGACCATTCTAAAGACGCCTTTAGATTCTCAAGCCAGTCTCAGCTCAGAGGAGGTTTATGTTTTAGGTGTCCTGATGTTTGAATAATTGCTATTTTCTTTTTCCTCCTTTTCCCCAAATCTACCAAACATTGAATTGTCAAGTTCATGCTTTAAGAATGCCAACTTAACCTACTTGATCAACTGTTTCAGGTGATCAAAGCAAAAAAAAGGAGACTTGGCCGGGCGCAGAAAACAATAGGAGATTATTGTTTACTAGCTGGATCACCTGTTGATGCCAATGCCCATTATTCTACTGCTTTAGAACTGGCCCGGCTGACTGGAGACTACTTTTGGTATGCTGGCGCATTGGAAGGAGGTGTTTGCGCCTTGCTGGTAAGCATATTAAAGCATCAATGGTTAAAGATGCAAAAGTTATCATACTTCATGCATTTACATTTGGTATCCGGTTCTCTTTAATAATCATGCTGTTACTTCAGCAGCAATTTCCTCTTGGCCTATTTATTTTATGCTCTCAAATAAGCATATACAAACCTATCCTTCATTCTAAGTGTGCTTGTCTAGTTGTCTGAGTTTGCATGCTTGCTCATGATGTGACATTGTTTTCTCTATGTAATATGGACCTAGACGTTATTTCTTATCGTAATGGCAGTTAAAAAAACATATGGTTAGGGAATTTGGTGGATTAACCTATTGTTACTTTGGAGTTTGGAACAAGGAAAAGATGGTATGCATAGAGCTAGAAGAAGAAACTGTGTGTGGAAACAACATTGATTTGGATATGGCATCAGGCATGTATCATTGTATCCACACCCTTAGGTAGTCTAAACCTCATTAAAACATAATACATAGACAACTCACGGAGAATCTGTTTTAATCGAAACAATGTCTCTAAAACTATATTTTGGCAATTTTAGATATTAAATTTTCATAGTAACAGATGACATGTATGATACCGATTCTATAGTTTTATCATTGTAAGCCAAAATTATGATACTTTTTAGTTTTATTTTCTTTGTATGATTCCCCCAAATTTCGCCTCTTTCAGAGCCAAGTTACAAGAATGTATGATGATGCTAATAGACATTGTATATATTTATAGTAATGATTGTATAGATTGATAGACATTTATGTTGATTGACAGCAATTATGTTGATTGACATCAATATTTGTATAGATTGATAGGCATTTATGTTGATTGAGAGCATATCTGTCAATTCTCTTGTATATATTCTGGTGATTGCTCTTTAGAAAATCAATCAAAGAATTATTCTCTCTATCATGGTATCAGAGCGTTCTGCTCCACAAAGCTAATCGGTAGCCTTCTCCACTTCTATTTTTGTTTCCGATCAGCTCCTTCTTGCCGCCAGTTCCTTCTTTCTATCTCCTCCTATCAGCCATGGACTCAAAGATTCATCCAGCCATGACTGTCTCAAACATAAAGAATTTTATCCCCATCACCCTGGAAGTTGAAACAGCCCACTACACTACGTGGTCTGAACTCTTCCAGGTTCATTGCACCGCCTATCAGGTCGCTGACCACCTCCTTCCCAAAGCCACTGCCGATGCTTCCTCCTCTAAGTCTCCATCTAAGGGGCTGTTTACCAAATCTTGTCTGTCTGTCTGTATGGATAAATTTGTCTGTCTGGATAAATATGTCTGTCTGGATAAATTGATGTTGATGTTTACCTTTTTATTTAAATCAACAGTCTGAATGTCAGAAATGACCAATTTACCCTTGACTACGAATTTGTCTCTCCAAGTATATTCGTGTGCCCAAATAAACTTGTCTGTCTAGATAAATTTGTGATGTTGTTTACCTTTTTAACTGAATTAGCAGTTTGAAAGACTCAAATGACCGATTTTACGAGAAAACATGTATTCATAAATTCATTGACTAATAAAAACTCAAAATATAACATAAAACTTATTCTAAAAAATTCTCATTCCACACATGTCAAAGAAATTGGATTCCACATGGCAAAAGAAACTTTCAATAAGCTACTGTTAAAAAGAAAAAGAGGGTGACAGATTTCTGCAGCAAAGGGAAAATTAAAAAAAAATTAGGTAACTATATTTATAAAGTAAAGGAAGAAAAAGGGGGAAACGCCCTGGCAGTGGTAACTCCATAGAAGAGGAAGAAATGGGAAACAAATATATAGAAAAGAGGCAACTCCATTTTTGCAGCGAAGACCAAATATACAAAGAAATAGCTGGTAATTCCATTTTTGTTCTTCTTCTAACTGGAGGGGATGTGGTAGCAGCGCGCAACGATCTAACGAAGATAGGGGACAAAGGTGGGGACGACCAGTGTTCATCACCGGAGATGAGTAGATCGCCGGAAATGAGTAGCAGTGGTGAGGACAGCGAAGGGGACGACCAGTGAAGAATATGATGACTGTAGCTAGGGTTTGAAGAAGCAAGAAAAGAGGCTTGTATTTTCTTAAAAGAACGACTCGTATTTAGAAGGGTATAGTTGTCAAAAAATGGGCTTAATGGGGACAAGAGCCCCTTGCTGGCTGTGCGATTAAGACTATAGATGAGTCATTAAGTCATTAGTAAACAGTCACAAATGTCTGTGCGAATAAGCCCTTTTGTCCATTAAGCTCATTAAGTCGTTAGTAAACACCCCCTAAGTCTTCATCTGATGATGAAGCACTATGGAAACGGATTGATGCCATAGTCCTACAATGGATTTATGGCACCATATCCACAGATCTTCTTGATACCATTCTGAAACCAGGTAACACAGCCCACGAGGCCTGGTCTACCCTGGCCAACCTGTTCAAAGATAATAGCAATACCAGGGCTGTTTACCTCCAACAACAGTTCTCCAACATCAAGCTTGAAAACTTCTCCAACGTGGCAGCCTACTGTCAGGAAGTTAAACTCCTTGCTGACCAGCTTGCTAGTGTTCGTGCTCCGGTTGACAACCAACGTCTTGTTCTTCAACTACTTACCGGTCTCACTGAACACTATGATGGTATATCCACCATCCTGCAGAATCGAGAGCCTCTACCCGACTTTCATGAAGCCCACTCGCGACTTCTCATGGAAGAAACTAAGCGTAAACACCGTACGTCCACGTCTGCCACAACCATTGCGACCTCAGTTTCCAACCTACGCAACAGCCCTGATACGCTCATCAACTCTGGCACCACTACTGACCGCGTCCCGCGGTCGCGGTCGTATACGTGGCCGGGGTCGGGGTCGCGGAAACGCAACAAGAGGAGGACGTGGTTTCACTTCGTCAAATCAACATCCATACATTGTTTTTCCACAGTCTTGGGCCTCTAATCAGTGGGCCAGCCTCATAAACAACCAGGCCCAACAATGGCCAACAGGAAATCCTAGCCCACCATGCCCATACCCTTCCACGCCCAGGCCTAATACAAGTGCTGGTATTCTCGGAGCCGCTCCCTCTCAGGCTTACATGGCAGGACCAGTTCCAACCGACATCAATCAAGCCCTCTACACTTTGTCCCTCAATCATCAGGATCAGGACCCCGTCGGCTACATGGATACTGGAGCTACCAGTCACATGACAAACCAGCAAGGTATCATTTCCCCGTCTGTTTTTAATGATTGCACTTCTAAACATATTACAGTCGGAAATGGCATGACCATTCCTGCTATTGGACAGGGCAACCACACTCTACCACCCCCTTTCCCACCCCTAAAACTAAATAATGTACTCTGTGCACCTCAATTAATCAAAAATCTTATTTCTGTCCGTCGCCTTACCACTTATAATTTAATATCTATTGAGTTTGATCTTTCGGTTTCCTTGTAAAGGATCTCAAGACCAAGGCTCCTATCCTTCGATGCAATAGCTCGGGCGATCTATATCCTCTCACGACTCCTCTCCACAGTCTCTCCTCTCCTACTTCAACATTCGCTGCCATTACTCAGGACCGTTGGCATCAACGACTTGGGCACCCGGGACAATTTATTGCATTCTCTAAAATCCTCTTCTTGCATTAATTTTGGGAAACCTAGTTCTATTATTTGTCAATCTTGTGTTTTTGGCAAAAGTGTTAAGCTGCCCTTTTATGATTTATTGAATAAAACGTCTTTACCTTTTGATATTATACATAGTGATTTGTGGACCTCACCGGTTCTTAGCACTGGTGGCCACCGTTACTATATAGTGTTCCTTGATGACTACACTAACTTCCTGTGGACATATCCAATCGGTAACAAGTCTCAAGTCTTTGAAACATTTACCCACTTCAACAACTTCATAAATACCCAATTTGAGCGAAAAATAAAACAGTTCCAGTGTGACAATGAGAAAGAATACTCAAATAATAACTTTCAAAACTTTTGTCACCAAAATGGCATGTACTTCCGTTTCTCTTGCCCCCATACCTCCTCCCAAAACGGCAAGGCGGAACGCAAAATCCGCACAATCAATAACATGCTCCGCACACTTCTCGCTCAATCTTCTCTCCCACCTAACTTATGGCATCACGCTCTCGAAGTTGCAACCTACCTCCTTAACATTCTCCCAAGTAAAAACCACAACTTTCTCTCACCCACCACCCTACTTTACAAGTGTCAACCCACCTATGAACACCTACGTGTGTTTGGCCGCTTGTGTTACCCCATTCTTCCTCCTAACACCCTTCACAAGTTAGTAACCGTTCACAATCCTATGTTTTTCTCGGGTATCCCTCTAACCACCGAGGCTACAAATGTCTCGAACTCTCGATCTACACACCCACAAAATCTTCATTAATCGCCATGTTCATTTCGAGGAATCAATCTTTCCTTATCAAATTCGCTCTCCCGCCTCCACTTCCTCCTACGATTTTCTCTCCCCTCCCATTCATCCTCTTTTGTGGTCCCACATCTCCCAACCAGAACCCCACCAACATATACCCAGCCACCATCTAACACCACTCAGCCCACTTCTACTATCCCTACCACCTAGCCCATCTCTACAGCCCCCATCGACCACGACACTGCACCAAACAACCCAAAACAGCCCAACAAACAACCCATCCCTCAACTTCCACAAATCCTATCACTCACACTTACAGCCGAAGATAGCCTGGTAGCACTCAACCTAGGTATGGTTTTCTTCCAGACAATACAGCTCCTGCACACCCTGCCCCAATAGCCCAACCCACTCCGTCCCAACCACCTGCGCCTCCGCTACCCACCCGCACCATGCACACGCGCTCTATGAATGGCATTTCTAAACAAATTAGACCTAACCTCAACTTTCACACTTCGACCATTGTTCCTGTTCCCAAAAACCCACAGGTTGCCCTATCCACACCGAATGGTACAATGCTATGAATGATGAATTTAGTGCTCTCATTAAAAATGAGACCTGGGAACTTGTTCCTAAAACTCCAGATATGCACATCATTCGCAGCATGTGGTTGTTTAAGCACAAATTCAAGTCGGATGGAAGCCTTGAACGCTATAAGGCTCGGTTGGTATGTGATAGTAGAAAACAACAGGTGGGTATTGACTGTGGGGAAACTTTTAGTCCGGTAGTCAAACCGGCAACTATCCGTTTGGTGTTATCTTTAGCTATTCTCAGTCATGGAACATTCACCAACTTGATGTCACCAATGCTTTCCTACATGGGAATTTGATTGAAACGGTTTACATGCATCAGCCCATGGGGTTTCGACATCGGGATTATCCAGATCATGTGTGTCGCCTTAAAAAATCTCTATAACGGTTTAAAACAGGCACCCCGCGGTGGTATCAACGCTTCACTGATTTTGTTTTCAGGACAGGCTTCATACAAACAAATCTGACAACTCTCTCTTCATCTATCATCAAGGGACACACACAGTCTATCTTCTCATATATGTGGATGACATCATCCTTACCACCTCTTCTGATGATCTTCGCAAACACCTGATGTCTTCTCTTGCTAGTGAATTTGCTATGAAAGACTTGGGACCCTTGACTTACTTTCTAGGCATTTCGGTCACTCGCACCGGTGATAAAATGTTTCTATCGCAACAGGCCTATGCTAAAGATATTATACATCGAGCTGCTATGGATTCTTACAAGCCTGTCCCCACTCCTGTTGATACTAAATCTAAGCTGAGTGATTTCTCGGGCCCTTTATTTGACGACCCGACTACGTACAGAAGTCTTGCGGGTGCTCTTCAGTATCTCACCTTCACACGTCCCGACATAACATATGCCGTACAACAGATTTGTATGCATATGCACTCACCTCGCATTGATCACTGGAATGCCCTCAAAAGGATTATTCGGTACATTTAGGGCACTTCTGAGTTTGGTCTTCTCTTAGGACCCACGTAACAGCCATACTTACTTGCCTACACTGATGCCGACTGGGCTGGTTGTCCCGACACTCGACGTTCCACATCCGGCTACTGTGTTTATCTCGGTGACAACCTCATATCCTGGTCTTCAAAACGCCAGTCCACCATCTCTCGCTCCAGTGCAGAAGCTGAGTATCGAGGCGTTGCTAATGTTGTGGCCGAGATTTGCTGGCTTCGGAATTTGCTTCTTGAGCTACATCACCCTCTCTCACGTGCAACCTTAATCTATTGTGACAATGTAAGTGCCATTTATCTATCTGGCAATCCTGTTCAACATCAGCGTACCAAACATATTGAAGTAGATATTCACTTTGTTCGGGAACATGTCCAGCGAGGTAATGTTCGTATTCTTCATGTGCCGTCTCGTTACCAGATTGTTGACATATTCACCAAAGGACTCGCGCGGATATTATTTGAAGACTTTCGATCCAGTCTCAGCATACGCTCTCCTCCCGCTTCGACTGCGGTGGTGTAATAGACATTGTATATATTTATAGTAATGATTGTATAGATTGATAGACATTTATGTTGATTGACAGCAATTATGTTGATTGACAACAATATTTGTATAGATTGATAGGCATTTATGTTGATTGAGAGCATATCTCTCAATTCTCTTGTATATATTCTGGTGATTGCTCTTTAGAAAAACGATCAAAGAATTATTCTCTCTATCAGTTGCAAATTTATGGCTGCCCTTTTCAGGTTAATAACATTTTTATCGAATCTCTTAGCAATAGTTCGATTGAAGTTGCAATATAGCACAAACACACTATCTTATTGTAAAGCACTTAGGTAAAACCCTTAAATTTCAAGAGTACAACATCCACATCTGTGAAGGATTAAATACAAATTACTAATGCATTAAGAGTTACGATCTGTTGAGAATTTTTGGTTTAAAGAATGTTCCAGATGGGTGGAACAACAAAAGTTGGAGTGGGCCCCCTACCTAGAGTTCAAGGCTTTTGTTACAAAGCTCCAATCAAATGCACTCTAAGCGTTTAATTTTTTTGCTCTCTAGTTATAGAGTGTAGAAAGGTGAGTTAAATCTTTGGAGAGTGCGATGGCAATTGGGGATGGCTTGAGAGATAAGTTTTTGTGATTTTTGTAATTTTTCACAATTGATTTTCTATCTGGAGGTCCCTGTTTTCAGAAAAATAATAAAAGATAAAGTAAAATCAAAATAATCTTGCATGTTTAGCCACTTATGTTCAAGCATATATTTATTTATTTTTTAATGAGGAATGGCAGTAGTTAACCTTTCTCGGTTTACCATAAAATTTTACATTTTGCTGCATCGCTTAGGTAGGAAACTTTATATATTTTATGCAAACCCAAGGATGTTCAATATTTTCCTTCCTTTTTAAACAGGAATGTAATTCCAATTCAGATTTTATTAATTATTTAATATTACTAAATTAGAATTTATAGAAGCTATTGCAAGACAAAAGATGTTCGTTAAAATAAGAAGATAGATACAGACTACTCAGTTTTATATTAATGGTTTTGAAAATATCATGGACGTGTTATGAACTAGTTAGTGGAGAATAAGGGTTAATTTGAAGCATTTGGTATGCCGGTAGTTGATTTTATTTGATTTTGGAGTAAAAGGTGTCTGCCAAAGCTAAAAGTAAAGAAGCAAAAGTGTTTGTAAAATAAGCGATCCTGTATGTAGCAAGTGAATGTGTGTTCAAAAGCATGGGATTGGCTATGTGCTATCATGTTATATATAAAATGAATCTAGTGCAAGATTCCTTATATTTATTTATAGGGTCCCTGACAAAATGCTGTGATTTAACCTTCAGTAATGGTTGTTTGCATAGTTGTTAAAAGCGCGCTTCATGTGCGCTTAAAGCCCTGAAGCCCTGCTTAAGGCGCTTTTACTGAAGCGAAGCCCACATGTTACCTGAAGCGCGGTGAAGCGCAAAAAGCCCAAAAATCCCTTGAAAGCGCGCTTCACATATTTATAGGTTATTTGACTTTTTTTTAAAATTATTTGACCATCTATATATTAAATTAATACCTACGACTTCTCATATTTCTTTTTCACGGCTGACCTATCGACTTCTCCTTCAATCCAGGTTACGATCTCCACATTCTTCTTAATTCGATTTCTTTAATCCTCTAATAGTCTAATCTAATCTATAATTCTTAATTCTTATTAATTCGATTTCTTTAATTCTTCACTTCGATTTTTGATCACATCTTCTTTGATTCGATTTTTCAATTTGTTCAACATGATCACATCGATTTCTTTAATGTGAAGAATGCAATCTGTTTACTTCTTAATTCTTCACTTCTTTTTTGTTTGTTGTAATCTGTTCACATCGAATTAAGAATTAAGAAGTAAACATTCGACTCCTCTAATAGTCAATATGTAATCTGTTTACTTTTTCATTCTTCACATCTATTTTGATACTTAAAACTATGTTTGATGCTTATTTTGATATTTGAAACTATGTTTGATGTTTATTTTGATATTAAAACTATCTTTGATGCTTATTTTGATGTTTATTTTGACATTGTGCGCTTCACCTTCGTGAAGCCCGCGCTTCGCTTTGCGCTTCGCGCTTTAAGCCCCAGGACCCTTTGGCGCTTCTGTGCGCTTTTCGCTTTTAACAACTCTGGTTGTTTGCTTACATGATCTTTGCTGATCTGGATGTCATGTAATATTTTTCTGTTTTGTGTTTATGTGCTATAAGATGGATAAAGCAGTTCAGAGGGATCCAATTATAGAGGAGGAGGTCAAGTATCGTTACAGCGGTGTCATCTCGCATTACAAGAAGTCATTTATACAAGACAACGCTCAGAGGTAGATCCTTACACATTATCCACATGGATAACATCTTTAATACATGCACATGTATTCTGTTACATAAATAGAACATTTCCCATTTTATAATGTTCTGTATTTATGCAATATTCATTTTCTCTTGGAGCATTTGAACTTAAATGATCTATTTACCCTCATAGTATCATTGCAAAGTGACCATGGTTGAATTTGGCTCATGACACTTTCAGTAAATCAATACTTGACTAGTTCTTAATACAAATAAGTGGGCATAATATTGAAGTCCTTCACTGCTTGTGGGATAGAGGGGGTATTCTTGATTCTGCCTGTTTATGTATGCCACACGATAGCAAGATAATTGTTAATCTTGCACCAGTGTCACCTGATACGGAGATATGCTATGGTACCTTATGTCAAACATATGATAGTGTGTTAGAACATATATGCTTGCTCTAGATCCATCTTAAAGGCATATTGTTGAAATGATATTGGTTCTTAGTAGGAGGATGGAGGTGTTGGTGTGGTATTGCTGGCTGGAGTGGCAGTTGAATGTTGCAAGAGGTGGGTGGGTGTTATTCTGGGTTTGGTAGGCTAAATCTCTGTGGTAGATCCTACGTTGTTATGCTAACAGGAAGCACCCTTTTGAGTGCTAAATGCTAATGTGGTTCGGCACTTGCACCTTTTGGAAGTTAAAATACACATCCTTATATCATGATATACATCTATTGAGTTTTTCATAAATAAAACTAAACTTAATTGTATTCATTTAATTTATGCAGGGTTTCACCGCTCAGTTTTGAACTGGAAGCTACTTTGAAATTGGCAAGATTCCTATGCAGGTAGAATTTGAAGTCTTGTTTGTTACTGTGCCTGCAGTAGGTTCTGTGACTTCTGTGATATCTTTTATGTATTGTCTCTATTCTATGGTGACATCAATTCAGTGTAGTATAATAGTGTAAAGTAATTGCATCAATTTTTGGTACAAGTTGTTCTTTTCATTTAGAGGCAGACTCGTTCATTATGTAAATTGTGACTCCAGAGTGATCAACGTCAGTACACCTTTTTATCCTAACTAGTTAGAGTTAGTTAACAAGTGAAACCCAACAGAATTTATGAAGAGGTGCATTCCCTAGGCTTCCGAGACATGAGTAGCATCATTCTGCACATCCCTATCTAAATCCATATTCTTTGGAATATTTTACTCACTGATTCACTCATATCTCTCTTCACAACTTCCATCTCTGTCAATCTTGGTCTACCTCGACCCCTTCAAACAATCTCCTCTTGGTAATGTTGTCTCGCCATATCTAGTTGCATGATTGAGTTTCACCACAATGTCACATTTTTTCTGCACTCATCTTATGCGCATGCTACATTTAGAGTTTAGGGGGCCCAACACTTTGTCATTCCTTCGTCCTATATAACTTTCCTCTCCATAACAACAGTGGAACTTGTTGTTTTTCTAGCTACTTGGGGTCAACCATGCAACTTCAAAGTGAATTAATAAATCAGTTTCTTTTAAGGGCATAACAATAACTTGAAGTGCAGAAGACATTGAGTAGTAAATGATTTAATTTGTCCTGTAAATGGGTATGGTTTTTCTCTCTTTGCTAATTGGTAATTGCCCGTTCAACAACTCCTTTGCCCAACCATAGTAATAACCCAATTAATTATCAAGTTATATCTCACCGCACTGGAATTCCGTCACGTATTAATACGCCATCAAATGAAGTTGAGACATGCAACCATTTGGGAATTCAGCATGACATCAAGTTCACTGGATGGAACCATAATATGCCCATAAGTATACTAATACGACCTAAATTAGGAAATTTTATTTTAGGGTAATGTTAGGATATCTTTTATTAGGTAAGTATTATATTAAGTAAAGATTAGCAATCAGATATTAGGATATTTTTTTATTATAAAAAGGCAATTAGGGTTGTAATTTTAATATGCATAATTTGATTGGTGATTTGATATCATTGGAGAGTGGTTTACCTCTCGAAAGTAAACCGTGGGAGAGCCGATCGACCTCTCGAACGTCGATCATTCTATCTTCTTGTTTTCTATTTTGTCTTTTTAAGAGTTTACCAATTGGGTTCCTATCAAATTGGTATCAGAGCGGTCGATCCTCGGAAACATTGTTTCTCATCGATACTGTTCTTGGCAAACATAACCAGAACCATGGATTTGGAAGCAAACCATGGAGCAACACAAGGCTGAGGTGGTTGCTGCTATAGCAGAGAACTCGAAGCGTCTGGACCAGATGCAAGAGATGATCGAAAAAAATAAAGCTGAAGCCGATAAGCAGCACGAGGAAGTGTTGCGGTTGTTGAAGGCCCTCCAACCACCCACCACCACAGCCGCTGCCAGCCATTCGATTCCACAACCACCGCCGATGTTTACCCCTACCAACCCGCTGCTGCCGCCCCGCCATACCACCCCAATGTCGCCACCGACCCACCCCTTATCGCAACCCATCGTCGCTGAACCTCCTGCAGATGCAAATCTGATTCTCAATCAAAAACCAACAGAAGGGATACCGAATCTTCGTAAAGAATTACATTTGACTCTATCCAAATCTGATTCCTATGGTGATACCCAACTGAATCCGAGTGGTTCTCCATCATTGGAGATCGTATCCGGAGGACGCACATCGCCCGACAAAAAGATTGTCCAAGGAAAAGTTACGAATTTTAGCCATGGCAACCTGTGGTGACGACATCGATTAGAGAAAGGGGAGAATGGTTGGCCAATGGTCATCTAAAACTGCCATCATCATTGTTGCCACCTTCGTTATCACTATTGCCGTTGCCACCACCGTTGCCGCCATTGAGGGTCATTGATGTCAATTGTTGGAATCAATTCCAATTTGATTTTTTCCCACCTTGAGGACAAGGTGTTTTTGGGGGGCGGAGTAATGATACGACCTAAATTAGAAAATTTTATTTTAGGGTAATATTAGGATATCTTTTATTAGGTAAGTATTATATTAAGTAAAGATTAGCAATCAATTATATTATGATATTTTTTTATTATAAAAAGGCAATTAGGGTTGTAATTTTAATATGCATAATTTGATTGGTGATTTGATATCATTGGAGAGTGGTTTACCTCTCGAAAGTAAACCGTGGGAGAGCCGATCGACCTCTCGAACGTCGATCATTCTATCTTCTTGTTTTCTATTTTGTCTTTTTAAGAGTTTACCAATTGGGTTCCTATCATATACATGAGCTTAGTAGCTAACAACTGAAAATTTTGTGGCAACTACCATGTGTAACTTTTAATCTTGATATCGACTCATATAGTATTGAGCAAAAGACTGGCTTAGATGAACATCATGCGCCTTTCATAAAATATATCTAGCTGTGATCTGTTATCTCACTCATAGTGAGGATGGTGATGGCGGAAAATCAATTGATGAAAACACAGGTAGAGAATCAAGGAGATTCAGGAGACAATGATGACAAAGCTAATACCACCCATCTCTTTCTTTTTCTACAATATTAAACCAGCTTCTACAAAGCATGGAATTTAATAAATTTATTGACTAAGCATACTCTAATAATTTAATTATCTCTTGTTAAAACAAAAAGACTGTTTTTCATGTTACTTATCGTATAATCTCTCTTTACCGTAATTGGTGTGCTGACTGTGTTCTTAATTCTAAAGGCACGTTTCAGAAGTAATTGATGAACAACCGGAATCAAATTATATTTTATTTCAATTATTTCCACATTTGATTACAATCAAATGCTTGTAATCAACAAGAACGCAAATCTTGTTACTGCTGAATCTAAATCATTGAAATAATGTTCAATCTCACCAATTAAATTTGAACTTGAAAGTTACTCCTTAAGATAGAATTGGTAGGAAAGAAGTCGACTGTGAAGTCTGAATATTTGTGCTGGTATTCAGTGCCTTCTTTTGGTTAAAATGTCACCTTGTTTCAAGATCTTTTAGCTGAAAAGCAGCTGACAATGGTGAAAGGTTTTGAATCCCATGTTATTCAGCTAATAATTGATACAATGGAAGGCTGAGGCTGTGATCTGTTGGGCTTTGATACGATTAGATAAAGGTGGTGCCGTATATGCTCTTGTTTTCTAAGGTTTGATACTTGATATTTGTCTTTGGAGGATTTGTTGTTGGGTTACCTGTCTTGGGGATAATACTGCAACTGAAGACCGCTTTTATTTGCAAGAAATATAAAATGTATCTCTTTTGGCACTTCTTTTTTCTTCATTAATTCATTACTATTTGATATCTAAATTTTTTTCTCCAAATACCATGTCTCTTAACTTCTGTTGTTACAGATTTCAGTGTACCTGTTTATATTACCAAGATTGTTTTTGTGTTTATTAGTGTTCTTTGGATTTAATGAGGTATCAGCAGCGTCTGTCAAAGCATTTGGGATTTTTCATTTATGCGTATTTAGTATATCATTTGTTAGCCTATGTGCATTCCAATGTATTGTGTGAGAATGCTGTAAGAAGTTTAGATACGTCTGAGCATTATTTTTATTTATCGGTTTCATATGACATCTTCATGTAATTGACAGACGAGAGCTGGCTAAGGAGGTAGTGGAGCTTTTAACTTCTGCTGCAGATGGAGCGAAATCTTTGATTGATGCAAGTGATAGACTGATATTATACATTGAGATAGCTCGTCTATATGGAACTCTCGGTTACCATAGGAAAGCTGCCTTTTTTTCCAGGCAGGTGGCTCAGCTATATTTGCAACAAGAAAACAGTTTGGCTGCTATTAGTGCCATGCAAGTATTGGCGTTGACTACAAAAGCTTATCGTGTTCAAAGCAGAGCTTCTATTCCAAAGCATGCTGTTAACAATGTGAGTTTCTTAGCACATATTTATAGAGACTCTTTTAATATGATACATCATAGAGCATTTGAGATGTTGTCAACATGTGACACAGTATCACAACCACATGCTAGTTAGATGGAGTGGAGTACCCCTTTGGACCGATGTTCTAATTGCATTTATAGGCATTATACTTGATGCTATATTCATGTGGGTTATGGACTTTTTGTTCATGTGTACCCAATGTAATGGCCCTTCTCAATAATTTTTGTTAAATATCTAAAAGAGATTATGGTGCTGGGACGGTAAAATGTTGCATGCTTCAACAACAACCCCCCCCCCCCCCCCCCCCTTTCCTTTCTTTCTCATGTTTATTGATGAATGTCTCAAGTTGCATGTAATGATCAAGTAACTAATAGAGATCTTTTATGCAAAATCCAAATTAAGCATAATGCAGATTGGAAATGTGATGTACTATTGGTCTATATTTTAATCAAGGGTAATTTACATATTTTGTCCCTGTGGTTTACACAATATTGCACTACTAGTCCCTATTTTGAAATAATTATGGAAAAGGTTCCTATGGTTTACATTATATTGCGCTGTTGGTCCCTAATCCTAACTCTGTGAAATAAGCGTAGGGACCAATAGTGCAATATAGTGTAAACCACAAGAACCAACAGTGCAATATAGTGTAAACCGTAGGGACCAATAGTGCAATATAGTGTAAACCACAGGGACCTTTTTCATAATTATTTCAAAATAGGGATCAACAGTGGAATATTGTGTAAACCATAGGGACCAAATATGTAATGAACAATCGGTTTCAACACTCCCAAGATGAATGTGACTGATTAAAGCCAACAATACAACAATTCCATCACTTCTGGGAACTAAGGCAAACAATGAAGGGTTCTGGTGAATGCATGGTGCGATCCTACTGTGATAGGGTTGTTGAAGGTCTTAATAGGACACAGGAGTTAGTATTAGTCCATGTTGTATATGACATGCTTGTAATTTTATAGCTATGACTATGAGATAGTAGGGATTATCCATATCTGTGGACGTCCAAGTCTTGTCATATAATATTGGAGTTATCGGAGGACAAATGAACTTGTTAAATTCACAATGACCCAACGTATATCAAGAATGCTATCAGAATTATGTTGAAGGATCAATATTGAAGGTTATATCATGAGGAGTCATATCTGTTATCCGCATTAGAATTTGACACTGAGCCTTTAATGTACCATCCATAAACCACTATACGGTTTACTTGTGTAGGCCTGAATTACCATCTTGTATCTCATGTTTACCTATATTGATATCAACTTGATAACAATTTTATTTCAATAGGCCTTTGTTTGGAGAATCTAGAAGTTTGTAACTTTCTTATCGATGTATGGGTAGTTTGAATCCAGGTTGCTTGCCAAATGTAAGTACAAGCAAAATGAATGTGATAGACCTAACTCTCTGAAGTCTGTTGAAGTACATTATTTTGGCCAAAATACTGAAATCGTTAAAAGCATTTTCAGTTTGTGCTTGGAATATCTCAGTAACTATAAAGCACCAGAATTTTGTTCTACTCATCTGAAGAATGCGGTGTAAATTATTACTGGAAGTAGTTATTCTTACAGTGATAAATTGTTATACTATATTCCGTCTACAATTCACATAGGGGTTCAATAGAGTTTAGGCAAATAATTGAATATAGGTGTATCATGTATGATATTGTATTTAACGTAATTATAGGATGTCTGACGTACTACTTAGTTTTGGGAAAAGCACTGAAAGTCTGAAATCCTAAAACATTTTCTGTTTGTGTTTTAAATATCTTAGTAACTAAAGCCCCAGAGAGTTTTCTGCTCAGCTGAAGTATGCGACATAAATTACGACTGGAAGTTCTTATGCTTAGTCCGCATGAGGGTTCAATAGAGTTTAGGCAGATAAGTGATTATAGCTGTATGGTTATTGTATTTACCATAGGTTTTTATACTAAAAGTATACTTCAAAAATACCACGTGATGCAGTTTTTTCAAATGAGTTGCACAGCACCTTGGATGTGCTGATGGCTCAATTTCCTCCCTTCATCTGTTAGAGAGGAAGTATCAGCTGTAACAGAGGAACTTGTGATTCCGCATCAGCAAATAATTTTGATTCCACAATTCACGTTTTTACCTATGCCAGTGTCTTTTTCTTTTCTCCTATCAGTTTTTGGTGTTGCAATATTTGCTTCTTTCATGTTTACACTCTGGTGCTCACATCTAATTAAGTTTTACTCTATACCAGGATATTGGGTCATCTATTGCTGATGGTGGGAAAATGCATCATCACTTGGTAGTATCTCTGTTTGAGTCCCAATGGAGCACCCTGCAGATGGTTGTACTAAAGGAGATACTTCTCTCAGCTGTCCGTGCTGGTGATCCTCTTGCTGCGTGGAGTGCCGCAGCGCGTTTATTAAGATCTTACTATCCTCTAATCACACCTTCAGGGCAAAATGGGCTTGCAAGTGCCCTGAACAATTCCGCTGAGAGGCTTCCTTCTGGAACTCATTGTGCTGATCCTGCCTTACCTTTTGTCAGGTACTTGGCATTAAATGAATATAATTGTCTAATTAGGAACTTCAATTATGTGTTACTCGGCATGGCTTGTTCTCCTTGGTGTATATATATAGTCTTCTGCAATCTGCATACAAACTGAAATAGTTGAGTTGTTCTGTGGCAGCTACCTTTTTTTTAATAGTGATTGGGAAATGATAATTGCTTAAATAAAGGACATCTTGAATTTGATGAATGCGTAGTTCTTGAGGTATGTGCTTGTGCTGTTTTGCACAACCTATAGATCTACACATTGTCAATTGGGAACTGGAATATTAGTTGATATGATTGATTGATTTAATGCTTTAGCTTAAAATCCTTTCCCTACTTATATGCTTTGTGTTTTTAGTTATTAGATTCTGGTAGCAGGTACGATTGAGGTGAAGGGTATAAAAGACTATTAAGGATGGGATGTTAGTTACTCGGTGAGAGGTCAGGGAATTTTTTTGTGTGAAGTTGGAGATACGGAGAAACACCTTTAAAATATTATGTGTAGAAGGTTTTAGTGGCACCTGTTGAGAGCAAGCTGAGTCAACACCTTCTGAGTTGGTGTTTTTCTATTTGCCTATGTAGACCATCAAATGCATCCACAAAAAAGTGGTTAGTAGAAGAGGTTTAAGTCTTGGCCATGATTGAGATGGAAGCAGTGAAAGAGAGATCTGAGTGACCTAAATACACCAAACGGTTTTTACTCACATAGGTGTGTGTTGAAAGATTTGTAACCCTCTCCTGTAGTTACAAGGCTTGAAGCTAGTTTCCTGGAGAAGGTCAGGTGATGTTTGCTTGGCCTCTTTCCTGGAGCTTCGAACATTTAGGGGCTGTTTGGTTGGTGTTCTATTAAGTTTTGTATGGATAAATTTGTCTGTGTGGATTGATCTGTCTGTATAGACCGGGAAGGTTTTTGTCGGGGAGAACTTTTTCATAGATGGAAGAAACATGTTCTTTAAGTGGGAGTGACAGGTTTGGAAAGAATTGGCTTTCTGCATAAAGCTCCCCCCTAAAAGCTTACTCAATAAGCCACTTCCTATACCATCAAGCCACTACCAAATAGTCATGTATAACTGACAGAAGAAGCTGCGAGTCTTGTTAAGCTGCTAACAAACATGCCCTTAGTGGATGATGTGAAGTGTTTAATACTCCGGTCTTTTGATGGCTATATCCGGCTATTGAACCTGGTTTCCCTCTGCATATAGTAATAGAGAGGTAGACAACTTAGAGAGCTCATCAATGGCCTAGTTCTCACTTTGTTGTAAAAAAAGGAAAAAAATTAATCCCAAAAAATTGCCAATCGATTATAGGCCCTAATAAATAGGTAAAACAATTAATCTAAAAAATGATTGGTCCACATTCACGGTTATCACAAACTACGAGTTCTCATTTGATTAGGCCCCTATATATGGTTCCATGTGTTCTTATCTCTGGATTAATCCAGTTCTGATGAAACAAAACTAGTTGTTTCCCATGCTATAATAACAGATACAACAATCAGGTAGCACTTGGTTATATTGCTCTGCTACTCATTTTCCTGAAATACCATGACTAAATATTGTTTCTGATAACTAGGTTGCATTCATTTCCTCTGCATCCATCACAGATGGATATCATAAAACGGACCCCCGGAAGAGAAGATTGGTGGGCAGGATCAGCTCCTTCAGGTCCTTTTATCTATACACCATTCAGCAAAGGAGATTCAGTCAACACCAGTAAGCAAGAGCTAGTTTGGGTTGTCGGAGAACCGGTTCAGGTTTTGGTCGAATTAGCAAACCCGTGTGGCTTTGACTTGCTGGTCAATAGCATCTATCTCTCGGTCCATTCTGGAAATTTCGATGCGTTTCCAATCAGTGTGACTCTTCCCCCAAATTCCTCCAAAGTGATTAGTTTATCAGGAATTCCAACCAAAGTGGGTCCCGTGAGTATTCCCGGATGCCTTGTTCATTGTTTTGGTGTAATTACCGAGCATTTCTTCAAAGATGTCAACAATTTGCTTCTTGGAGCTGCACAAGGGCTCGTTATTTCTGATCCTTTCCGGTGCTGTGGATCCGGAAAGCTGAAAACCACAACTGTTCCAAATATTACAGTAGTACCATCTCTGCCGTTGTTGGTTTCACATGTGGTTGGTGGTGATGGTGCTGTTATTTTATATGAAGGTGAGATTCGTGACCTCTGGATTAGTGTGGCTAATGCTGGCACGGTTCCTGTTGAGCAGGCACATATCTCGTTATCGGGGAAAAATCAAGATTCTGTCATATCGATTGGCTATGAAGCATTGAAATCTGCCCTTCCGCTCAAACCGGGAGCTGAAGTGACTATACCGGTCACCTTGAAAGCCTGGCAGCTTGGCTTGATGGATCTTGATAATATTGCTGGCAAAAGCACATCTGTGAAGGCAATAAGGCCATTAAAGGATGCAAGCAGCCCAATGTTATTGATCCATTATGCTGGTAACTATTATTACTTTTTGCTATGTCATTTTTTTACAAGTTCTTTTGAAAAGAGTTACCAAGCGAGAAATGAAGCGATGGAGCTTTTATTAATCCTTGGTCTATCTAAGTTGGTCTTATTTATCCAGTAGCCATACTCTTTGGTGTCGTTTGTTTTTTAAGAAGTCTGAAGTCTGATTTAACATCTAACAAATAAGAGGTGGATGGTGCACCTCTTAAGATTTCAGAGGACGGTAAGAGGTTTTCAGACCTTTTCTTAAAAATAAAACAAACACTCTTAAATCAGCAAACCTCTTAATTTTCAGACTTAAGAGGTATTCTAAAAACAAACAGCCCGTTTCAGTATTTTTTGACCTGCATGTTGACCGCAACACTTGATTTCAGTAATCAAACGACAAGGGTTGTGGCATAGTGGTTGAGGCCCTAGGATGTGGTGTAATATCCCATTTGCCCAGGGTTCAATTCTAGGTGTATGTAACAATTGTGGCCACTAAGTTTATCTGGGGCTGATTTCTTACGGTCGTAATTTTCTGGGATTAGTGTAGCCATAGCCTGGGACACCCTTCCAAAAAAAAGTTCCTTTTTGTTGGATATGAACCATTACCGTCCATATTACAATTTGAGAAGGATATTTTTACAGAATACAATTGCATGTAGAGTGTACCCATCTTTAAAAGACTGCTGAAAATCTCAAGTAACTGCAAGGAAGATGAAGGCATTGGAATTTAAGGTCTGTTTTTCTAAAGGGGGAAGTAAACTTCTGGGTAAAGTCGACTTTTAGATCTCTCAAATCCCCCTCCCACCCCCCCCCCCCCCCCCTCCCCCCCCAAAAAAAAAAAAAAAAAAACAAAACAAAAAACAAAACATTTTAGTTGTTTTCGTATCCTTTATTTAATTTGGGCCAAGAATATAAATTAACAGACTTAGAACTTCAACCTCCATACATCATCTTAACTTCAATTTGTCTACCATCTTTATTTACTCTTTGCAACTTCTTTCCTGTCTCAGGTCCTGGAGAAAATCACGGAGAGCTGTCAGAAAGCGTTAACGTCGTGCCACCTGGCCGGCGTCTGGTGACCCCCTTAAATATCTGCGTTTTGCAGGGCTTGTCATTTGTGAAAGCCCGCTTGCTGTCGATGGAAATCCCCGCCCATGTGGGAGAAATTTCCGATAACGCGTTGGATGGCGTCTCTGCCGCTAACGGTCGTGATTCCTCGAGAAATGCATCAGATCGGTTGGTGAAAATCGATCCGTACAGGGGAAGCTGGGGCCTACGGTTTCTCGAACTCGAGTTGTCTAATCCCACCAATGTCGTTTTTGAGGTTGGCGTTTCCGTCCAGCTAGAAAACGGAAATATAGACGACAGCTGTTCGGAATTCGATTATCCCAAAACAAGAATCGACCGAGATTACACCGCAAGGGTATTAATCCCATTGGAGCATTTTAAGCTACCCGTTCTCGATGGCTCTTTTCTCGTCACAAATTCACGCTCAAATGGGGACGGTGGTAAAAGCGCGAGCTTTTCCGAGAAGAACAAGAAAGCGGAGCTTAATGCTTCTATAAAGAACCTGATTTCGAAGATTAAGGTTCGGTGGCTATCTGGACGGAATAGTTCAGGTGAGTTGCATATTAAGGATGCCACGCAGGCTGCCCTTCAGACATCGGTGATGGATGTTTTACTACCCGACCCTTTGACCTTCAGTTTCCGGCTTGTTAAAGATGGTCTAGAAAATGATTCAGCTTCTAAGGGTCCTGTGCTGGCACATGACATGACCCCCATGGAAGTTCTGGTTCGCAATAACACCAAGGATTCGATCAGTTTGAATCTTAGTATTACGTGCAGAGATGTTGCGGGCGAAAACTGCATCGAAGGCACTAATTCAGCTGTCCTATGGTCTGGTAAGCTCTAATATCCTGCTCTCTCTCTCTCTTAGGGTCTGTTTGTTAGCAGCTTAGTGAGCTTAATAAGACTTGCAACTTATTCGGTCAGCTATACATGACTGTTTGATAGTGGCTTAATGATATAGAAAGTGGCTTATTCAGTAAGCTTTTAGGGGAGATTTCTATGCAGAAACCCATGTTTTTCCATGCGTGTCACTCTTAAGTCTTAATTAAAAAACAAGTTCCTTCCATTTATGAAAAACTCTCGCAAACAAAAAACTTCTCAATATATACATATAGATTGATTCCCACAAACAACTTAATCCATACACTTAGGGGCCGTTTACCAAGTTCTTTCCGGTTAAGTGCTTACTAGCAAGGATAATACATTCGATTACCTTATCGTGTAACATCCTTGGCCTTGAAAATGGATTGTTGGTAAGCATTTTAAACCTGGTAAGCGCTTACCGGATAAGAGTCGTTTCCCACACTTACCGGGGTAAAAGTCTCGGTCCCTTGTTCCTTGTCGTGTCTCTTACCAGGTAAGCTTCTTGGTCCTCATCATGCTCAATCAGTTAGGTAAGTGATATTGGTAAGCGTTCTGTAAACAACCCCTTAATGGAAAACCAACCACATCCCCATAGTCGACATTTGACATCATTATTGTATACAAAGAGAGGTATGGCTATCTTTGTCAACCATAAGCTAGCTTATTTTCTGAACTTATTGAAAAAGGCCTGTTTGTTAGCCATAAGCTAGCTTTTCGAAAAGCTTTTAAGTTAAGTAGCGTTTCAATAAGCTCCAATTGGATTTCTACCACTTCTTCTTTTCCAATTATACCCTTGTAGTTTTTTCAAATAATTTTTTTTCCAATTTTACCTCTTTTACCAAACTTTGATATGACTAGCTTATTAGAGCATCTCCAACCGCTATGCTAAAATAGAGAAAATAAGAGAGATTGTAATATCTCTAAAACTCTACAGAAGAGAGAGAAACAATACTTTATTATTTTTCCACTAATAAAAAATATTATAATTAAATGCGTAGGAGAGAGAGAAACAATCTTTTATGCAATGTATTGAGTATATTATTGATATAGTAAATGCCAAGCTTCCTAAAATAGAGTAGCTGTTGAAGATGAATACAAACATTTTTTGGAGATTTTGACTTCTAATGCTCTATTACAAAAAAAAATAAAAAAATATAGCATACTAGTTGGAGATGCTCTTAGCCAACGTCTAGCTTATCAGCTAGTTTCCTAAACATAGCCTATGTAGACGAGACCTGAATGAAATAATGTCTATAACTTTCAACTAGTTTGGTGTTTGTAAAGATTTGGTGTTACCAAAGTAGTGGTCCTTTGGCATTGGTTGTTAACGTGGATGCCATTATTCCTTAAGCTAACTAGTTTTTTTTTTTTTTTTTATAAAAATTGTAGGTGCTTTAAGTGGTATGAAAGTGGATGTTCCTCCTCTTGAAGAGATTAAGCATTCATTCTGTCTATATTTTCTTGTGCCGGGTGAGTACACACTGTTGGCTGCTGCAGTAATAGATGATCCTAACGAAATTCTGAGGGCTCGTGCTCGATCTTCTTCACCCGATGAGCCAATCTTTTGTCGAGGACCACCTTATCATGTGCGCGTAAATGGTACTCTCTAAAACCTTTCTATTTTCCCTCACATTTGCCATCTGGCTAACAACTTCATGTCGCATGCCAACGTAAAACATTCTTTTTTTCTCTCGTTATATACATGCATGCGTACATACATACATGTGTGTGTATCACTGCATTTGTTTGTACTATGTTGTAAAGTTTCAAACTTGTGCATCATGATGTGTATTTGTTCAAGAAACCATGTGTGTATGCAAGGACTTTAGGAGAAGCTGGTTGTTCTGTCTTTACATCAAACTCCTTTCAAGGCTTGGTTAGCTGTGAGGTTTATTTGTATGGTTTTTTAACCATCTTATTGAGTCTCTGTCTCTCATATATATATATATATATATATATATATATAGGTGAAAGTTCAATTGCAAACCACCTTTTCATTGTGAACGTGAGGACAAACGAGAGCGCGACACGTGGCAATTTGAAAAAATTTCGACTTAGTTATTCAGACTGAATAAAGCGTTATTCAGACTGAATAACACTAACATGCACTCTGATGCAATTGGACGCGGGCGGGTCAGCCGCGGGTCATCCGCGGGTCAAGCGTTATTCAGTATGAATAACACTAAGGTGGCGTTTGTTTTTTAAGAGGTGCTGAAGTCTGAAATCTGTTTTCACCTCTGATTTTTTAGAGGTGATGCTGAAATCTGAAATCTGAATCAATTAAACTGTTTGTTTTTGTAAACTGTCAAACATCTGAATACATATAAATTGACAATTATTTCGCTTAGATTAATTTATGAAATCATCAATTAGTTTTAAATAAATTATACTACCAACCATTCTTAACACATTCAAAAGTTCAACTTAAATACGTCAATTGATTCAAATACAACAGAAAACATGAACAAAGTCTCGTAACGACATAAATCACTCTCCATTTTGCATTAGCTGTGTCGCAATTCCTTCTCTTAAAGTAGCCATATATGTTTGATCAGCGGTATTCCCATGCGATTGAACCTCTTCGGCGGTATCTTCGCCGTTGTCCCCTTGCTCAGTGTTTTGATCGTATTCAGAAAATAGCTCATCACTTAAGCCTCCCTTTCGTATGAAGTTGTGAACTGCAAAACATGCAATAACGACGTCTCTTTGAACCTCAAGCGCAAACGGTGCCATTCTTTTCAATATTGGAAAACGTGCTTTCAGAACACCGTACGAACGTTCAATAACATTTCTTAGTTTTGCATGAGAATGATTAAACTTTTCGTACTTGTTCGTTGCACGTCGACGACGAAAATCTCCCAACCAATATCTAACATTACGATACGGTGCCATAAACCCTCGAGTATTCGTATATGCAGCATCACATAGATAATATTTATCTGAAAACAATAATAAAATAGTTATTAATATGAATATAGTAATATATTATCTTTAAATCGTTAGTATACCTGGAGGAGGAAATGGAAATCCAATAGTACTATCGGTTAAAGCTTCGGATAAAACTCTAGAATCATGTGCAACCCCTTCCCAACCGGCAACAACAAAGGTAAAAACCATATTAAAGTCACAAATTGCCAAAACATTTTGATAACATTCACCCTTTCCTCGGCCTCTGTATAAATGTTGTTCTTGAATAGGGACAATAGCATGTATTAAAGTTCCGTCAAGGGCACCAATTGCTCCCTACATTAAAGCTACAAGTCAAAATAAATATCATAGGAAAATGTATACAACTATTGTTAAATTTTACCTTAAAAACTCGTCGTAATCTCCTATTATTGCCCGGGATGTTCGGATTAGGATTAAATGATGTAGGAACTATGATCTCTTTAGCAAAAATGATCATTTTATCCAACACTTCATGAAAAATTTTGTGAATGGTTTGTGTTGAGTGTTGGAACCTGTTTTTCAGCACTCTATAACGTTGGTTGTGACCTATAATCATCAAGAAGATAGCCATCTTTTCTTCAACAGATATATGTCTGCTATCTGTTAACCAACCCTTTGCTTTAAAGTGATCACATAGTTGAATGAAAGCAGCACGGGACATTCGTAACAAGTCAAGACATTGTCGGTCGTTACCTTGAAGTAGCTCGTCCGTGAATTGACGTCCGGTCAGTGCTGACGTATTATCTCTTTTCCTTTTCAAACGCATTCTTTTCATATAATACACATACAAGAACATTGTGATCAAAAGTATAGCTTCCTGATCATTATCCATGATAACCCTGTTAAAAGCATAAGAAAATAACATTCATTGAAATAACATATCATTCAAAAACCTCAACCACATAACATATCTTTCAAAACATCAACCACATAACATATCGTTCAAAAACACCATCCAAATAACATATCGTTCAAAAACACCAACCACATAACATATCGTTCAAAAACACCAACCTAATAACATATCGTTCAAAAAGCACCAACCTAATAGCCAATCATTCAAAAACAAAATCCAAATAACTTGTCTAAAACTACTATATGAAACTCAATCTTTTTGCCGTCCTAAAAATCCAGTCTTTCAATATTTTAGGGTCTGGAGAGTTGATCAACCATGCCTCTCTTAGTAGTGTTGTGTGACCAAATATGTCAATGGCTGCTTGGTAAAGAGGATCACTTGGATCAAGGCCAAGAGTGTTCAACCGTTCAACACAAGCATCAATAGTTGTGGTGGGCGGTGGAACAACCGGTGGAGCAACCGATGGAGCAGCAAACGGTGGAGCAACCGGTGGAACAACCGATGGAACAACCGGTGGAACAACCGGTGGAATCTGTCGTGTAACAAGCGTTTGAAGTGCATCCTTCATGTCCCAAGCCAATTCATCCATGTCAACCTTGGCTCTCTTCTTATTCGGTTTAGACGAATGTGGACTTGGTGAAACAATTGAAGGATCTACATTCGGTATATCAGCATTTGGTGCTTCATCATCTTCATCTTCCTCCTCCAGATTTTGAGTAGAATGGAAATGAGGCGGAAATGATGATGAAACAACAGTCCTCTCACAGGTTGAACTAGGGGCATAAACACGAGATCCAGTAGCCGAAGTCCCCTCAAATAAATCTTTACACAAATCGGGAAATACCAGTGGTGATGTTTTTAACGTTTTTGCTTTTGGGTGTCCCTGTATCCAAATTAAAGGGAAATACTTATATACTACTCGCATAAATTTCATTACTAGCTAAAAAAATGACAACCAACCTTGAAAAATTCTTCCCATTCTTGATTGGATAAGGTGAATGTGTTCATAATAGGATCATAAATATTCCCTGTTTTATTCCTTAGGTACACCCATCCTGAATACTTCCCCTTTAAATAGTCGTACTGATTTTTCAGTTGTTTTTGAGTCGGCTTCACATGACACACTTCTTCAAGTTTCGTTGCTAACTTTGTCCAAGTGTCCTTTGTAAGACTAGCCCCGTTTCGGCCCACTTTATTGACCTCGTCAATACATGTCTCTAGAAAACATTTAATCATTTCATTGGTCCACCTTATACGTGTGTTCTCGTCCATCACTAAGCACACAAGAGTACATGGATATAAATACTCACATCAAAGAATTTAGAATTCATATACTCACATTTTACACATTTTAAGACATAAATATAACATACAAAAAAAGTATTCTACATCTATATCATGCATAAAACACATGTGTATGGTACTCACTTTAATGTTGATTATGTTCTCACATTAAGGTTAGCTGAAAATAGAGTTGATTTTATGCTCAATTCTTCATAATTCATTCCTAGATCTTGTTCATGTTCAACCTTGATCTTAAATACTCTCCTATATAGTTGAATATGTTTCTGTTTATTTTTTTATTTAAAAGTTACAAATTTTTTTGTTCTAGTTAATTGATAATAAAACTAAACTGTTTGTTAAGGCAACAATTAAAGAAAAGGAGAAGTAGGTATGTTTGATTAAAACTAGTGGATGGTATTTATCATAATAAAAAGGATACAGAGCAAAGTAACCATGATACTGCATCTTTGGTTGTGTGGTCCCCTTTAACCATCAACTAACATTAGGATTATGGGGTGGGCCATGTTAAGTTCTACTTATTTGTTTTCTTCTACAAGAGAAAAAAGACATGGACCCCTTTTTAGTTCCAACATGGTTTACATTATTTCCATCTCCATTGATGGTTTAGAGTATACCTTCGGCAGCCATTCTTTTGATTTTATTATAACAGGGATTTCAGCCTTTGCCAAATATGAATGAGAAATTAAACAAGAAGAAAAATCAAGCAAAAACAAAACAATAGCATCAAAATTTTGACTGAAGAGTCAATAGAAATCAAATAAGAAGTTTGCCTTCACAGCAGCATAAAAGAAACTAAAGAAAATTGTGAAAATCTGATTTTCTAACCCATCGAACAAGAAGAAATTACAGTAGCATCTAACACAATTTAGATCGATGAGGAAGAAAATCATAGTACCTTATATGATGGCGTCAAAAAAAATCAACAATGGAAGAAGATGAGGAAGAAAATCATAATACCTTATATGATGGCGTCAAAAAAATCAACAATGGAAAAAGATATGCTGTGGAGGTGATTCTAATTTACATCTAAACTATTTAGAGGGTGGATTGTGTCTAAATCGGTTAGAGGATTTCCAGACCCTAGCACCTCTGGAATCTGGAAGAAAACAAACGCTCAGAATTGGGCTTTCTATGATTCGGTCAGACATCCAAGCCCATTAAGAGCTGAAATGATAAAAACAAACAGGGCCTAACATGCAGTTTTATTCAGACTGAATATGACTTGACCCGCCGTTTCAGATTGCCACGTGTCGCGCTCTGGGTTGTCCTCACGTTCACAACGAAAGGGTGGTTTGTATTTGAACCCACCCCTATATATATATATACATATATATATATATAGAGATAGAGAGAGGGAGAGAGAGGAAGGTTCATGCGAAAAACATATCAATTTAAGAGAAAGTAAGGAGCAATCTCAGCCACTCATCTTCGGTTACGGTGGACGTGATCACGGAGGATTGACGCGATTCATGGGAGGGTAGAGATTATTAAAGGGGGAGGACCGGTCAAAGCCGCCTTTATTGAGTGGCTGAGATTGCTTCTCACGTTCTCTTAAATTTGATATGTTTCTCATTTGAACCTTTCTTTCTCTCTCTCTCTCTCTCTCTCTCTCTATCTCTCACGTTCTCTTAAATTTGATATATATATATATATATAGGGTTAGGTTCAAATGTGAACTCAATTTTGGTTGTGAACGTGAGGACCACTAAAATTGCGCCACGTGGCAATATTCACTTTGAATATTATGCATTATTCAGACTGAATAAAGCTTTGGCGCCTTTATTCACTCTGAATAATGCATGATATTGTTCGCCTGTTTCGCACACCCCTTTTTTTGTTCTTTTGAATTGATTAATTATTTGAGAGAACGGTAGCGGTGCCAAAAAA
>CM058044.1:6744428-6905580 GCA_030169165.1 Centaurea solstitialis | reverse complement strand
TAACCCTATCAGATATTCAGAGTGAATATGTACAATTCTAGTGGTCCTCACGTTCACAATGAAAAATGAGTTTTCATTTGAACGTTCATCCATATATATATGGGTTAAAGTACTTGAGAGTGTATCAAACTTGTCACGTTTTATCATTGTATGTACTCAGCTTTAAAAATTTTCGATTAATGTACTGAACCTGCTAAAATTGTCATTGTATGTATCAAACTTTATCAAAAACCTACCATTTAATGTATCTAACTTGTCACGAAAGTGTATCCAACTTGTCATTAAATACATTAAATGACAATTTTAGCAAGTTCGGTACATTAATCGGTAAGTTTTAAAGTTAAGTACATACAATGATAAAACGTGACAAGTTCGATACACTTCCATGTACTTAACCCTATATATATATAAAGAGAGAAAGTTCAAATGAGAACAATAAAAGAAAACGCGAGGACGATTCTCAACCACTCATCCGGTCAATAAAGGCGGCTTTGACCGGGTCACCCTCTAATCATCTCCACCCTCCATGAATCGCGTCAATCCTTCGTGATCGCGTCCACCGTAACCGAAAATGTATGGCTGAGAATTGTTCTCGCGTTTTCTTAAATTGACATTGTTCTCGTATGAACCCACCTCTCTCTCTCTCTCTCTCTCTCTATATATATATATATATAGAGAGAGAGAGAGAGGGAGAGAGAAAGGTTCAAATGAGAAGTGTTCTCGCGTTTTTTTAGAAAACGTGAGGACGATTCTCAACCACTCATCCGGTCAATAAAGGTGGCTTTAACATCGTTCTATATATAAATTGACATCGTTCTCGTATGAACCCACCTCTCTCTCTCTCTCACTCTATATATATATATATAGGAAAGTTCAAATGTGAACTACTTTTTCATTGTGAACATGAGGACGAATCTCAGCCACTCATCCGGTCAACAAAGGCGGCTTTGACCGGTCCCCCTTTAATAATCTCTACCCTCCCATGAATCGCGTCAATCCTCCGTGATCACATCCACCGTAACCGCGAGATGAGTGGCTGAGATTCATCCTCATGGTTCACAATGAAAAAATGGTTCACATTTGAACCCACCCCTATATATATATATATATATATATATATAGAGAGAGAGAGAGAGAGAGAGGTTCATACAAGAACAAACTAATTTGCAAGAACAAAGAAACCAAGGAAATCACATGTGATTTTGTGCTGCGATGGAAAAAGCGTGTGTAGGCCACGCTCCGACAAGGCAAGTGGGTGAGCCGCGAGTGGGCGTCCATGCACAAAATCATGTGTGATTTTGTTGGTTTCTTCATTCTTGCAATTTGGTTTTGTTCTTGTTTTCCTTGGTTCCTTTGTTCTTGCAAATTGAGTTGTTCTTGTATGAACCTCCCTCTATATAGAATTATGTTCAAACAAGAACAAAACCAAATTGCAAGAATGAAGGAACCAACAAAATCACGTGATTTTGTTGGTTCCTTCATTCTTGCAATTTGGTTTTGTTCTTGTTTGAACCTAATTCTATATCTATATATATATATATAATATTCACCTTGAATGTTGTATTAGTCACAGTGAATAATGCATGAACATTCACCTGAATAATGTTGTATTATTCAGACTGAATTAGACACGTGTCGTGTTCTCGACTACCCTCACATTCGCAATGAAAAAATGAGTTTGCAACCCAATTTCTCTCTCTCTCTCTCTCTCTCTCTATATTATATATATATATATATATTTGTCTGTGTGTATAGATGTAAAATCCCTTCATAAAAACTAAGGAACATCCTGCAAACCATTTATCATGGGTGTATGCACATCTGTATACAAGTAATTTAGACAATTTTTTTAAAATATTTTTTATGCATATGTGCTTGCTATGCAATGTGCTTTCTATGCACATGTGCATGTTAAAAATTACTTGTATGAATATTTACATAACGTTCAGATGTACAATACTAAGGTGTTCAGTTTTTCATTTTTTGATGACTCTCTCACATATACATGCATATAAAAAAAAAAGAGGGTATGAAGGAGTGAGTTGATGGCTTGATGCAAACCATACATCCATAGATGGTGTTTCAAGCATGTAGAGAAAGGTGAAATGAGTGTGGCTTCATGAGATGGCCTTGTGTGTTATATAAATCATTGGCATCCAATCAAAAGTAATTGCAAGTGATGCTGCACTGTTGAGATCCTCAACAGCAAGCTATCTTGTGCATATTTTATAGGTCACAAATTGTTATATGCAATTTGAAACACACATTAATATTAAAATTATGTTAAGAAAGCATGGATCCTCCAAAATTTGCAACACATGTTGAAGCCTGCTTATTTTTAAAAAAAATATCTCTCTTAAAATCTCTTAAAGCCTGAAAATTAAGAGATTTGCAGACTTAAGGTTGTTTGTTTTATTTTTAAGAAAATATCCATAAATATATTACCATTTGAAATTCTTAGAGATGCACTATTCACTTCCTTTTATTTTTTTAGATGTGAAATCAGAATTAGAAATTAGACCTTTTAAAAAACAAATACCTTAGAGAGATTGGGTCAAAAGTAACCCACCAATTATGATATGAAGCACATTTTTAAAACGTCATTATACCCAGTTTAATCAGCTCAATTCCTGAATGTAGCTTTATAGGGACCTAATTAGAAACAAACATTTTTCTTTTCAAGAAAAATCAAGAATAGATCATATAAAATTAAATGCGACAAAATTTTTGTACCTATAACCTTTATTACTATTATTCTCACATTGAGGATGATGGTTTTTTTTACGTCAAAACCCAAACATAATGGTGTGAAGAATAAGAGCATTTTCAACCGCTTCTTCAAAATGGAGAATAATGGACGAATAATGGAGAATAAGAAGATTTTATACTCCCTCCGTTCCAGAATTATTATCCAATTTTGGCTTTCGAAAGTCTTTCTTTTTCGACTGACCTTAAATATTTTTATTTGTGTTATATAATGCTTAATGCAAAATATATGAATGGGTTGTGTTTTTAATGTATTTTCATTGGTATAATTTTCATCAAGGATTATATAAGACAAACACAAATATTTAAGGTCAAAGTTGAAAAAGAAAAACTTTTGAGTTTTGAAAGTCAAAACTGGACAATAATTTTGGGACGGGGGTAGTATTAAAATGGTGTTTCAACAACTTCTTCAAATCTATCTCCAAAATAGAGAAAGTAGGAGAAAGAAGAGATTTTTCTCCAAATATGGAGATAACCTCAAAAAATGATTACCTAACATAATAGCCAATACAATGCTTTGAAAATGAAATTATAGAGAGAAATAATTTTATAATATATTGATGAAATATTTTAATATTATAATTAATGATGAATCCTCCCATGTATTGGAGATGGTTATAACTTTTTTCCTTGAGATTTTGTATTTTGATTCTCCATTTTGGAGAAATTATGAAAAAGCTGTGGAAGATGCTCTAAACATATTCCTTTTCATCCATTTGTTTTCCCTCAAAAATTTCATTTTCTAAAGGGAAAAGTCCAAAAAAACCCAACGAACTATTTCATTTTGAATGGTTAAGTCCCTAAACAATTTTTTTGAACAAAAAAACCATTAAACTTTTTCATTTTGAATGATTAAGTCACTAAACTATTCTTTTGAATGAAAAAACCATTAAACTTTTTCATTTTGAATGATCAAGTCCCTAAACATTTTTTCCAACAAAATAAATCATTGAATTTTTAAAACTTTGCTACTTATATTTGTTTAAATTAAACTTACATAGTTATATTTTACCTTTAAAACCTTCATAGTCGGTTACATTTAATTTTTTTTATTTTTATTATAAGGGGGTAATTAACCAATTTTTGAAAGGTTAATGGTTTATTTATCAAAAAGAAATTGTTCGAGGACTTAATCAATCAAAACGAAAAAGTTTAATGGTTTTTTCATTCAAAAGAATAGTTTAGTGACTTAATCATTCAAAATGAGTTAGTTTAATGGTTTTTTTGTTCAAAAAAATTGTTTAGGGACTTAACCATTCAAAATGTAATAGTTTGTTGGGTTTTTTTGGACTTTTCCCTTTTCTAAATAAATACTTTTCGATTTGTAAAATAGTTTGTGCTTCATTATTCTTTCCTCTGAATTACCAAGGGGCTCTTTGTTTACCTTTACGCTATGTTTGGCAAACTAGTTGATAAGGCATCTTATGACTAATAAGGTAATTTATGATTCATAAGATAGTTGGTGACTAATAAGGTAGCTGGTGACTGATAAACTAGCTGATGAATAAGTTGCATTTAGCAAAAATTAACTGATAAGGTAGCTTATGATTGTAAAATGACAAAAGAAGACGTGTTTAATAATTAATAGTGTAAAACTTAGCAAGAGTATATTTGGAATAAAGAATAAAAAGTCTCATAAGTCACTAAAAGGTTAGTGAGAGTAGTTTTTCAAAAAGCTAAGTTATAAGGTAGCTTATGGTCATCCAAACATATATCTGACTTAAAAGGTAACTTATAAGCTAACTTATTTTTACCAAACAATACCTTAATAGTTTCATTAATAGGCAATCTTTAAGTCATGAGGTAAATCTTGTTTGGTAAAAAAATCTACCTTTCTCTAATGATTCTGAAACCCTTTGAATGATTTTGTATCATGGGTCTTTTTTAACCATTCAACGCCCTAATTTCATTCTAAACAGTTACCGAACAACCATATTTTATTTTACATTTTGTATTATATTATAAGAGTCTTTTAATCATTCCAAACCATTCAGCAACTACCAAATAGCTCTGACCCTTTATGTGGTTTCAACGAGTTTGTTTGATCACGGCTTTCAGCCTTTCACTGGTTCAAATAACTTGCTTCTTTCTTTAATCAATTAATATATATATGAGATTCGACTTAAAATGATGAAATAGGATAAATGAACACCTACTTATCAATAAAAAAACAGTAAAATGTGGGAATTCATTTGACATTTGATTGTGTCTTTTTGTAAGAAAGTCAAACTCATGTTTAACATGTGAAGGCCAAAGTCAAACTCATGTATTATTGGTAGTAATCTAAGACTATGTTTGGCAAACGTAGCTTATAAGCTAGCTGGTAGCTGATAAGCTAGCGGATAGCTGATAAGCTAGCTGTTGATTGATAAGCTTGCTAGTAGCTGATAAGCCAGCTGTTGAACAAATTATGTTTGGCAAAAACTAGCTTATGAATATGTAAAATGACCAAAAAGGGTATATTTGAATTTAATAATTAATATTAATAAGGGTATAATTGGAAAAAGCTACAATAAGCTCCTCATAAGCTACTCAAAGTAGCGTTTCAAAAAGCTAGCTTATAAGCTAGCTGATAAGCTAGCTTCCTGGTACATGTTTGGATGGACTAGCTTATTCAGCTAGCTTCCTGGTACATGTTTGGATGGACTAGCTTATAAGCTAGATTATGCTTGCCAAACAAAGCCTAATTCAATCTTATTCCCAAAAATTAGGATATTAACTTGGACTTTTACATGTCTATGGTTTGTATTCTATTTTAAACCCTCAAATAATTGCAACATGTTTCCTATGTGCAATTTATTAATTTATTTTGTAGTTTTCTCTATAAAACAAAATAGAGATAGGTTATGGATCAAATCTATATTACCAACTTTTGAAATAATTGGTTTTCTGACAACTTAAGTAGAATAAGATAATGATATAATATCACTGCAAAATGTTTAATAGTATGATATATAAAAAAAGATCCTATTTTTGTTTAAGTTATAGTTTAAACGATTATATTTTGTTTTTATCCAGGTTATCTGTAAAAATTGTATAAATATACTAATGTACCTTTATTTATAGTTTCTTTGGCATGTATTATTTTTCATTATTTTTTAGCTGCCGAACTTTCTATGATTTTAATTTTCATAGATTGACAAAAATTTCTAAAAAAAAAAAACAAAACAACTTTAAAGCATCTTTAATAATTTTTTCAAAATAGAAAAAATAGATGGTATAGAGATTTTGAGGTTATAGCTTTCTTAAAATTATCTATAAAATAGATAAAGTAAAAGAAAGATGTTTTTTCTCTCTAAATATAAGAGATAACCCTAAGGGCATCTCCAATAGGAATGCAATTTGAGTTTAATGGAGTTTCATGTGTTGCAGAAAGGGTTTGGTTTAATGAAGGTATCATAAGGTTAACTGTAAACGTCTCATGGAAGATGAAAGTAGGGGTGGGCAAAACCGGGTGTCCGGCTAAAATTCATGGAACCGGAACCGGAACCGGCGGTTCCTAGAATGAAGGAACCGGAACCGGTTGCACCGGTTCTTCATATTTGGGAACCGGTTCCGGTTCCGAAACCGGGTACCCGGTGTCTAATTTTTTAAATGTTTTTTTTAATATTTTATGTTATAAAATAGAAATTATTAGTTATTACATACTCACAACGTAACGAAATAAATAGTAAAACGATGAAAACTTATCCGATAAAACTATATAAATAATTACGACAATTTTTGAAAATGAAAATAACAAAAAACACAACTTGAAATGTTAAATACGATATAAAATATCGAAAAAAGAGAACAAATAAGTCGAGTGAAAAAGTGGTCGTAAGTTTATGCGTAATGTAAAAGGAAAAATAATAATTTTAAATTTAGTCTATTAAACATAATAATCATATATATAAAATTACTTTTATTAATATATGAATATATACATATATATAGCCTAACCGGTTCCGGCGGGTACCCGGCGGTTAGCGGTTCCACAAAAATGAGAACCGGAACCGGAACCGGTTCCGACCGGTTCCGTATTTTAGGAACCGGAACCGGAACCACTCACACCGGTTCCGGTTCCAAAACCGGCGGTTCCATAGTGGTTCCGGTTCCAAAAGCGGGTACCCGGTTTCGATGCTCACCCCTAGATGAAAGGCGGTCTAGTCATTTTTTTTAAATTACATTGTTAGTTTTATTAAATATGATATATATATATATATATATATATTAATTATAATATTATATTTATTAATTAGTAATTTTAGTTTTATTTCTTTTATTTATAAAAAATAATTAATAAAACACTACATGGTAGATTTTAAATAATAATCAATAATTTAATTTATTACATTAAATAATAGATTTTTAAATATTAATCAGTAATAAAACATTACATGGTAGATTTTTAATTTTAATTTTTTAATTTATATTATTAATTTAATGTATATTCTTGTTTTTAGTAGATTTTTAAATATTTTGGTAAAATTCTATATATATATATATATGTATGTATAGAGAAAAGTTCAAATGTGAACCACTTTTTGGTTTTGAACGTGAGTACATCCGAGAGCGCGACACGTGGCGACTTTGAGTGTGGTCCCCCTCTTTAACTCAGTGCCCTCCCAAGAATCGCGCCTAGTCACCCGCCGTGGATCTGACGTGGCGCCTAGTCATCCGCCACGTGTCGCGCTCTCGGTTGTCCTCATGTTCACAACCAAAAAGTGGTTCACATTTGAACCCACCCCTGTATATATGTATATATATATATATAAATATCTTATGTAGAGGACAAATAAAAACCATTTTTTTTTGGAAAGGTTCACCTGGACTTTGGCCAGACTACATCCTTGGCAATTTTTACCGAGAGCTAAAGCATGCTCCCCTGGGATTAACACTCAGTGGCCCCTGGTTGCTCACCCCCGGATTCGAACTTGGGTGGGGTTTTTCCCCAACACCAAGCCTTAACCGGTAGGCTGCCCCATTGGGGTTACCATTTTTTTGTAAAAACCCGTGAAAACCAACTAAAAAATATTTTTTTTTAGGATTTTTTTTTATCAAATACTATGATATTAACTATTGTTACACATATACATTTTTTCATAATGTAAGTATCATCCATGAAAAAATAAAATTTTTATTCATATTATGAATCGAAAATATACAACATTTTTATTCATATTATGAAAAAAATTCATGGATGATATTTATCTTATGAAAAAAAATATATATGAAACAACATATCAATTCTAACATTTGATGAAAAAAATCGTAAAAAAAATTATTTTTTAGTCGGTTTTTACAAAAAAAAAAGTGGTTTTTATATGAAGGCTCCTCTATGTATGTGTATATATATATATATATGATGTAAAAATCCATTAAACTTATTGAGGTGTTATAGCGTGTGGGTGTCAAATGTTAAGAGTTGTATGACGAATGAAATGCTGTTGTGACAGTCCATGACACCCTGGTAAAATGTCATGCGTTGGAGATGCCCTAGAGTAATTATCAAATGAGATCACCAATAGAAAACTTTGAAAAATAAAAAGGTGAAGACAGAAATCTTTATCTTATCTTTACTATATTATAAAGCATTTGGGTACCAAACTCTTAAAGACAACTTTTATTGCACATGGTACTGCTGTTTCAAGCACAATATCTTAAAATCCCTTAAATTTCAACATCTACCGCTTCACTTTCCCTCTCCCCCTCCGTGTCCCAACCTGACGATTCACTCTCCCCGACCATTCACGTTCCTAGGATGCTGACTTTAAATCTTCTTCACGAATACTTTTTTTCTCAAACTTCTTCTTTGCCTTGAGGTCAATCAGGTACGTTTTCTTCTTCACTTATTCAATCGACTTCAATCTTTGGGGTTTGAAAGATTTATCGAATTTTGTTGTTTGGTTTTTTACGATTTCACTCGATTTTGAAATCAAAAACGATTTTTTAGGGTTTGAACCAACAATCCTTAGTACCAATTCTTTTTCTTTTAAATCGGATATCAATTTTTAGGTATCAATTTGCAGAAATCATTGTGCAAATGAAAAAGTTTCAACAAGGAAAACCTATCTCACTCGCTATTGTTGTTTGTTATTAACATCCATCTGGTTTTGGAGTTCAATTTTGGGTTTAAATTTCTCAACTTCGATATCCAATTTTGGTACGTCTAACTTGTTTTGTTGTTTGGTTTTGAAACTTGTTTTTATTTCAGGAACTAAAATCGTTTGGAAATAATGTGCAAGCGACGGTTAATTGATTAAGGTAAATCTATTTCTTGTATTATCTCTTTTGGTTATAGCTCCAGTTACATATATATTGTAATCTTATTTTATCCAAGTCTTACAGTCTTGTGTTGTTCTTTTTGGCTGCTAGATGTGATCAGCTTTTTTGGGACTAGATTACTTGGTTTTTTGTTTGGCTGATGCTGATCTCTTGGACTACCTTATTTAGTTTTTTTTTTTTTTTTTTTTTTTTTTTAAATTCTTGGTGGTTGATCATGGTTACTATGGTTGCTCATTATAGAGGCTTAGATGGCAGATTAGATTTGGGACAAGTCTTGATGTAATTTTTTAGCTTTTATTGCCAATGTTGTTTACATTGTTGTGTCACCATAGTGGGTTTTCTTGAAATACATCAAACTGGGTTTTCTTGAAATCTTGGTTATCTCTAACATTTGCTTGTGCCTTATTGTTACCATTTTGGGTTGTATTGGAGCTTCCAGAGAGTAATATCAAACTGTGATTTACCTTCTTGGACGAGTGCATGTATACTTTTTTCTTGTGGTGTTTGCATTGATGGAAAACGTCATCTTACAACAGATTCTACTACAAAAATGGTTATTGGTTATTTCAGTAAATCAATATAGACTTTTGAATAGCTTAACTTGTATGTTACAATCGCTTTCTCCACTTTTGAAAGGAAAATATGTTTTCGAAGCTGGAGTTGCAAGAGCAAGTTATGGGAAATGGGGATCGGTGTTGCTTTCATTTGTCCAACAAGGGATGCTTGCAATACAGGTACATGTTATACTATGGTATTTATTGATTAAACCTCATGATCTATGTGTCTTACATTGTTTGGATCATCAAAGGAAAGGAAACAACAAATATATAGTTAATCATAGTTCATAAATAATCATCAAAAAGTTTCAAGAGTAACAACCTGCAAAGCTTCATGGTTTCTTTAAAGCAAAGGTCCTTTCTTATAATATTAAACATGCATTCAGGGTGGTAAATTTTTTGCTTCATCTTCTTCCACAGTTTTCTAATGTCGACACCTTTTTCTTAAACAGAAAATCTAACAGTCAAGGGTGTTAACCAACTCTCAAGATCACGATTCCTGCTCATCCACAGTAATGGTTCAACAGTTAAGGTCAAATACTCTGGTTTTCTGGGTAAAGTTCATACCATTGGTTTTTATTTAAGTTTGCTTTTTTTTTTTTTAATCATTTGTTTTATTACGAAGTTAGTGGAATGTAAAAGCTAAAGCATGCATTCGTTAGCCATCAGTGAACTGAAAATTTAAATCTTTTTACTAAACCAGTTGTTTATGATTACCAAGAAATTAATTTTGTTATTTCTATTTACACTAATACTTGTTGGCTGCATTTGGGCATATATGTTAGGTCAAGTTAGATTTCTTGGAACTAAGTTTGATGTAAATTTAAGAACTCTTTTGATCAGTTGTTTATGAATATGAATTTTACAGTTTTGTTGTTAGGCTTTGAGCTTCATTACTTTTGGGGTAAAGAATTTGCAACGCATTTGAACTTTTAGCTGTATGTAATTCACATTTCTCCCCTATAACTTAATGTCAACAAGTTCCTTTACAAACCTATTATAGAAATCGTAGGACATTCATATGCATTGGTTAAATTGATGCTCAAAATACAAGCCACCTGTTTGATTGAAAAATTGTAAGTTACTGTTTGGATTAACAATCATTAAGGCGGTTGATGATGTTGGTTTGTGATAGTATTTGTAGTTGCTCTATGTGACAAACTACTTTTGTTATTGCAGCAACTTACAAGTTACAACTGCTAATGATTGAAATAAAGGGTGGTTGTGCTGATGATTGTCCATGATCAGAGAAGGATTGCTGCTTGTTCTTGTTAATTAGTAATCGAAATTTGCTTCATTTTTTATTTTTTTGTTTTATCTTTAATTAATGGTTGTTAATGTTGGGTTTGTTGCAAAAAAGTGCACTATGTTTTCACCACTTTAATTGGTTGGATGTTTCCTATAAAAATTCTTGTAAATAAGAACTAATAGTTTTACTCCACTTAAAGATGCCATCAATTAAACAACTTGAGAACATGTCTTGAACTGTTGAGCATATTTACAGTTTACGCTTGGATGTTTTGTGCAAAGCTCACTTATAAGGAAAAACTGTAACAAAAGTAAACCAATCTCACAGCAACCAAGCATGATTACAAAAGCTCACCTATGGTTCATTTGATGAATGATAAACAGCAACCAAGCATTTTCATCTAAGAACAATCAAATAAATGTTAACAACAAATAAGAGTTGGATGATAGGAATGACCTTATATCATGATTACAAGTTTGACAATGGATGCAAAGCTTGTGGAACTTCAACACATCTACAATCTCACAATTTATGCTTGATGGTCGGCCAAATGAATACAAGTTCAAATCCCACCGCATTGTGCGGGCACTCAACTAGTAATATATTAATAGATAAATATAATATTTTAATATTATAATGGATGTTTGAACTCTCAAAATGAAGAATCTATTAAAAATAAATATAACTTTTTTTAAAAAAAAATTGACAGCTGATTTTTTATTTAGAAAATATTTAAAAAATCTGTTAAAAATGCTTTAAATTTACTAAAATTTTCACTCTTTTGTATATTGACATATTCAAAAGCTCCGTTTATTATTTAAAATTTTGTTATTAATATTGTTGTTTAAAATATAAGATGTTTTGACATAATCCTACATGTGATCGACTTTCAAAACAATCTTCTAATATATTCATTTTTCTAAATTGTTGATAAATTTAATGTATTACATTAATCGATCTTTAATTTCGATTATATATAAAATGTTACATTATTAGCATATGGAAAATAAATTCAATTATGTTTGTTTCAACCTTATCGGCAAAATTCCCACCTCTATCAATCACTCTCCAAAACTACAATAATTCCATAAGAATGCTATGAGAAACAATCATATTCTCATTCCTTTTTATATGGCCCAAATTGAAGCAAAATATTTGGTCAAATTTCACCAAACATGATCCACTATTGCAAAACATACACACATTGTATGCATGTATTCGTATCGGTCGGGTTGGTTTCAGTGAAAAGCTGAAGTTAACGTGAAGTGGTTATCAGCCATTGGATGAGAAGTGGTTGTACATTAGGATGGGATGCAACGAGATAAGAAACACCGAGATGTCAATTCCCTTTTAAAGCACATTCATGGGAGGGTCTGAGATTAAAAGTAATCAACGGTTCAAATCTACTTCTCACGCTTCTCATTGTTAACTGAACTTCTCATACGATCCTACGCCCATACGAGTAGGGGTGGGTTCCTGTGAGAACTTGAGGTTAACGTGAGAAACGTAAGAAGCGTGATAAGTGGTTATCAACAGTCGGATGAGAAACAGGTACACAATAAGATGAAATGTAACAAGATAAGATGCACCGAATACATTAGGATGGGAAGCAACGAGATAAGACGCAACGAGATGTCAATTCCCTTCTAAAGCACATTCATGGGAGGGCATGGGATTAAAAGTAATCAACGGTTCAAATCTACTTCTCACGCTTCTCACTGTTAACTGAACTTCTATACGATCCTACGCCCATACGAGTAGGGGTGGGTTCCGGTGAGAACTTAAGGTTAACATGAGACACGTGAGAAGCGTGACAAGTGGTTATCAACAGTCGGATGAGAAATAGGTACCCAATAGGATGAGATGTAACGAGATAAGATGCACATAATCAATTCCCTTCTAAGTGCAATTCATGGGAGGGCATGAGATTAAAAGTAATAAACGGTCCAGGTTCACTTTTCATGTTTCTCACGTTAAATTCGACTTCTCACATGATGCCTCATTTGTACAAGTGCAAGAAGCATGAATAAATGATAATCAAAGGCCATGGTTGAACCCCTCTTCTTGTGTCTTTTGTCTTTTGGCTTCTTTGATCATCTATCTTGTCACTTTGCTTGTAGGGTATTTTGTACCATGATTCACTAATTGGGATTTTCTAGTTACCACGAGGCTTACTAATCAAAATGTCTTTGTTTGGTGGATCCCATAAATTTTGTTTGTTTTTGATGGGAAATTTAGAAAGGCATTAAGTGGTATTGTGGTCCAAGAATGTGAGCTATCCTAAGTGCAAGTGTGGTCCTTGCTAGAAAAGCCTGTTTTGGTGGGCAAAGGAACAAAGAGAGAAAAAAGGGGAGTTGTGGGCTATAAATGCCATTCAACTTCTACCACTATCTTATCCTATCAATGCATCCAAATTTTCAAATCCACAAAAATATTTTTATATATATTTTTAAACAATCACAAATTTCTTCTATTGATATGCATCTTATAAACATATATAAGTGCTATTTTATCTTTCCGATAAAAGGGTATATAACATTTGGTATGCTCTAGATGTAGGGTAAGTGATCATCTAGGGCTTGTCTGAATTATGGACTGTTTATTAACAACTTAACAAGTTTAACAAAACTCGTAGTTAAAACCATGTCTGTTTGGTAGTAACAATTAGAAATACATTCCTTCCACCTTTCAAAAAACATTTCCAAACAAAAGCATTGTTAATCTATACAGACAATTAATCCATACAAATTTATCAATTGAAGATCTAATAGAAAACAAGCCATACAACTATTTCAAGATGAAAATGAAGTTTTTATCAAGAAAAAGATGTTGGAATATATAAAGTTTTTGTTGTATGTACTTGCCACAACTTTGGAACATTTCCATAGAGTTACTTTTTAAATGAGTTCTCTAATAGTTAAAAACTAAACTGAGTTTCACTTTAATTAGTACGATATATTCGAACAATGAACAGTAGTAAGCATCTAGATAGCAATGATTGATGATGAACAAAGCGTACGACATCAATTACTCTATTAGCACGATTGTGTTGTCAAAAAGCATATGAAGAAACATTATAATATAAATTAAGAGCCTTTGATAAGAGATGACATGACATTTCATTATTACATATACGACAATAACTTCACTTTGGAGGTCCTTAAATTTTTTATTAAGTTCATTAATCATGATATAAATGTATTCAACAAAATAATCGATTATATATATATATATATTATTCAAATATCTCTTAATTCCTTTTTTTTAAAGAGGGTCCTAAAAAAAGACGTACTTAGCGATGGAATCCCACCTGAAAGTAAAAACACATATATTTTAATGAGCATTTAAAAAGTTGCATAAAAAACATATATTGTTTCAACTTTTACTTTGGATAACTTATTTTCAAAAGTTATATTTTATGTCTATAAAACATCTAAAATAAAAAAAAGTTAATAAATATTTGAAGAATTATTTTTTGTCTACAAAATTATAACATGTTCATGTTGTTCATAAAATAATAGTGCATTTTCTTTTAATTGCATTGAATATGTATTTTTTTATTTACATAAAAAAAGTATATTTTTTCTGAATAGAGCTTAAAAATGAATTTATAAGTTTAGAGTTAAAACAAAGTTCGTCCGATTTCAATAATTTTTTCCTATTTAAAATACTCTCATGACATGTTCCACATTAACCTTTTTTCTTCTTCATGAAAGGGTATTTTACAGAGTTATAGTTTTAGGTAAGAGTATATTCCATTCATGTATATCACATAATATATTCCGATATAATATTTTAGTAGATACTCAACTAAATACGTTAATGTAACAACAAACGACGTTTATTAATAAGTCCATTTTGTTTGATCCTAGTAAACAAAACTTTAAAGTAATATTTGAAAAAAATATTAAATAATTAAACAATAGAATGAATATGTATAGTTGATTTTGATTAAAAAAATAAATCTAGACTTCCATTCAAAAGGAAAAAGACATATTATATCAAATCTAGAGATGGAAGTGTGCCAAAAATAAGGCTCGACTTGTTCCATGCCAATCTGATCAATAATTGAATCACATCAAATGGAAATAAAATCCTATGAAATGTCATTTTACAAGATAATTCTAGTCAAGGGTGAAAATTGCTTTTTCTTGCTTTGGATAAAATGGTTAATTTGGCATATATTTGTACTTTGAGTACTCCATGAATGTCAAAAAAACATGCTATAGGATAAGATGCTAAAGAGGACTTTCATTGACAAGTATTCTTGATAGAGATTTTCATTGCTAACGAAAATTCTGACACTTTTGTAAACCAAAACGTAGAGACATAATTATCGATGGATTTCCAAGAGAATGATGAGAAGACAACATTCGTTGGTAAGCCTTAAGTTGTTTATCAACCGTAAAGTATTGACAACTTTATGATGGCTCACCGCTCACTTTTGCAAAAATAAAAAAATAAAAGTAAACAAAAATATTGTGATGGCTCATAATTACGTTAGTATCTATGTATAACTGTTAACGGTTTTATATTATTTATTTGTTTTTATAAGACTCTATTGGAAATCCATGTGTAATATGAAAAGATTAGGGAAGACAATGTATTAAATTTTAATTTTGTGACAACGGTCGACAATACAAATAGATTACGAATGCTAATGTATTTATATTTAACTTTTTTTGTGACATCTAGTCGGTAGTCTTACATATTACTAACAATGTTTTTTAATTCTAACTGAGTTGTAACGGGGTTCTAAGAAGACTTAATGGATTGAAATGGTTGATAACGGGTCTTAGTGGGTCGTTATAGTTGTTTCAAACGAACCTTGATGGGTTACATTAGGTTCTAACTGACCTTAACGATTTATTGTTGGAATTAATATGTTCTCTCTCTCTCTCTCTATATATATATATATATATATGTGTGTGTGTGTGTGTGTGTGTGTGTGTGTGTTAATGGTCGTAATTGGCTTTCTTCGTGGTATATATGTAGAAGTAATGTATAACTACTACTATATACAATTGTTTTCTGTATACATATCATGGTAAACTATAATTACATGTGTGAGTATCATGACTATGTACATGTACGACAGTACGAGTAGTGTATAGCTACACAAACTATTAGATCTAGAAGCCTCATTTTTATCATATGAAAGTTTATAAAAGAATCTTCTTTTACAAGAAAAAAACAAGTTTGATCATTGAATCTTCAAGTCAGAAGAAATTTAGAAGTTATTCTTCAGAAGACTTAGAAGCACCCTGCTTCTAAGTAGACCACTTAGAAACTAAAGCTCTTTTGAGTCAACTAGTTAGAAACCACTTAGAGGATTTCAGTGCTATTTGAAGTGGTCTCCACAAAAAACAATTACTTCACTTTACGAGTGTGCAATGTTGATTGGAACATGTGTGCAATGTTGATTGGAACATGCCTTACTTACCCTTTTCACCCCTATAAACAAAAGTCCAAAGATCATTAATTCGTAACTTTTAAAGATATTTTTTGTACCTTTGAGATTAATTGTGTGTAACATGTGGTGCAGTTTCTCTAGTATTTCAATTCTCATTTATAAGATTTGTCATTATATGAATCACATGACTCCCTATTTTGATCATTGTTGGATTGTGATATTTGCTTCCGCAACTTTTACTTTAATATGTTAGTATCAATTTAATTGAAAACCTAGACCTGTAGACAAATACGTACACATACATATAGTAGCTAGGTAGAGGTTTAGAGATGTAACACCCTCAATCAATTTCATCCCTGTGAAATTCGATGGGAGCAGATGATCGATTTTGAGGGTTGGGGAGAAGGAGAACAAATTGGTAGATGGTTATGGTTTTGTCCTTGCGAGAATTTGATGTAAGGAAGATCTAGTGAGAGAATAAAAAAAGGTGATCAATTTTCTTAAGTTTGGGTCCATGTGATATATTGTCAAATATTATATATAATTATAATAACTAATATAATACAAATATAAATAATATTACATTTTATATTTAATTCTCAAACAAAATTAAAAAAACTAATAAAAAGTCAAAAATAACCTTTGCTTTAGTGGAGAGTATTAATAGAGTTAGTGATCAATGATCATTTTATTTTGGGATAGTTCTCCAAAATGTATCAAACTATACCAAAAATGTTATTTGTGTGTACCACCTATAAAAAATGCTTTTTGATGTATCAAACTTCATTTTTTCTTCTATTGTGTGTATCAGATGACTTGTAACTTGTTGAGCAGGTCACCTCCACCGTTGTCGCCGCTAGGAACCACCGTCGCCGCCGAGGAACCACCGAACCTCCGAGAACCACCGCCACACCCACCTCCACCATCACCCTCTGCAACCCACCTCTACCGGCGACCTCTACCACTGTCGCCACCGGGAAAAACCAGGTTCACACCTCCGCCGTCGCCATAACCACCACCATCACCGTCGCCATCACCATCACCATCACCATCGAACCGTCGCCCATCCCACCACCATCACCATTGAACCACCACCATCACTATCGAACCATCAACCATCACCGCCACCGCCACCATCACCATCGAACCACCGCCATCACCATCGAACCATCACCGCCACCATCACCGTCGAACCGCCACCACCACCATCGAACCACCACCAGCACCTTCAACCCACAGCCACCCAGAATCACCATCCCCAACGCCAAGAACCTCCCGCCGTCGTCAGTGGTTACCGGTAACCAGCTGGTAACCGGTTTTGTAGGTCACAATACACACAATAACAAAAAAGTAAAGTTTGATACATCAAAAAGCATTTTTGATAGGTGGATACACACAATAACATTTCGGGTATAGTTTGATACATACGGTGATGGTGATGGCGACGATGATGATGGTGGTGATGGCGAAGGTGGAGGTGTGAACTGTTGGGTTTTTACTGTGATCCCTGAATCAATCTGATCCAAAGAACACAAAAAGTGCGGAAGCGATTTATGGTTAAAACCCTAAACCACGATCTTTTCGTTCTAATTATTTAAACAATAAAACACGTTTATAATACCTGGATCGCTTGAGTAATAATCCACCAGTGATCGACCTTACGAGTGTTCCTCTAGCGGAACTCAAAAACCCGAGTTGAACCAAAAACTGAACTGGTTCGGGTTGAAGGGGGAGGGCGGGCCGAAGGAGAGAGAGAGAGAGAGGGAATTTTTGATGGAAACTTTTCTTTGGAGCTAATTCAATTGAATGATAATAATCATAGCCCCAAGGCTTTATTTATAGATCATCAGATAAGAGAATCCTCATCTGATACTGTTTCCTTATTATTATCTAGTCTTTTCTTTTTCTTTAAGAAAAGATTTTTTCTAGATAGTTATCTTAATTAATTAGATTTTCTATTATATATTTATTTTACTAATAAATATATGATTATCTTAATTAATCTAACAACCCTCTAACTTTGGGATATCTGACTGAGATTACCCAACTGATTTATAATTGACTATTATAAATCCATACTCTCCATTTCTGGGTTTAACTTACTCGATTTATAGGTCCTCACAGGTGTGACCCTCAAGTGTCTTGTAACATTGGATGTGTGATCACTGGTTTGTCAACTTCTGAACATAATTACTAACAGACTCCCACTTGTGCAAGTTGGCAATACCGTCTTGTTCACACGGACCTAAGGAGGCCCCTAGACAGACACTTAGGCTAACCAGGTTACAAGAACTCTTATACCCAGATAGGTGATTCAAACCTTTCCGTAAGGAAATAACGTTTATGAGACCGCTGTTCATAAAGCGGGTATATCTTGGCTTTTCCCTTTGCATCACGATATTTCATCTTTGAGTATGAGCTTGGAATCAGTCAATTCTAAATACTCAAGATTGTGTTTCTTGACTATCCGACCTCTACTGATAGGTAAACGACAAAGAACTAATCAGTTCGTTTGGGCATGGCCATGCACTTCATCAGTATATTCAGTCAGTCAAGGGGCCCAGAAATATCTCTCTTCAGAGAAGAGGTGCAAATCCCATCTTGCATATCCACATTTAACACCACGGCTTCCGCTGAATCTAGTTGCGCCCTTTATAGCCACCCTGTTACGGCGTAGCGGTTGAACGCACTAAGTATCCAGCAGTCCTCATGATATCAAATCAGATACCTCAGGTGCTAGGGACAACCATTGTGAGATTCTACTTATGACAAAATCCAAGAAGTAGTCTCAATTGCGGATCACGTCCGACATTCGCTACTCTATCGAATACCTGTGCAGTTTTGGTCTACAACGCTTGTAGCTGTTACTCAACCACTGATCATAGCTACCTAAAAACTCACAATGACCTTAATACCCTATTGGGTTCCCACCACAATAAGTTGTCACGGACAATTTTCGAATGAAGGACTGGGAACTAGTCTCATTCCTGGATTACAAAAACATGCAAAGTTTAAAAGTGAATTTAAGAGACTAATCTTTGTATAGTCCATATTACACCCTGTAATAATACTAAGATTAATAGCATCTCTTAATTACCTTTTAATGTGTCTATTCAACGTTTGTTAAATACTGATCTCAAATGAAGTATCACCTAACTTCAATTTAAAACCCTTTGATTAATGTTTACCGGTTTAATCAAAGTTATAACCAAAAATATTACAAGTTTTAACATCTACTGATATTTTTACTTGTTTCAGCTAATTTTTTGTTTTACAAACACCATGAAACAAAATTAGACTTTTACTTTACCATATTTCTCTGAACTTTGGATATCTGGACTAACTCTAAGTTCTCTGAATATGTAAAGTTAAATTGCAACTTCCCTTAGTTGTAGTGTAGATGATTGTTTTCTATCTGAAAACAGATTTCTAATTTACCATACTGGTAAATTCCTAGAAATTCTATTTTAGCGTTTAAGCTAATTAATATTTTTATTAATTTCTCCAACACAATTATTGATTTAGTTAATCATTATTGTTTCAAAGACATGAAACTATATCCTATCTCCTTTTAACTAAAAGGTAGATCTTGGATGAATTTTTATCCTATCTGGATTATAATTCTGAAATCTATTTAATCAATAATTAGTATATATATATATATATATATCTTTTATTCTTTATCACAAATAAGGATATGGAATAAACTGGGCTCCCACTAACTTTTATGAAAACTAACTATTACTCAAAATTTAACTATTGGTTTAGTTAAAACTTGACTGCTTAGTCAATTCTATTTTAAGTAATCACTTATATATAAACTTAACTGGATCTATCAATTAAATCCTAAATCCAAAACTTGGAATTATTTCCTAGCTTTATATATACTGATATTATCAACGATCTGTAAGATAATATCTTTAAATTTTAAAACTCATGAGTAATTAATCTTAGATCATAAAATACCTTTTACAATCTTTTACTCATGATTGTTTTGTTAAAAACACATTTCTTTAGCGATAGTGTGTTTTTTTTGACAGTTTTCATATATGTTATTAAAGTGGTAGTGTAATCATCAACATCTAGGATCTAAGCTTGAATTAAGTCAAAACTTGACTTTATTTATAATAAGCACAATAGACATTTCAAAGAGATAAATTTTAAAACTTAAAAAACCTTATAACCATTTAATTCAAAAATTCTCAAAACCATCTAACTATGTAGCCATAAGAAATTGAAATGTATAACTGTTTTAAAATGAAAAACTAAAATGGAAATGTCTTGAGGATAATCTGATCATCTTTGTGCTTTAGATCCTTGCAATCTCGGGCATTCACTTCTGACCACCTACAATAAGTGTTTGCACTAGGTATCAGTATACTTGTACACCAAACAAGTAAAAAGTGACAAACTAAGCAAACATAAATATCTGAGGTTTACTTACCTGCTTCATGACGCTTTGGGCAGTTTTGCCTCCAATGACCAATCCCATTGCATGTAAAGCAACGATTTTCGGTTCTTGCTTTGTTTGGCTTAACCTTCTTGCCCTTTCCCTTGCCTTTGATGTTTTCACGAACCTTGGGTGCACTCTGAACGGCCTGAACTGGACCATTTCCTTTGTTGGTGCCTCCATACCCATGCTTCTTCTTTACTCCTCCGTCCCTCACCATTAGTACGTCTTTGGTCTTGTTCTTGGCTCCCATATTCAACTTGGCAGTCTTAAGCATGGAGTGCAATTCAGCTATTGACTTCTCCATGTTATTCATGTTATAGTTGATTAGAAAAGGCTTGTAATCTTCTGACAGCGAGTTGAGTATAGTATCCGTTGCTAGCTGCAACGAAACTGGGTGTCCGAGTGTTGATCCAGCTCTCCTAAGACCTGATGAAATGATAATGATCCTGAATCTTTACTAAGTGAATAGGTTTTTACTTCTGTTATAGCTTGAGGAATTATCACTGAGTCTGTTCAGTGTTATTCCATGTTACTTGTGCTGTAACTTAACTTTATAGATTTCAGGATCAGGATCAGGAGACTAACGAGCCTGTTCTGCAGTCTACTGATCCTGTCCACTGAAGTGAAGACCTCCTCCTGAAGACATTAAGATCATACACAAAGAACCATCAGCGACGTCGAAGAAATAGCTGATGACAGGAACAGCATGCTCGTGATCTGAAGACGGAACTCAGTGATAGCAGTCTGTTCACTATCGTATGACATCCTGAAGATTCATCAGGATACACGTGACCCTGAACTTCCTCAGTTTCAGGACTCTAGTCACTGATCAGTATCCTGATCCTGAAGGATTAGAACAATGTCTTAGTCTAATGCACAAAAGGATTATCCGCCTTTACTGACACAATAGTACATAAGGGCAGTTACTTTACTGTTCCCTCCGTACTTATCAGACCTCAAGGCAACTGTTTACAAACATCCTCTTTTGTACACCATGCAAAGAGTATTTGTTTATAGTAAATAGTACAACAGACCACTCACATTGTGACACGTCACAATAGTAGGTCTGCATGCATTTAATGCATGGAGTATAAATAGGACGTGAAGAGATGTTCTCCATACTTCTTCTTCATCCTAATTCTACTCAAGTCCTTTCTCTCTTATTCCCTCTATCTTCTTTCTTTATTCTCTTCTCACTTAGTGCATAGTGAAAGAACTTAGATTGTTTAGTTTAGACTAATTGTCTTTTCTATTTCCGCAACAATCTGTAAATTCATATTGTTTATAAAACAAGAATTTAAAAGTGAGAAATTGTGTGATTATATTCACCCCCCCCTTCTATAATCCCAAACACTATCCTTACTTGAAGGTCACCTACTTGGGACCAACAAGTGGTATCAGAGCAGATACAAGCTCTCATTTTCTTCTTAAGAAAAATCTTGTGATCCTCTCTCTTCTTATTCTATGGCTCTTCAAGCTAAGGATAACTACTTTGATACCGGCTCTGCTGGAAAGCCTCCTCGGTTTAACAAAGACAACTTCTCTCTTTGGAAAACCAGGATGGAACTTTTCCTCTCTGGTTCTGATCCCCAGATTCCTTACTTTCTGGAAAACGGACCACATGTGCCTACACAAACCGTCCACCCCATTCCTGCTGCTGCTGGCCAACCAGCTATTCCTGAAAGGCAGCTGGTAAAACCCGTAACTGATTGGAATGATGAGGACAGACGCCTGGTCAATATTGACACCAAGGCTAGATCTCTCATTGCTATGTCACTTCCTGATGATGTCTTTCATTCTGTCTGTCACCTTCGCTCTGCTAAGGAGATATGGGACACTCTTTGTGTTCAATATGAAGGTACTGCCGTACTCATGGAATCAAGAAAGATTTTCTTGGTTCGACAGTACGAAAGCTTTATTCATCAGAAGGATGAAACTCTCTCCCAGCTACATCAGAGATTCAACTGTCTTCTGATTGATCTGAAGACCATCGGTACTACCTACTCTAACTCTGAGGTGGTTACCAAGTTCATGGAAGCTCTTCCTGAACATTGGGAAATTTACACCTCCTGCTTAACTATGTCAAAGGACATAAAGACACTCACCCTAAGTGAGTTGTACGGTATTCTTCTGAACCGTGAACAACAGAAGAAACTGAAAAAGAATCTCATAAGAGATTCTAAAGAATCCAAAAGCACATCTGTTGCATTGGTTTCTGATTCAGTTCCTCCTGTTGCTACTACTTCTTCTTCAGTAACTATTACTGAATTAGAATTTTCTTGACTCTGACATGTCAGAAGATCCTGAATTCAATGAATCTCTTGCTCTTTTAACCAGATCTTTCAAAAAGTTTGCCAAAAAGGGAAACTTCCACAAAAAGAAACATCTTACTATTACTGACAAGCCTAAGTCAGATTCTGTTGACAAGGCCACTGCTATCTGCTACAACTGTCAGGGCAAAGGACACTTTGCTAATGATTGCAGGTACAGAAAAAGTCAGTTCGCTCCCTCCTCTGCTAAATCTTCTTCCAAGAACCCCAAATACCAGCGCCTGAAGGAAAAGTACAAGAAGATGAAAACTCAGCGTAAAGGCAAAGGTTTAATCGCAGAAGACTGCGACTGGGATGATGTCTCCTCTGATGACTCATCTGATGAGGAAGATACTCAAGTGGCACTAATGGCCATTATTGAGGAACCTACCTTAGCTCTCATGGCTAAGATAGAAGAGGTTCCTGAAGAGATTCCTCCTCAGGATCCTGAAGCTTCTTCTTCCACAACTCCTGAAGCTTCCACCTCTACGACTGATTCTTCCAGTCAGGTACCTATTCCTCTCATCCCTCTTGAAAGCTTAACTCAGTTGGACCTGGTCACTCTCGATCTTTACAAAGCCCTTAATGGTAAAACCTCTGCTGAAAAAATGAATATTGATCTTAGAGGACAACTCAAAGAATGTCAAGAAAAAATAAAACAGCTTACCATTTTGGAAGAAAATTATAAGGACCAGGTCACTGTAAACAAAACTCTATGTATTGAAAGAGAATTGGCTCTTGCTGCCAAAGAAAAGGCCCTTGCTCAATTAAATGCTGAAAAAGTCACCATCAAAGGATGGAGTGACGCCTCTGAAAAAGTTGATGAAATATTAGCTTCAGGGAGGTCTGACAAAAGCAAAAGAGGTCTTGGATTCTTTCGTGGATACAAGAAAGAAGAAACTAAGTCTGATAGTTCCATGCTCAAATTTGGAAAATTTGTTTCTTCTATTCCTCTTCCTAATACCTCTGAAAACACTCCTTCTTCTTCTTCTAACACTCACCCTGAAGGTGCTCCTAAGAGCAAAAAGAATACAGTTAAGGATAAATCCAAAACTGAAACACCTTCAAAGGCCAAGGGTCCTAAACCCAAGAACAAAGTTCTGGGTGGTGGTCCTTCAGTCTCTGGAACTAAGTCTCTTTCTCAGAGTCCTGCTCCTAGACTGAAGATTGACCTGAAGCAAACGACTAAGGAGAAGACTCCAATTCCTCCTCTGTCAAATGCTAAAGGCATACTTGGTGCAGGTCCTGCTCACCTAAAGTTCAAAAACTTTCTGGACCACACTAAACGCTTTCAATATCGCAAATGTTATCACTGTGGATTAAATGACCATATTGCGAGTAAGTGTTCTGATGCTACCAAAGCTGAAAAATCAGCTAAGGTAAAGAAGATTCCCAAGACTGAGAAATCAGTCAAAGGAAAGAAGGTTGTCAAGACTGTTCCTTCAGTCAAGACTTCAGCCTCCTGTACTGATACTTCAGTAAAGGCTGACACTGACTCAACCAGTCCTACTGATAATCCTGGATCCATAGTTCTATGGGTACCAAAGAAAACTTAAACTCTATATTTTACAGGATAAGGGCATCTGGTACTTGGACAGTGGATGCTCTCGACATATGACTGGTTCTAAATCTGTCCTCACTAACTACCGTGAAGAAAGAGGTCCTGCTGTGACCTTTGGCGGAAACGGTAGAGGCCAAACCCGAGGGTATGGCACTCTTACCAACGGAGTAACTACTTTCAAAAGAGTTGCTTATGTTGAAGGCCTGATGCATAATCTTCTGAGCACCAGTCAACTGTGTGATAAGAATCACAAAGTTTCTTTCTCTAAGAAAAAGTGCAAAGTCAAGAACAGAAGAAAGGAAGTCATTCTCACTGGTGTAAGACATGCTGATATCTACATCATCAACATGAATACTTCCACTGATAACTTCTGTTTCGTATCACGTGCTTCCACTGATATGAATTGGCTCTGGCACAAGCGTCTTTCTCATCTCAACTTCAAGACGCTGAATCAACTCTGCATCAACAACCTGGTTATTGGTCTTCCTGACTTTCGCTACACAAAGGAATCTCTTTGTTCAGCTTGTGAGAAAGGAAAACAGACCAGGGCTAGCTTCAAGTCCAAGCAGATTTCCTCCATCAGCTCTCCTCTACAACTTCTCCACATGGATCTCTTTGGACCCGTTAATGTCCAATCCATTGGTGGAAAGAAATATACTCTGGTAATCGTAGATGAATATTCCAGATATACTTGGGTTTTCTTCTTACGTGCCAAGAGTGATGCTCCTGAAGAAATCATCCTGTTCGTCAGGAAGATGGAAAGACTCAACAACCTTACTGTTCGATCAATAAGAAGTGACCATGGGACTGAGTTCAAAAACAGTACCCTGGAATCCTTCTTTGAACAGAAAGGTATCTCTCAAAACTTCTCCTCTGTGAGAACTCCTCAGCAAAATGGTGTTGCTGAAAGACGGAACATGACGTTGATTGAAGCTGCGAGATCTATGCTGAGTGAAGCCAACCTTGCCACTCAGTTCTGGGCTGAAGCCGTAAATACTGCTTGCTATACTCAGAACAGATCTCTGATTGTCAAGCGTTTCAGAAGAACCGCTTACGAACTCTTTCGTAACAGGAAACCATCAATCGAACATCTCCATATCTTTGGTTGTGTCTGCTACATCCTGAACAACAAAGATAATCTTGGAAAGTTTGATTCCAAATCTGATGATGGAATTTTCCTCGGATACTCATCCATTTCTAAAACTTACCGTGTGTTCAACAAACGAAGACAAACCATTGAGGAAACGATTCATGTCAAGTTTGATGAATCGGGTCCTACCTTTCCTCATCCAAATGATAATACTGAAATCAATCAGTGGGCTGACTCTTTCTTTCAAGTCCCTGAACCTCCTATTGCTGATCCATCTCCTCAAGACCTTCCTGATGGTTTTGAAGAAAATCCTATACCACCCACTGATATAACCACTCCACCTCTCATAAATGCCACCCCTATCTCTCAAATCACACCACCTGAACCTGATCAACCCACTAACAGTGAAGACTTCTCTCAAACCACTGTTAGTGAACCCTCTCCTACCAATCTTCTTCCTGATCCATCATCCAATGAAGCATCTACTTCAGGACAGGTGTATCAACCACCTGCTCTCCGATGGACCAAAGATCATCCCATTGATCAAGTTCTTGGAAACCCTTCTTCTGGTGTGAAAACCAGACGTCAGGCTGGTAACGTCTGTCTTTATGTAAATTTTATCTCTGAAAATGAACCTAAAGAAATAGATGATGCCTTGCGTGATCCTGCCTGGGTCTCAGCCATGCAGGAAGAGCTAGCAGAATTCATCAGAAACAATGTCTGGCTTCTCGTCCCTAGGCCTCGAAAACGTACAATCATTGGTTCCAAGTGGATTTTTCGAAATAAACTTGATGAGATTGGTACAATCATTCGAAACAAGGCTCGCCTTGTGGCTCAGGGATACAGGCAGGAAGAGGGCATTGATTACGATGAAACTTTTGCTCCTGTTGCTAGGCTCGAAGCAATTCGACTCTTCCTAGCTTTTGCAGCACATATGAACTTCAAGGTTTATCAGATGGACATTAAAAATGCCTTTCTGAATGGAAAACTTAATGAAGAAGTCTATGTGGCTCAGCCTCCTGGCTTTGTAGATCCTAAGTTCCCTGATCACGTCTACAAGTTAAACAAGGCTCTCTATGGGTTAAAACAGGCTCCTCGTGCCTGGTATGACACCCTCTCAACCTTTCTTCTCTCTAAAGGTTTTGTTCGTGGAAAGATCGATAGCACTTTATTTCTAAAGAAATATCCTAAGCATATCCTTCTTGTCCAGATATATGTTGATGACATTATCTTTGGATCCACAAATCCCAAACTCTGCGAAAAGTTTGAGTTGCTCATGAAATCTGAATATAAAATGTCTATGATGGGCGAACTAACATTCTTTTTAGGACTTCAGATCAAGCAATCTGAAAAGGGAATCTTTATCAATCAAGGTAAATATGTACATGAGATGCTGAAGAAATTTGATCTCACATCCTGTACACCGATGAAGACTCCAATGGCTCCTCCTCTGTCTCTTGACAAGGATTCCAAAGGGAAACCTGTTGATGTGACTCTCTATAGAGGAATGATTGGCTCACTGCTGTATCTTACAGCGAGTCGTCCTGATATCATGTATTCTACATGTCTCTGTGCTCGTTATCAGGCTGAACCCAAAGAATCCCATCTGACCGCTGTAAAGCGGATCTTCAGATACCTGAAGGGAACTCCAAACATGGGTCTTTGGTACTCCAAGGACTCAGGGTTCGATCTAACAGCTTATTCTGATAGTGACTTTGCAGGATGTAAGATCGACAGGAAAAGCACTACTGGTGGATGTCACCTATTAGGTGGCAAGTTGGTGAGTTGGACTAGCAAGAAGCAGAACTCTGTGTCCACATCAACTGCTGAAGCTGAATATGTTGCAGCAGGAATATGTTGTGCTCAGGTCCTGTGGCTGAGAAATCAACTTCAGGACTATGACATACAACTCTCCAAAATTCCTATCTACTGTGACAACACTTCAGCAATAGCCATTGCTAACAATCCTGTCTTACACTCTAGGACAAAGCACATTGAAGTGAGATATCACTTCATCAGGGATCATGTGATGAATGGTGATATTGAACTCCATTTTGTCCCTACTGAATATCAGCTTGCTGACCTCTTTACCAAACCACTGGATGTGACGCGTTTTAATATGCTCCTCAGTGAACTTGGGATGTTAAATCCTGAAGAATAGAAGTTCTCAGGACAAACAGTTGTTAAAGTCCTTATAAAATATTCTCTCAGGACCTCTTTTCTTAACAACTCCTGAATAACTCTTCTTCAGAGGATAACTCTATTCAGTACTTACAAAATCTTGGTTCAAAATCCGAATACTGATGATTCTCAGGTAAGTATTTCTTCTCCCTGCTACTGAAACCTTATCGCATTAAATGTGATAAGAGGATTTTTCCCAAAACAGTACTTATCTGATAAGTACTCTGATTCCAATAAAACATATCTTTCACCAAAATGGAATCATCCCCTGAAAAGGTGGTTTTTAGTTTTTCAAATAAAACAAACTTTTCATCTGCACTGACACGTAATGGGACGTTTCCTGTTCCCCACTACGTGTGTCAGGCGCGTGAACGCGCGTAGAACTCCCTTTTTCATCATTACGTTTGAATTTAGCTGCTCTTTTCTCTCTCATCCTTTTTCTCTCTCCTACCACGAGGTATAAAAACCTCATTCGTAATCCATTTTTCTCTTTACGCTCACAATTCTCTCTCAAAGAACTCAAGCAAGAAAAGCTATTACACTCTAAATCTGCATTCTCAAGAACACCAAGAACACACACTTACCACTTCTTTAACAAGATCAACGTAAGTTTCCTTATGTTCTTTGTTTTTTTTACAATCTAAGTTGGCATTCTTCTCTAAAAACAACTTATTTTGATAAACGTTTTTCCAAAAACCCTAAGATCACTTCGTTTGATCTTAGTTTTCCCAAAATCTTCTAAGATTTTTGTTAAAACTGTTTAAAATGATTTTTTCTTATTTCTTTTAAGAACAATCATAAACTCCTATTTTGATATCTATTCATCAAAATAGAAGTCCTTTTTAATACCAAAACACATTCCTTTTGTGTATTTTGGTATCTAATCTATTCTAAGTATAAAGGATTTCACCATTTTTATGAACATATTTTGTGTTCATTGAAAAATGAAGAAAAATGCATATTTTGGACTCTTAATCATCCATATATGTTATTTTTATGTTTTTAACAGGATGGCTGCTACTACATCTACATCCCTGGACGCCCAGCTCTCATCTGAGGCCACACCTCTGCAAGCTACTGAGAGCTTGCCAATAATCATCCCACAACATGACGTCCAGTTCAAGCAGAACAACGTCGTAGGACTGTTTGACATCCCAGCAGATAAAGAATACCTGCTGCCTGCCAAAGAATTCTTACTGAACAGCCCCCTGAAGACGGCGTTCACCCTTGACCCTAAGCCAAACAAGCCAATGCTGCAACAACTATGGTCAACAGCCACTGTTGCCAAGGAGAAGAATACCAAAGGTGTCCTGCGAGAGGTCATCAAATTCCAAATCAAGGAAAACATCATTTCCTTTGGTTTCGGAACCCTCAGGAACGTGCTCAACTTCCCAAAGAAGAAGCGCTTCCCTCCTGTCCCCACCGCTGACGAAATCGTGGAATTCCTGGACGCCATAGGCTACCGATGGCCTGTGAATAAGGAAGGCATCCTGCTACCAAAGACGGGTGCCACTGTCCATAAGTCAGGACTAAACGCTACGTTCTACTATATATGGAACACGTTTGGCCCGTGCTTATCGGGCAAGACGGGGAGCACGGAGCAGTTCCCTACGGTCATCCAGCACATGGTCTTCTCTGCGATCAAAAATCGCGAGTTTGACTATGCTCGCTCCATATGGGACGACATGGTGAAGAAGGTCCGGAGCAAGAACCGGGTCGTCAACATAGCCTTCCCTAGGTTTTTCTCGGCCATCCTGGAGCTACATTTGGGGGACAACTACCCCAAGATTGGGAACTCCAACAACTACTCTCTTGGCCCCAGGTTCCTGGACCAGGTTGCTCATCATCCTGACGACGTCCCTCTCTCCGACGTCCTGGTTGTTCCTGAACCACTTCAGGATCAGGATGCTGAACAATCCACCTCTCCAACCGCAGGTACGTTTTCTCTCTTCTCTTCCAAACCACATTCTTCTACTTCTATGCATGCTATGTCAGTAGCTAACCCCATACTGACTTCCCCAGCTGCAACCACAACTTCTGCGCTCCAGAAGCGCCCCCAACCATCTTCTGCCACTCCTCCACCTCCTCCAAAACGCGCCAAGTCTAGGGCGCAAAAGAAAAAGCAACAGGCGGCTGGTAAGAAATATTACATTACCCTGCCCCAGTACTTTAATAAACCATCTCCTTTATCTAAAAATTCTTCCACTGCAGATACTCCTATCTCTGCTCCTGCTACACAAGAACCTGAGGTTGTTCAACTCGAACACTCAGAGAATGAGGGGGGTAATCGTTCTGATACCCTCCTAGCCTCAGTTAATACTTCTAAGCAAACTGTTACCTTTTCTTCTTCTATGAAAGCTACTGAGTCTTCTAGTACTCATTTAGCTCCTCTATTTACAGGTTCTTTAGGAGCAGGTACTGAAGGGCATCCCCAACTTCATCAGGATGACCCCTTCAATGATTTTATTCTCACGGATGCCGAGCATCAGCTGAACACAGCTGAACTTCGCAGGCAGTCCGCTGAACGGAACCTGCAGGAGGCCCGCACAGCCCTCCAGCAGAAGGAGGCAGAGCACTCAGCACGTCTCCAGACCTTACAACAGGAGCTTGCTGCTGCCAAAGCTGCTGCAGCCGCTGCTGAAGACGCCGCCGCCAGTGCCACTGCCGCCGCCGTCGCCGCGACTCCGCCGCCCACGGCCGTCACCCTCTCCATTCCTTGTCTGGATAACATCCACGACAAGGTTTCACAAGTTGCCTCCTCCTCCACCAACCTTCAGGCATCTATTGATGACCTGAAGGCAACGGGTCTCCCTGCACTCTCCACAACAATCAACAACAGCACCAACTCTCTCACCACCTTCCAATCAACGGTGGTTCAGAGGTTGGATGCTCAGGAAGCCGCTCTCCGCGCCATCCAGGAGCAGGTGACAGGGCTCTCCTCTGCTGTCAACGCCCTCACCTCTGCTCCTGCGTCGCCTCCATCTTTCACCACGGCGGACAGGGAGGTGTTGCAGTCCCTGATCTCATCATCCTTCATTACACGCAAAGTCCTCAGTGACATGGCCTCTCTCCTCCAACGGACTGTATCAACAACTGCCTTAGTGCAGGCACCTGTTGAGGGGGAGAGACAGCCCCGAGACCATTCCGCCTATTCCCCCTCCACGAACTGGAGAACCACTGAAGCCGGGGGGAATAATGAAGACGACGATGATGATGATGAAGATGATGATGATGATATAGACGATGACATCTTCGTCGAAAAGGTTCCTGCCTCAGCGCCCATTCCAGGGCTCGCACAACCTCAGGGGGAGAACCCTGATGCCTCTGGTATGTCTCTACTACCATCCTCTCCCTCTTCCTCTGATAACCAACCTATCTCTACTCTTCTTAAAACCAAACCTACCCCTGAAACCATCACCTTAGACACCTCACCTGAAGACTCCCCTCCTAATAACCTTCAAATGGTTATCTACCAACCTCCTAAATTACCTTCTCCTGAACCATCTCCTGAAATCACCTCTCACACTGAACCTGAACCTAATACCCAAGCCGGTCCTGAAACTCAAGATGTCAACTATGGTTCTGTCACTGGTGACATTATTCGCCTAATGGAGAATAGTCCCAATGAACAGACCAGAGCTGAATTAGCTACTATGACCTTCAGAATCACACCCCTCAACCAAGAAACCATTACTACCCGTCCTACAACCCGTTTCAACCAAGAAGCCTCTTCATCCAGAACCCCTGAAATCCGAGCCACCCCTGAAACAATATGCCTTTCATCAGATGATGAATTCATCTCTGATGACTTCTCTACCCCTGCTTCTTCACCCAGATCGCCTCCCTCAAACTCTCCTAGATCTGAAGGTGAAAATTACCCTGACAATTCCTTTGCCATTGACAGGGATGGGCGCTTAGACGCCGTGATAGAGCGACTCGAGAGTACAAGAGTAAAAATCCCTCTTCGTACCTCTTGTGACTCCGAGTTCGCCTATCTCTCGCAGGAGGAGTACAACGAAGCTGTACAGGCTCAACTAGAGCACAATAAAAAGCAGAAGGAAGCTTTCCTCTCTGCCCAAGCCGCTCGAAGGCTTGCATCGGATTTTGTAGATGAAGATGCAGAAATAAGTGCAGATCCTATCCTTGCACAGAAGGCTGTTCTGAAGGTCTTCAACAAAAATGCAGAGATACAGATTGGAGAAGTAAACGCTGAGCTTGACTGGTGCAGAGATCGGTTACACCTCCGAAAGCATGGTGCTGCCATCTCAGGAATCCATCTTCGCCGATCTAGAGGCAAGAAAGGTAATCCTGGCAAAACCTGGATCACAGTCAAACGCTCTGGAGTAAAGGACGTAGAGCACACTCTGGACAAGTTAGATCGCTACAACTTGTCAGAGTGGAACGAAATCAGATCCCTACTTCCCAAAGCCAACAAGAACTATCGGGCTGAAGTAGAAGAAGTCATTGAAGGACTTATTGCTCGCATCAGAAGGACAACTGAAATACCTGATGACCTGCTCCATTTCTCTTCAGTCCTATCTCAGCAACCAGTTCGAAGATCTGCAGGCACCTCTACAAGAAGACCTACTCCCTGTCTTCCCAGAATGGTTGTTAAACCTCTGGACCTCTCGATGCTTGATCTTTCATTCCCTCCTGGAATCTCTCTATCTGAAGGACAAGTAATCAGAGAACCTGTTCATGGCATTTGTGTTAGCGATAACTCAAAAATGCTACGCTTTCAGCGCTTCAGTGAGCTACACATAGCGCCCTATGAACATCTTTTGACAGTTCTCTTCACTGCACAACAAGATAAGAAAAATCCAGACAACAAAGAGATTATTCGCACTGTCAGAGCTATACTTGATCACAGACTTGCCTTCAGCGACACTCCTGTTCCTGTTTGCGTCAAGACTGAATACATTAGCGAAGAATCTGATAGTTAGATATTTTGTAATTTTTTTTCTTTCAGTACTCCTGTCATGTACTCTTGTATTTTCCTTACTCTTGTAATACTTAAATGAGATTAATGAGAATGCAATTCAGTGCATTGTACTTCATTCCATCATAGTACTGAAAAAGATCCCTCAAAACAGTAAATGGGACATGTACCTTTATGAGTTCTATTTCCTACTGTTTAGTTCTAGACTTAGATTTATTTCTAACTTTTCTAGATTAAGGCAATTACTCTATTGTCTTATCATTATCATTTAGGGGGATATTGTTGATCCAGCTCTCCTAAGACCTGATGAAATGATAATGATCCTGAATCTTTACTAAGTGAATAGGTTTTTACTTCTGTTATAGCTTGAGGAATTATCACTGAGTCTGTTCAGTGTTATTCCATGTTACTTGTGCTGTAACTTAACTTTATAGATTTCAGGATCAGGATCAGGAGACTAACGAGCCTGTTCTGCAGTCTACTGATCCTGTCCACTGAAGTGAAGACCTCCTCCTGAAGACATTAAGATCATACACAAAGAACCATCAGCGACGTCGAAGAAATAGCTGATAACAGGAACAGCATGCTCGTGATCTGAAGACGGAACTCAGTGATAGCAGTCTGTTCACTATCGTATGACATCCTGAAGATTCATCAGGATACACGTGACCCTGAACTTCCTCAGTTTCAGGACTCTAGTCACTGATCAGTATCCTGATCCTGAAGGATTAGAACAATGTCTTAGTCTAATGCACAAAAGGATTATCCGCCTTTACTGACACAATAGTACATAAGGGCAGTTACTTTACTGTTCCCTCCGTACTTATCAGACCTCAAGGCAACTGTTTACAAACATCCTCTTTTGTACACCATGCAAAGAGTATTTGTTTATAGTAAATAGTACAACAGACCACTCACATTGTGACACGTCACAATAGTAGGTCTGCATGCATTTAATGCATGGAGTATAAATAGGACGTGAAGAGATGTTCTCCATACTTCTTCTTCATCCTAATTCTACTCAAGTCCTTTCTCTCTTATTCCCTCTATCTTCTTTCTTTATTCTCTTCTCACTTAGTGCATAGTGAAAGAACTTAGATTGTTTAGTTTAGACTAATTGTCTTTTCTATTTCCGCAACAATCTGTAAATTCATATTGTTTATAAAACAAGAATTTAAAAGTGAGAAATTGTGTGATTATATTCAACCCCCCCTTTCTATAATCCCAAACACTATCCTTACTTGAAGGTCACCTACTTGGGACCAACACCGAGCCTTTCCAAGTGATCCATGTGACGTTTCATCTTCATAACATGGTCACTCACTGAGGTCCCCTTGATCATCTTGCACTCGTTAAATGCCTTCGTGGCATCATAACGTTCTGTGCGAGCTTGCGTTTGAAACATGTCCCTCAACTGGCGGATCATGTCATAAGCATTTGTGTTTATGAGCCCCGTTTGCAAATCTGGGCTCATAGTTGCAAGCATGAGACAACCTACATCCAGCAAATCATCTAAATGCTTCTTGTGAGCATTTCTGGCAGCAGCCGGGGCATTTGCTGGAGGGGCTTCCCCTAAAGGCTCTTCAAGGACATACCATTTCCTTTCGTGTCTGAGTACAATCATCAGATTGCGCTCCCAGTCAAGGAAATTGGGGCCGGTGAGTTTATCCTTCTCAAGGATGGAGCGGAGGGAAAGATTATTTGTGTTGGTAACTGTGTTTGCCATCTACACATTTTAAAAACTTTGGTTTTTAGCAACTGTGAATAGACTAAATTCCAATAAAAATCAATAAACCCTTAAATGATTATTTTATTGGACTAGGATCCTTATTTCATACGCCCTGATGTGCGTAATGTTCTTGCTCCACCAGGCACACGTATTATTTCGGTAGCTAAGGACTTTTACCAATCATATCTAATTGACATGACTCCTAGATCTTTGCGGGACAACGGTAATCACTCGTACATGTTTCAGTCCCTCTAAGTGCTTTTTGGCCCGGTACCACCCGGTAAACTTATGAGAACCAAAATAGATCTCACCATTTCGGGACTTGGACACTTTTACCCTGGCCGATACAACACGGAGATAATTCGCAGAGTCTTAGTATCCCCTCCAGCTTGGGGTTTGAACGCGGATGCTTAAGGTGTGTTCTTCTTAGAACACCCGCGTACCTTATGCCTGAGGTGCCCCTAGATGGGTTGCACTTACTGATCTATGATTTAGCGGGGTTTTAAATAATTTTTGAAAACCTTTTAATGTCCAGTTATTTAGAAAATTGTAACTTTTAGAAAAACTGATTGTTTAAATAGGAAAGAAACTGATGTTTAAACTAATTGTTTCAAACATACTCTGTTTAAAACTAACTGTTTTAAAAGGCTCTTGCTAATTAAACTATCTGTTTCAAAAGCATACTTGCTGATCAAAACTAGCTGTTTTGATAGCATGCTAGTTGACCAAAACTAACTGTTTTGTCAACTTGCCTTTAAACAATCTATTTTACAATTTTATAGGTTTTAAATAAAATCTACCGTAAAAGGTTTTTTAGAAAAACTGATGATTTCAATTTTAAAACCTATTTATTTTTTGTGATATAATCTAGTTTTAAAACTCCTATAATTTTAAAACTACTAATCATGCAAGATGTCACAAAATAAACAACCACGCAATTAAAAACTCTAACTACACAGTTTAAAAGTAACTAATTATAGGTTTGCCAACTTTTGTTCCTAAGGACCAATAATGACCTATTTCCAAAGGATCTCTAACACCTCGTGTAGCTCCCACTGGCTCCTGACATCTTTGTTAAGACTCCAGAAAAACAGAGTTTTCTAGTGTAGCTCCCACTGGCCTCGCCATCTTCATTAGGAAAAATAAAGAATTACTATCCTATGGTTGTTATTACAAAAAGGGTTGCAAGTGGCACGCATGCCTCTCCATAAATTAAAAATCCAAAAGGGTCTAAGTTGGCAAGCCCTATAATGGACATATATATTCAAGAAACCACACATTTATATATAAGGCCAAAAATAAGCAATATAATATAAGCTTAGATCCGTAAAAAAAATCTTGTCTCATTTTTTGAAAAATCCAATCTCAACTGATTTATAAAAACAAGCTGTTTTATAAATCTTTAATCCAATATTTTAAATTGAAAAATTCAAATTATAAAATTAAAGCAAAAAAGATTTTATAACGGATTTTTTTTTCTTTTAAAATTAATTTGGTTTTATACGAAAGCCAATTGACCGAACGGGTCAAAGATAAAATTGGATAATAAAATTTTCTTAGAAAAGTTGGTCCAAAAATTTTGGGTCTTGGGCCCATTTCCAAACTGGCAACCATTGGGCCTTGGGCCTATTACCAAACTGGCAATAATTGAGCCTTACTCGTTTTTTCGAAAAATTATCGTAAGTCGAAACACTAATGTGATCTAATCGGTCCGTTCTCTTTGCGACGTTAGGTCTGTACCTCTCGTGACAGCCCCGGTTACGATCACCACTCGCGGCGCAAGTCCTGGTGATGACTGCCACTCGCGGCGCGAGGTGAACATTGCTCGTGGCGCGACGACAGTAGTTACGGCCACCGCTCGCGGCACGAGCCATCCACCCTTATAATTGCTGTCCGGAAACTCTAGATCTGACCAACACCGCCGCTAGGCTTGGCCAGTGGCGGTCGGTCTTACCCGACCTATCGACACCGTACACCACCGCCAACGTGGTGGCTTCTGGTGGTTTCGGACTACTGACCGATCGACTACCGCCACCGCTTGGCACGGCCTTGAGGCAGCTAGCGGTGGCCGGTTTGCCCTTTCGCCATCAACGATGCCGCACACCACCACCACCAAAGTGGTTTCTGGTGGTTGCGGTTTTAGACCAGCCGACTACCACCACCAGCTTGGCGCGACCGTGAGGCAGCCATCGGTGGTCGGTTTATGGTGGTGGCAGTCAACACCACCCATAGGTGGTCATCGACCACCACCTCAGCCGCTGCTGTGATAGACAACCAACGCCACCAGGCGATCCGATCATGGACAATCGCCGTCGCGACCACAACTGTGGTGCGATTGGTGGTCGGAATCAACCAGTCGCCGCCGGGTGCGGCTTATGGTTTCTATCGTTGGAAATCACCCAAAAACACCGCCACCTTCGTCGCATTGCTACCACCGAATACCGCCACCACCACGCTGGTGGTGTACTTTGTTAAATCGCAATCCGGCCACAGCCGGATGCGTGTTTAGTCTGATTTCGATACGACCATCACCACGCCACCACCACTAGCTGTGTGATCGTACTCCACCCGCCACCACCGATCTGGTGGTGCGGTTTGATCGTCGGCCACCACCAACTGGTGGTTCGGCCGCTGCTGTGAGGGTGGTTCGATCTCCACCACTATCATCGATTATCGAGAAAAAAAACCCGCCACCACCACGCTGGTGGTTGTGGCTGTGGTTTGTGCGAACGTCGCGGCCACCACCAACCTGGTGGTGTGGCCGCGGTGGTTTCTTGGCAGCGATGGGGTCAGGCCACCACCACCTAACTGGTGGCGTGGCCTGGTGGTATTACGGACAACAACCGGTGCCGCCACCACAAGCTGTGGTGCGGCCCGACATTGGGTTTCATGCGGTCGTGCCTTGCCGGCGATTGGCCTGGCATTCCGGTCGGCCAACTGCCACCGTTCTGCTGCCGATCGTCGGTTAGGTTTTCGATACGATAAAGATGAATAAAATCAGATTTTTATGAAACGAACTATTATTAATAAAACTTGTTATGAAAGAAACAATTTTTACGGATCCATAACAGTTAATAAATTAAAACGAGAAACCTATGGCTCTAATACCACTGTTGGGTTTTTACTGTGATCCCTGAATCAATCTGATCCAAAGAACACAAAAAGTGCGGAAGCGATTTATGGTTAAAACCCTAAACCACGATCTTTTCGTTCTAATTATTTAAACAATAAAACAGGTTTATAATACCTGGATCGCTTGAGTAATAATCCACCAGTGATCGACCTTACGAGTGTTCCTCTAGCAGAACTCAAAAACCGAGTTGAACCAAAAACTGAACTGGTTCGGGTTGAAGGGGAGGGCGGCGCGCGACGAGAGGAGAGGAGAGAGAGAGAGGAGAGAGGAGAGAGGAGAGAGAGAGAGAGAGAGAGAGAGAGGGAGAGGAGAGAGGAGAGAGGAGAGAGGATTTTTGATGGAAACTTTTCTTTGGAGCTAATTCAATTGGATGATAATAATCATAGCCCTAAAGCTTTATTTATAGATCATCAGATTAGAGAATCCTCATCTGATACTGTTTCCTTATTATTATCTAGTCTTTTCTTTTTCTTTAAGAAAAGAATTTTTCTAGATAATTATCTTAATTAATTAGATTTTCTATTATATATTTATTTTACTAATAAATATATAATTATCTTAATTAATCTAACAACCCTCTAACTTCGGGATATCTGACTGAGATTACCCAACTGATTTATAATTGACTATTATAAATCCATACTCTCCATTTCTGGGTTTAACTTACTCGATTTATAGGTCCTCACAGGTGTGACCCTCAAGTGTCTTGTAACATTGGATGTGTGATCACTGGTTTGTCAACTTCTGCACATAATTACTAACAGGAACCTGGGGTGTTCCTGGTGGCGGCAGTGGTGGAGGTGGGTGGCTGTGGGTGATGGTGGAGGTGGATGGCAATGGGTGATGGTGGAAGTGGTGGCAGTGGGTGATGGTGGAGGTCGCCGGTGGAGGTGGGTGGCGGAGGGTGATGGTGGAGGTGGGTGTGGTGGTGGTTCCCGACGGCGACGGTGGTTCCCGGCAGCGACAATGGTTCTCGGCAGCGACGGTGGTTCCTGGCGGCGGCAGCGGTGGAGGTGACCTGATCAACAGGTTACAAGTCATCTGATAGACACAATATCAAAAATGAAGTTTGATACATCAAAAACATTTTTGATAGGTGAATACACACAATAACATTTTAGGTATAGTTGATACATTTTGGACCCTTCTTATTATAATGTGAGTTGTAGTTTGATTTTTGTTGCGTATTCATTTGCAATTGTTTTTGATGTTTGCGATGTATCAATATTGGTATGTCATTTAATTTTTTTAAATTTTTGTTCATAGGTTGAGATTGTTTTGGACATATTATTTTGGGTTAAGTATACCAAAATGTATCCAAGTTGTCAAATTTTATTATTGTATGTACTCAACTTTAAAACTTACCATTTAATGTATCGAACATGCTAAAATTGCCATTTAATGTATTTCATGACAAGTTGGATACACTTTCGCGACAAGTTGGATACATTAAATGGTAGGTTTTGATAAAGTTGGATACATATAATGGCAGTCTTAGCAGGTTCGGTACATTAATTGGTAAGTTTTAAAGTTGAGTACATACAATGATAAAATGTGACAACTTGGATACATTTTGGTGTACTTAACCCTATTATTTTTAACTTATGTGCCAATAGCTTTATATAACTTTATTACCTATTCTTAAAAACTTGCCATGCAACCGCCATGGCACTCGCCATGCAACCGCTGATGTTGCTGGAGTCGTGGTCCAGGGCCTTTGTCCCGATGGTTGAGTGGGATAGGCCCTTGGTTGCAGAAGGATAGTGTTCATCCAGGTGAGAAGCGATGATCGCTGAGAAGAACCTAGGATAAGAAAGATTCTTCTTCCTGGGTTTTTGCTTGAGGCGACCAACCAAGTCATCCCAAATGTATTTGGCATAGTTGACAGGTTGGTTGGTGATGGCTCCCCAAACCATCACAGTGGAGCTGAAGGAGGCTTGATCAAAGCTGCCTACCTTGGCAGTGAGGCACTGGATGAAGTGCGTCCAGATGTAGGCGAAGATGGGGTTCAGGCACTTCTTCTTGACCTGGGAGGCATTCTTGATCGGTTCCCCGTCTTCAGACTTCTCCCAGTCAATGCCCAAAGTGTCAAGCCAGTCAGTGATGACTTTCTTGGAGGGCTCCTTGCAGTAGGCGGGCAACACAGGAAGTCCTAGCACTTCCCGTAGCTTCTCGATGCCGAACGTCAGCATCCCGGGTTCTTTGCCTTTGGGACTGATAGGAAGGCTTCACTTGATGAAGTCAGCAGTCCTTCCTTCCCGGTTCTTCAACGGAACCACTTCAGCTGTCTGTCATAAAGCGCTGAGAAGCTTTCGGCAGGGAGGATGGTTGATGGTGAAGGCTGTCTTCAGGGGGCAACTGAGCAAGAAGTCTCTTGCATCAGTGAGGTACTCTCTTCCCTTAGGAAGATCTATTAGTGGAAAGAAGTTGTTTAACTTCCACGTGATAGAGAGGATGGCATTCAGTCCGTCAGTTCCGGAACTGGTATCCTCTTCCTCAACCTTCTCTTCATCGAGGAGGAGATCCTCGCTGGAGTCTTTGGAGGTGATGTTCTCCTAGAGCACCACGTCGTCATCAGTAGTAGGGACGACATTTGTTGCAGCAGAGGGATTTTCAGCAGTAGCGTTTGGTTCAGACACGGTGTTCCAGCTACTGGTGTCGATGGTGTTGAGATCAGAAGTAGAGGCCATGGATTCTGCATATATAGAGAATTAGAGTTAGGTTTGAAGATATGAAAACAGAAAATATTGAAAGATGAAAGACTTTCAAATTTAAAAGATGAAAGATGAAAGAATTTCAAATTTAAATAAGAAAGATGAAAGACTTTCAAATTTAAACATAAGTATTAAGAATACTTGAATTTGCAGATAAATGATTATCTGATAGGGTTTTAAGGAAGGTAATCCAAACCCTAGATTTTAAGTTTTAAGAACATAAGAAGAAGAAGCATTATTAACCATATTGATTCTGGAAAAAGAATTTTCAGAATCGAGAGTTTTTGTATACAAGAATACATAAAACTCTTTGAAGACGAATGTAGTAAGACTAGATATAGGATTAAGCAAAAACAAAACATGATCATCCTACCAGTTGGAGAAAATGTGCAAAGATTGAAAGAAAATCTTCGAAGGATGTTCTTGCTTGGAGAGGGTATTTGCTTGAATGCTTGAGAGAAATTGTGAGCGTAAAGAGAGAAAATGAATGAAGGATTTGTTTATATAGTGGGTTAAAGGAGAGAGAGAAAAAGGAAAAAGGTGAATGACGTGGACCAATTTTCTAGGAGAAATGATGGTAGAAGTTACCACGCGCCGTCATTTTTATTTCACTCAGCCTTCACGCGCCTGACACAAGGTTGTGCGCATTAAATAGCATTAATGGGATTGCCATTTTGATGACAGCTTTTCTAGAATACGAATCATTTCAAAAAGAAAACATAACCTTTTTGATGATTATCCAGAAACCTAGGAACAGGAAAGGTCATCAGCAAAAGCTTATCAGAGTCCTCTTATCACATTTAATGTGTTAAGGTAGCTGTGGTCACTGACATATTTGCAGGTAGGAATTAAATGCAAGATATCAGTGAGAGAGAGACAATTAGTGACTTGAAAATGATCAGAGAGATCAGTTCATTTCATTAAAGCAAGAATTACAGTGCACTGAAAAAAATTACATAACTAATTACAAGAGAAACTAGAAATACAGCTTGCTGAAGATCAAGCATCAGGGTTGAGCATTCCTAGTTCGCTGATAAGTTGATTGAATCTCTTCTCATCAAGGGGTTTGGTGAAGAGATCAGCGAGCTGATATTCAGTGGGAACGAAATGGAGTTCAACATCGCCATTCATCACATGATCTCTGATAAAGTGATATTGGATTTCAATGTGCTTTGTCTTTGAGTGTAAGACAGGATTGTTAGCGATGGCTATCGCTGAAGTATTGTCGCAGTAGATAGGAATCTTTGATAGCTGAAATCCATAGTCCATCAGTTGATTTCTCATCCAAAGGACCTGAGCACAGTAGCTACCAGCAGCGACATATTCTGCTTCAGCGGTTGATGTGGACACTGAGTTCTTCTTCTTGCTTGTCCAACTCACCAACTTACCACCAAGTAGCTGACAGCCACCAGTGGTGCTTTTTCGATCTATTTTACAACCTACAAAATCACTATCTGAAAAAGCAGTTAGATCGAACCCTAAGTCCCTGGGGTACCAGAGACCAAGGTTGGGAGTCCCTTTCAGATATCTAAAGATACGCTTAACAACTTTCATGTGGGACTTCTTAGGATCAACTTGATATCATGCACAAAGACATGTAGCATACATGATATCAGGACGGCTCGCTGTAAGATACAGTAGTGAGCCAATCATTCCTCTGTAGAGAGTAACATCAACAGGTTTCCCATTGGAATCCTTGTCAAGTTTCATAGGAGGTGCCATTGGTGTTTTCATTTCGGAACAAGTAGTAAGTTCAAATTTATTAAGCATTTTTCGAAAATACTTACCTTGAGAGATGAAAATATCCTTTTCAGATTGCTTAACCTAAAGGCCTAAGAAGTAGGTTAGTTCACCCATCATGGACATCTTGTACTGAGCCTGCATGAGTGACTCAAACTTTTTGCAAAGTTTGGCTTTCGTGGACCCGAAGATAATGTCATCAACATAAATTTGGGCAAGGAAGACATTGTCCTTGTAAGTCTTGACAAACAGCGTGCTGTCAATTTTTTTCCACGAGTGAAACCTTCAGAGATAAGAAAAGTTCACAAGGTTTCATACCAGGCTCTAGGTGCCTGCTTTAAGCCATATAGATCCTTGTTTAACTTGTAAACATGGTTAGGGTGCTTAGGATTAGTGAAGCTTGGAGGTTGAGCAACATAGACTTCTTTAGTGAGTTTCCCATTGAGAAACGTACTCTTGATATCCATTTGAAACACTTGAAATTTCATATGAGCCGCATAAGCAAGAAAAAGTCTAATGGCTTCTAATCTAGCCACAGGGGCAAATGTTTCATCATAGTCTATCCCCTCTTCTTGTCTATATCCTTGTGAAACAAGACGAGCCTAATTGCAAATCACAGTGCCATGTTCATCAAGTTTATTTTGAAAAATCCATTTCAGACCAATGATGGTCTTCCTAGATGGCCTGTGAACAAGAATCCATACAAGGTTCCTTTCGAACTCAGCGAGTTCTTCTTGCATCGCTGAGACCCAAAATGGATCAGCGAGTGCTTCTTCTATTTTAGAAGGCTCATTTTTCAGATAAGAAACAGACATAGAGACGATGATTACTAGCCTGATGTCGAGTTTTTACACTAGTAGAGGGATCACCTAGAACTTGATCAATAGGATGATCTCAAGTCCATCTGAGAGCAGGAGGCTGACGGACAACCTGAAGAGGTTCAACAACAACTGTAGAAGATGATTCTTCACCGACTACATCAAGTTGAGGAAGATTAGCAATGAGTGGAGCAACTTCAGAAGAGTCTGAGGTTGAAGGAGGGTCTTCCTGAGATGCTGTGGGAGCAACTTGATTTATAGGGACAACAAAGTAAACTGGGGTGTCCTGTGGAATTTCAGGTACATCTTCAAATCCATCAGGGATTGATGAGGATGTTCCTGCAGCAGGGATGTTAGCTTCAGGGGCTTCATTTTCATGGACTTGAAAGTAAGAGTTAGCCCATTGATATACATCATTATTATCAGAAAATGAAGGAGTAGAGAAGGGATTAGTTTCATCAAACTTGACATGAATGGTCTCTTCTATTGTTTGCCTTCATTTGTTGAAGACACGATAGGCTTTGAACATAGTAGAGTATCCAACCAAGAAACCATCATCAGCTTTGGCATCGAACTTTCCAAGAGCATATCTATTGTTCTTGATATAACAATTGCAACCAAAGATGTGGAAGTATTCAATGTTTGGCTTCCTTCCTCTAAAGAGTTCGTAGGCTGTCTTCTTGAATCTTTTCACGATCAGAGACCTGTTCTGCGTGTAACAGGCAGTGTTGACAGCCTCATCCTAGAATTGAATAGAGAGGCGGGCTTCAATCAGCATTGATCTTGCAGGTTCAATCAGCGTACGATTTCTTCGTTCAACGACTCCATTTTGCTGAGGAGTACGAACGGAAGAGAAGTTTTGAGAAATTCCCTTGCTGACAAGGAATTCATCTAAGACACTGTTTTTGAATTCAGTGCCATGATCACTTCTTATTGAATGAACAGTGATCTGATTGTACTTCTCCATCCGAAGAATGAAGACAATGATTTCTTGAGAGGTTTCACTCTTGGCTCTAAGGAAGAAAACCCAGGTGTATCTTGAGTATTCGTCCACTATCACCAAAGTGTATCGCTTTCCACCCATAGATTGGATATTGACAGGTCCAAAGAGGTCCATGTGCAATAGTTGGAGTGGAGAGTTGATGGTAGAGACTTGCTTGGATTTGAAAGAAGCTCTTGTCTGCTTTCCCTTTTCACAAGCAGCACAAAGAGATTCCTTAGCAAAGCTGTTTTCAGGGAGTCCTTCCACCAGCTTGCTGATGGAGACTTGGTTGATGGTCTTGAAGTTGAGGTGGGATAGACGTTTGTGCCAGAGCCAGTTGATGTCTGAAGAGGCCCTGGACATGAAGCACACATTTTCAGTGGATGTATCCATGTTGATGATGTAGACATCACGTGATCTTTGTCCTCTGAGAATGATTTTCTTGTGCCTGTTCTTCACCTTGCAGCTTTTCTTGGAGAAAGAGACTTTGTGATCTTTATCAGAAAGCTGACTAATACTCAACAGATTATTAGTTAGTCCTTCAACTTAAGATACCTTTTTGAAAGTAGTCTTGCCGTTGGTTAAGGTACCATATCCTTTAGTGATACATCTTCCTTCACCACCAAATTTGACTGAAGGGCCAGCTTCTTCCTTATAGTCGACTAGAACATGTTTATTTCCAGTCATGTGTTTAGAGCATCCACTGTCAAGGTACCAGATGCCCTTTTCCTGAAATAGAAAGAAGAGTTAAGTTGTCTTTGGAACCCACATGAAGTTGGGTCCATCATGGTCAGTGAAGGAAGAATCATCAGGGATATAGGTGATTGAAGATTTAGTGGCCTCATAAACTACCATAGCAGTAGAGGAAGAGGCAACATCATCTGTCTTAATTGAGGTTTCAGTGTTGACAGGATCAGGGATGATGGCAGTCTCAGCGACTAAAGGTTTCTTTCCTTTGGTAGATTTATTTGCCTTAGGACCTTTCTTTACCTTAGCTGCTTTTTCAGCTTTGGTAGAATGAGGACACTTGCTAGCGATATGGTCATTTTGGCCACAGTGATAGCAGTTTCTATAGGTCTTAGTCTTAGAGGGACCCTTAGGATTTTTAAACTTAAGGTGAGCAGGTCCAGGTCCAAGAATGCCTATATCTCTAGTCTGAGGAGGAATTGGAGTCTTCTCATGGTTTGGTCTTCAGGTCTACTTTGATTCTAGGAGTAAGGCTATGAACAGATTTCTTAGCCCCTGATCCAGAACGACCACCACCTAAGACTTTAGGAGTCTTGTGGTTTGATTTCTTAGGTTTGGGAGGATGGTTAGGAAGGTTCTTGCCTTTAGAGTTCTTTGGAGGCTTAATAGAGGTAGAAGCCTCATCTTTAGAGATGGAAGAAGAACTCTAAGAGTCAGGATTAGAGGAAACAAACATGCCAAATTTTAAGTTGGATTTATCAGGTTTAGCCATAACATGCTGTTTTCCTTTAACAAAACCTAAGCAGGTTCTATTTTTAGGGTTTCGCTGGGAGGAGATGATTTCATCAACCTTTTCTGAGGCATCAGCCCAGCTTTTAACTGTGACCTTCTCAGAATTTAGCTCAGTGAGAGCTTTTTCTCTTTCAGCGATGGCATGCTCCCTTTCTATGCAAAGAACTTGGTTTGCAAGTACTTGGTCCTTATAGTTGGCCTAAAAAACAGCGAGCCCTTTGAGTTTCTCATGACACTCTTTGAGCTCAGTCCTAAGGTCAAAATTGACCTTTTCAGTAGAGGACTTGCCATTTAAGGCATTGTACAGATCGATGGTTAAAGCATCCATCGCTGTCATGGTATCAGAAGAAGAAGGAGCAGATACCTGAGTTAGTGGAAGAGTAGAGGTTGAAGCAGGTAGAGCAGGGACTTCTTCCTCATGGATGTCTTTGTTAGTAATTATGTGCAGAAGTTGACAAACCAAATGATTACACATCCAATGTTATAAGACACTTGAGGGTCACACTTGTGAGGACCTATAAAACGAACAAGTAAAATAACCCCAGTTTGGAGATGTTAGATTTATAATAGTTAATTATAAATCTATTGGGTGTTTTCTTTAAAAAACCCCAAAGTTAAAGGTTTCTATTATTAATTAAAAGGGATTATATATTTATTAGTTGAATAAATATATAACTGGTTTAATTAATAGATTTATATATATATATTTGTTAGTTAAAAATATATATATATATATATATATATATATAGAATAATAACTATCTTGAAAAATTAATATATATATATATATATTAGTTAATATATATGGAATATTAATTTAATTGATCTTTCTTAAAAAGAAAGACTTTTATATATGGATAATTATTAAGGAAAAATGAAACTGAATACAATACAGATACTGTTTATCTATATAAATATTCAGTTAGGGTTAAACCTTATTCATTATTTACACAACCAAAAGAAGCCTATAAACTCTCCCAATACTCTATCTCTCTCTCCCTCTTTCGTCGACCCAATCACCAAGCCAAAACCAGTTCGGTTTCGTTCGGGAGTTCGGAGTTTTGACCGGCTAGAAGGTCCGTTCGTAAGGTTCCTCACAGGTGGATCAATCTTGAGCAACCAGGTAAAGTTTCTTAACTTCATTATATGTATGTTTTAGATAAACAATAACGATTAGTGTGCTTTCGGGTTTTTACACTTGTTTGCTTCCGCTGATCAAACATGTTTGGTTTGATAAATCAGTTAAACCGTTTGTTTTTCTGAATTATAACTCGTACCAGTTTGGTCCGAGGTCTCACAAAAACCAAACAGTGGTATCAGAGCCACATATTTGCTTATTGTTTATCTCTTAACTGTATAGATCCGTTTAAAAAATTTTTTTAGTTAGATAAAAGTTCGATCTTTATCAGATTTGTATAAAGATTGGATTTTTATCAGTTTAGATAAAAGTTCAATCCTTATCAGATTCGTTTCATGTAAAAATTGAATTTATAAAAAACTTGTTTAGAATAAAAATTTTATCGGTTGACCAGATCTTATCACCAACGAAAACTGCCAATTGGCGATGAGCCAAACGGTAGCCAAGCCGTGGCACGACCAGCCACCAGGCCATGGCACGATCAGCCAATGAGCCGTGGCACGACCAGCCACCAGGCCGTGGCACACTCAGCCACCAGGCCGTGGCATACTCAGCTACTGAGCCGTGGCACGATCGGCCACCGGGCCGTGCCACGATCGGCCACCGGGCCGTGCCACGATCAGCCACCGGGCCGTGGCACGACCAGCCACCGTGCCGTGGCACGACCAGCCACCGTGCCGTGGCACGACCAGCCACCGGGCCGTGGCACGACCAGCCACCGGGCCGTGGCACGACCCGCCACCGGGCCGTGGCACGCTCGGCCACCGGGCCGTGGCACGCTCGGCCACCGGGCCGTGGCACGCTCGGCCACCGGGCCGTGGCACGCTCGGCCACCGGGCCGTGGCACGCTCGGCCACCGGGCCGTGGCACGATCGGCCAGCCCCCAGGCCGTGGCACGACTAGCCACCGAGCCGTGGCACGACCAGCCACCAGGCCGTGGCACGACCAGCCACCAGGCCGAGGCACGACCAGCCACCGCGCCGTGGCTTGATCGCCACCAGGCCATGGCTCGATCGCCACTGCGCCGTGGCTCGATCACCACCGAGCCATGGCCGAACCAGCAGTACGGTGGTTGGCCGAGTGGCGTGCAACCAACAGCAGCCACGAACGGTAGCGGTGGTTGATGGTGTTCGTTCCGCCGAACCGCCGGTCGCCTTTGGCAAGTCCCTCGGTGGCGGCGACGGCAGTTTGTTTGTTTTAATCGCCGGCAACGGAGGCGTGGCGGTAACGTTTTGCTGTTGCTAATGCCGACAGGCGGTGGCGGTGATGGTGCTCATCGAGCGCCGGTAACCACCAGAAACCACCGATAGTGGTGGTGGTTGGCGGTGGCAGTCGCGGTGGTTTATTGTTTTTCCAATCGCTGACTAAAGTGACGATAGCGACCCAATGGCGGTGGTGGCAGTTGTGCGCCACTACCATCGCCGAAGACGACAATGGTAGTCATCCGCATAACCGGCTACAGTCGGCGCCGACAGTGTATGTCGATGCAATCGCCGACCACCGATTCGATGACGGTGATGGTGGTGTTCCTCAACGATCATTCGGTTGTCGACCGTCGTGGTTAGCGGCGACGATAACGTGGTTGTTTTTGTTGCATTACGCGGCGGCGATGGTGGCGGTTATCTGTTGCTATTATCGCCGACGGTGGAGGAGTTCGACCGCCATCACAACCGGATCGTGGTGATCGCCACAAGCGGCAACAACAATGGTCGATCGCCACTAGAATGGTGGGGATCGATGGCGTTGGTCGAAGATGGCGGTAAATTGATTATTCGATCGCCGGTCATCGCCAACCAGCCATCATTAGCAATGACCGTAGTAAGAATGGTGACACGATTGCGATAGACCCCGACGACAAGAAACCAACTCGTTTTTTTTTCGAAAGCCAAAAACTTGTTGTTTCGATAATGGGCTTAAACCTTGGGTTTTTGGACCAAGCTATTGGCCCAAAATGATTATTGGGGATTTAGGCTTTTTACCCAAAAATTAATTTTATTTGTTGGGTAAATTACAAATTTGGTCCCTGAACTTTGCAAAAAATTACGGTGGAGGTCCCTGCAGTTTCAATTTCATGAATTGGGTCCCTGAACTTTTAATTTGGTTATGAATTGGGTCCACGAATTTAACGCCCGTTAACTAGCTCCGTTAAGTCAAGGGTATTTTGGTCAACTTATAATTTTTTATTATATTCTTTTAAAATTTAAACTAAAACCAAACCACGGGGACCAAACTTGTAAATTTTGGTCAACTTAGATCTTAAAGAATTTTATTCCTAATTATTAAACCGAAAGTTATTTGACCCGTTTTTGGTCAAATTGGCCCGATGTTTTTTTTTCGAATGGTTGATCGAATCATGACACGGATCACGGGCCAATGTTTAATGCCCCGACAAGTTCGTTCGGAACTTTCGGTTTAATTTTGTTAAAAAGCGAATGTTTTAGAAAATTGGTTGTGGTTTATAAAATAAGATTTATAGTTTATAAATCTTGGAGATTTTATAAAATCAATTTCAGATTAAAATATAAGTTTCGATTTATAAAACAGTTTGATTTTATAAATCAGTCAAAACCATGGTTTGTGATAAAATAATTTTAACGGATCTAGGATTATTTATATGCTTTATTTTATATATTGCTCTATAAAACTTGTGTGGTTGAATAATTTTATACCTGCATAGTATGTATATTATAGTAATTATAGTATTTGTCAATTTAGACCCTTGAACGATTAGGGGAGGCCCGCATGCCACTTACAACCCCGGTAATATGTAAAATGACCTTAGGATAGTGTTTTCTTCCTGGAGTTCCGTCATATATGCCGAGGCAAGTGGGAGCTACGCGGGAGATGTAATAACCAGATTCTAGTATAGGTTAGTAGTTGACTTTAACTGTGACCTAGTTTGTGAAATATTGATTCTAGTATAAGTTAGTCGTTAACTTTAACTGTGACCTAGTTTGTGAAATCTTTTGTGTAGAATGGACCATTAGTGTCAATCTTTGAAACTTATGATATTTGTTGGACTCTTAAAATATTAATGGGCTTGGCCTTATAGTCCAGTATATTTAAGAGAGTTAAATTAAGGTTTTTGCCATTTGAGGAAGGGATTAATGTGTGAACTGTGTGTTTGGAGAAAGAGCTGCCATCATTATCTTGATTCATCTTTATCATCATCAATTCATCATCATCTCAGGTAAACTTGCTATCTTTAGCTATTATAATGTTGAGCTAGTATGGAGAGTAAAGAATATCTTAATTTTACTATCTATTCACGTTTATTTGAGATCTGGGGTTTGTTTTGGGCAAGTTTTATTCCAGAATTGATCTCCTCAATCTGGAAAACTCTGATAAACAAGTTTCCCGTATCCTGCCTTTCTTGGAATCGGCTTTTGCCCAAAAGCCTTATCCAGTTTGGCTTTCTTCCCAAACCCATACTCATCGACTTTTATCCCACCATGGATTTCGGCTTATGTGACTTATGTATGGGATCGGCTTTTAGCTCACACAATCAAATTCGGCTTTTGGAGCCTTGTTCAAAAGCCGATTCGGCCTATGTCATGTTTTCCCTCCCCATGGTGCAATTCGGCTTTTCTCACTTATGCACACAAACACAATTCGGCTTTTTTAAGGATGTAGGATTCAGCTTTTGATCAAAGTAGGATTCGGCTTTTGGCAAATAACCTCCCAATTCGGCTTTGTTCACACCCCTATTCGGCTTTTGCACCTTGTGGAGTATGGATTCGGCCTTTGTCCATTTCATTAAACTAATTCGGCTTTTGAAGCTTCCTTTGGATTCGGCTTTGTACATATGTGTACCAATTCGGCTTTTGACAACAAGGGTACACATCCATATCGGCTTTTAGTTCCCATGGTTCCAATACGGCTATTGTAATGTTTCATGGATTCGACTTTAGACAATGAAGCTAGCATCAATTTGGCTTTTGATTGTGATGTTATCGGCTTTTGTTAGAAAACCCTAGATGTCTCTCATTACATGGTATCATTTTATGTGGGTTAGTCTATCATTCCATGTGAAATGAATCTATCATTTCATGTGAACTTTAATCATCATTTCATATGAGCCTAAGTATCATTTCATGTGAGTTAACCTTATCATTTCATGTAACCCATGATCGTCATTTCATGTGAGTTATCTATGATTTCATGTGAGAAAAGCTATCATTTCATGTGATTTAAAATCATCATTTCATGTATCAATTCATGAGGATTCAATCGTCATTTCTTGTGCTGTCATTTCTCGAGGAAACCCTAATTTCTATCATTTCCACGTAAACCCTAATTGCTAGGTTGTGAAACCCTAATCTATCAATTCATGATCGAGTTTAAGCGGATGATGATGATAGCTAGGGATCGTTAGCTAGGAGAGGATCTTCCTAGTAAGTTAGTAATGAACTTGTTGAAATTAATGTATGTAGGTGCGGATAGGACAGCACTTAGCTCAGTTGAGGCAGAATCAGGTGAGTTCCCTTGCCTGAAATGAATGGATTGCTTTTACTGCTTTTAAAATATATCCATTCGGTTTGCGAAATGTTTTGATGATATTATACTGATTTTGTGATAAATGAGATAACTGATGAATTACATTTAATGCATTCTTAAATGGTAATGTTTGAAATGACTTAGAGGCAGATGTGTTGCAGTATGGACATTGGGTACCTTGGAACTGTATGTTCCTTGGGAGAGTTTACCATTTGGTCTGATCCGCCATTTGGGGGTACCTTGGGACACCATCCCTTGGGAGTGATTGATTGCCTTTGTGCTTTGTGGGATTTCTTTGTCCGTAACACATCTGTCCTATTGTTTGATTTGTAAAATTTGGCCAGCGGGCCGGAACTGTTGTTAAAACTGTTTGAAGGAATTCACTAGACCTTTCGGTCTAACCCTCGTTTTCAAACTCTAAAATCTTTTCAGGGAAAGATCGCGCGCTTAGGGGCAAGGAGAAGGTAAACGCTTAGAGTAGCGTAGCTGGTCAGAACTTAGTATTTATCATAATAAAATCTCAGCTGTGGAGGGATGTTTCGCATGCACTTTAAACCTTTTACTTTTGAGTTAAGAATTTATGATTTTGCGTATTAGATCACTGGGAATTGTTGATATGCTTGTGATATATTGTTTGGGATATTTGGGGTGTTACAGGAGAATCAAGAGCATAATAGTTTTAGGTCATTCTGGTCCTCTAGGAATTAATTGGCAGATCTATAATTGCTTGTCTATTTTGATAAACTGCGTGGTTGTGATTATTCTGTTTTCTCGTGATTATTGATATTACATGTCTAGGTTTTATCAAACGTTTTTAAATCAGGATTTTATTTATAAAACTAGTTACATCACGAGGTTGATTTTAAAAATTAAAATTACCAATTTTATAAATATTTAGATGGTAATATTTAATTATTTTTAAAATCATATAAGATTGTTTTCTTATAAAAGGTATGCTTTTAAAACAGTTAGTTTTATTAACAAGTGAATTTTAAAACAGTTAGTTTTAAAACAGAGTGTATGTTTTAAAACAGTATGTTTTTAAACATCGGTTGTTTCTCAAAAACAGTTAGTTTTAAAAAACAATTGCCTTTTAAACAATCAGCTTTTAATAGCAATTTTAAAATACTGGAAATTTAGACTTTTTACAAAACTTAGTTATAAAACCTAGAAAATCATAGATCAGTAGTGCAACCCACTTGGGGACACCTCCGACGTAAGGTACGCGGGCGTTAGAAGTGCTCAAACCTTGAGCGCTCGCGTTCAAACCGAAGTTGGGAGGGGGTGAAAAGACTCTGCGATAATCGGGTGGTACCGGCCAGAGTACATCCTGTCCCAAGTGGTGAGATCTGTTTTGGGTCTGTTAAGTTCACCGCGTGGTACCGGGCCAAAAAGCACTTAGAGGGACTATGTTGATCCAGCTCTCCTAAGACCTGATGAAATGATAATGATCCTGTTACTTTACTTAGTGAATAGGTATTTGCTTTTAGTTATAGCTTGAGGAATTATCACTGAGATTGTTCAGGATCAGGATCAGGAGATGGACGAGTCTGTTCTGAAGTCTACTGATCCTGACCATCAAAGTGAAGACCTCCTGAAGACATTAAGATCATACTCAAGAACCATCAGCGAAGTCGAAGAATTAGTTGATGACAGAAACAGCGTGCTCGTGATCTGAAGACGGAACTCAGTGATAACGGCTGCTCAAGTTCGTATGACATCCTGAAGACTCATCAGGATACAGTGACCCCTGATCAACATCAGTATCAGGGCCTTCCTCACTGATCAGTATCCTGATCCTGAATGATTAGTGTAATGTCTTAATCTAATTCACAAAAGGATTATACGCCTTTACTGACACAAAAAGTAGACAAGGACAGTCACTTTTATGTTCCCTCCGTACTTATCAGACCTCAAGGCAACTATTTATATAAGCTCTCTTTTGTACACCATGCAAAAGATATTGTTTATAGTAAATAGTACAAAGGACCACTTAGAGTGTGACACGCACACAAAAGTTAGTCTGCATGCATTCAATGCATTGAGTATAAATAGGATGTGAAGAAGATGTTCTCCATACCTCTTCTTCACCTATCTTATTACCCAAATCCTTTCTTTCTTTATCCCTCTATTTCTTATCTTTTCTAGTTCTTCTCACTCTAGTGCATAGTGAAAAAAAACCTAGATTGTTTAGTTTAGACTTTAGTCTTTTCTATTTCCGCAACAATCTGTAAATTCAAAGTGTTAATACAACATAGAATTTAAAAGTGAAATTTGGTGTGATTATATTCGACCCCCCCTTCTATAATCTCATACACTATTCTAGCTTAAAGGTCACCCCTTGGGACCAACACACTAAAACATGTACGGTTTTATCCGATGTCGCGAAAACATCTAGGAGTCATGTCAGTTAGACATGATTGGTAAAAGTCCTTACCTACCGAAATAGTACGGGCCTGGTGGGGCGTGCTCGAACCACACATCAGGACGTATGAAATAAGGATCCTAGCCCGATAATTAATCATTTAAGGGTTTTATTGATATTTATTGGGAACTGTTTATTCAAAAGTACTAAAACCAAGTTTTATTGTGTAGATGGCAAACACAGTTACCAACACTAACAATCTTTCTCTTCGCTCCATCCTAGAAAAGGACAAACTCACTAGCTCGAACTTTCTCTACTGGGAACGCAATCTGCAGATTCTGCTCAGACATAAAAGAAAGTGGTATGTCCTGGAAGAGCCTCTGGGTGAGGCCCCACCAGCAAATGCTAGCGCGGCAATAAGAAATGCTTACCAGAAGCGTTCAGATGATTTGTTGGATGTTGGTTGCCTGATGCTTGCGACCATGAGCCCAGAACTTCCAACAGGGCTTATGAACATCAATGCTTATGACATGATCCGCCAGTTGAGGAACATGTTCCAAACGCAAGCTCGCACAAAGCGTTATGATGCCACGAGAGCTCTAAACGCGTGCAAAATGGCCAAGGGGACCTCTGTTAGTGCCCACGTCATGAAAATGAAGAGGCACCTCGACCACCTAGAGAGGCTCGGTCACCCAGTTCCGTTGCAGTTAGCAACGGATACGATACGATACTCAACTCATTATCTGACGATTACAAGCAGTTTGTAATTAACTATAACATGAACAACATGGAAAAGACCATTGTTGAACTGCACTCCATGTTAAAAACTACTGAGTTGAGTATGGGGACCAAAACCAAAGATGTGCTGATGGTCAAGGATGGTGGAGTGAAGAAGAAGCGTGGGCAAGGGCCAGGTTCAGGCCAGCCAGAGTGTACCAAAGGCCATTGACAATAGCAAGAACAAGGGCAAGGGCAAGAAGGTTAAAGTCAACAAAGCAAGGACCGAGAACCGATGCTTCATGTGTCATGAGGTCGGTCATTGGAGACAAAACTGCCCGAAGCGTCATGAAACAGGTATAAACACCTCAGACATTTTGTGACTGCTTCAGTTTATTATTACTACTTGTTAGTTTACAAGTTGATTGACACATAGAGCAAATGTTTGATTGCAGGTGGTCAGGAGAAATGAAGTTCCCGGGTTGCAAGGATCAGACAAAGCTTTAATTTATATATCATCAAGACATTTAATTTTTAGTTATGATTTAAAACATTTTATTTTGGATAATTTTGTTCGGTTTTAAATTAATGGATATTTAGGATTTAAAATTATTGTCTTGATTTGTATATCTATTTTGTTTTGAATCTGATTAAGTCTAGATAGACTTGATTCAATTTGTTGATCCTGGATATTGTCTGCCACACTAACAAAATATACTTCAAAATTTTGTAATTTGAAGTAATATATGAAAACTCTCAAAAACACACGAAATACTATAGGAATGTGTTTTTGGAATAAAACATTTATGAGTAATATGATTATAAAAGTATATTATAGTCAAGTTCAAATTGCTCATATGTTTTAAAAAGGAATTTAGGATATTATCACAAATGACATTGATAACATCAGTATTTATGAAACTAGTAAATTCCAAGTTTTGGAATTTGGATCTAATAAGATCCAGTTAAGTTTTATGAGTAGTAAAATTCAAGTTTAAAGTATTAAACATATTACTTAAAATAAAGTTGAGTAAATAGTCAAGTTTTGACTAAGTCAATAAAGCATTAAATTTAAGTAATAGCCATTTTTCATATAGGTTAGTGGAGCCCAGTTTATTCTCTATCTATTCTCCTGATAAAGAATAAAAGATATATTATTGATTTACATTTCTAGGAATTCATAATCCAGAGAGGATACGAATTCATGAGAAATATGATCTATTCTTTTAAGTTATAAAAATAAGATTAAAGTTTTGAAACAACATAAAGTCAAAGTTTTGACTTTAAGAAAATCAATAATTGTATGTGTTGTAATAATAGAGATTTTGTAATATCTTTAGACCATTAAGTGTTGTAGAACACTAGAATAAATTTTCTGGATTTACCAGTTTGGTAAATGGAAATTTTGTCAGATTTCAGGTAGAAATCTTTATCTACACAGCAACTAAGGAAGGTTGCAGAATTATCTTTACATATTCAGGGAAACTTTGGAGTTATTCCAGTATCTCCAAGATTTAGGGAATATGGTAAAGAAAAGTCTAGATTTTGTTTAAAGTGTTTGCAAAATAAAACTAGCAAAACCAAGTTGAAATCATTATTTAGACTTGTATTGTTTTGGTTGTTTCTTTGATCAGTATGGTAAGCAACTAATCAAAGGGATTAAACTGAAGAAAAGGTAATACTTCATTTAAATCAGAAAAGTATGCATTGAATAGACAATATAAAAGCAACTTTGAAAGTATTATTAATTTTGTAATTAATTACAGAGTGTAATATGGACTATACAAAATTAATTTCACTGTTTTCTTTTATATTTTTTGCATGTTTTGATCCGGGAATAAAACTAGTTTAAGTTTTATTTGAAATTTATCCGTGACAACTTATCCAGGTGGGAACCTGATAGGATTTTAAGTCATCGTGAGTTTTTGGGTAGTTATAATCGAGTGTTGGATAACAGCTACAAGCGATGTAGACCAAAAACTGCACGGATATTCGATAGAGTAGCGAATATCGGATGTGATCCGTCGGTTGAGATTACTTCGTGGATTCTGTCATAAGTAAATCTCACAGTAGATTGTCCTAAATACCTAAGGTATCTAGTTTGGGATCACGAGGACTACTGGATACTTAGTGCGCCCTAACATCACGCCGTAACAGGGTGGTTATACGGGGCGTAACTAGATTCAGCGGAAGTCGTGGTGTCAGATGCAGATATGCATGATGAGATTTGCATCTCTTCTATGAAGAGAGATATTTCTGGGCCCCTTGACTGACTGAGAGAACTGATGATGTGCATGGTCATGCCCAAACGAACTAATTTGTTCTTTGTCGTTTACCTATCAGTTAAAAGTCGGATAGTCAAGAAACATAATCTTGAGTATTCTAGATGAGTCTATCCATGCTCATACTCAAAATTGAAATATCATGTTGCAAAAGAAAAGGCCTAGTTATACCTAATTTTTATGAACAGTTGTTTCATAAATGTTGTATCCTTAAAAGGATGATTATATCACATGCCTAGGTATAAGAGTTCTGTATAAACCTGGTTACGCCTAAGTGCCTGCTCTAGGGGCATCTGTTCTTAGGTTCATGTGGTCAATAGCCGGTATTGTCAACTTGGACAAGTGGGTAGGTCTGTTAGTAATTATGTGGAGTCTGTAATAGAAGTTGACAAACCAAATGATTACACATCCAATGTTATAAGACACTTGAGGGTCACACTTGTGAGGACCTGTAAAATGAACAAGTAAAATAACCCAGTTTGGAGAGGTTAGATTTATAATAGTCAATTATAAATCTATTGGGTGTTTTCTTTAAGAAACCCCAAAGTTAAAGGTTTCTATTATTAAGGATTTTAATAAGGGATAATATATAATTTTATAGTTGAATATATATAATATATAGAATAATAATTATCTTGAAAAATTAATATATATATATATATATATATTAGTTAATATATATGGAATATTAATTTAATTGATCTTTCTTAAAAAGAAAGACTTTTATATATGGATAATTATTAAGGAAAAAGGAAACTGAATACAATACAGATACTGTTTATCTATATAAATATTCAGTTTAGGGTTAAACCTTATTCATTATTCACACAACCAATAAATCTCCTTTTCTCTCTCTCTCTCTCCCTCTTTCGTCGACCCAATCACCAAGCCAGAACCAGTTCGGTTTCGTTCGGGAGTTCGGAGTTTGACCGGCTAGAAGGTCCGTTCGTAAGGTTCATCACAGGTGGATCAATCTCGAGCAACCAGGTAAAGTTTCTTAACTTCATTATATATATGTTTTAAATAAACAATAACGATTAGTGTGCTTTCGGGTTTTTACACTTATTTGCTTCCGCTGATCAAACCAGTTTGGTTTGATAAATCAGTTAAACCGTTTGTTTTTCTGAATTATGACTCGTACCAGTTTGGTCCGAGGTCTAACAAAAACCCAACAGTCTTCGAGCTGTGCCATGAGAGCAGGCTCGGTTTCTTCAACGATGGCCACCAGACATGTGACCTCGCTGGTGTCCTCTTCATCAGAGGATTCGTCAGATGATTCATCCCAGCCTTTTCCTTCAGCGATCAGACCTTTGCCTTTTTGTTGGAATTTCAGCTTGCGATACTTTGCCTTCAGCTTCTGGTACTTACCATCCTTGGAAGCTGGTGTTGAGGTTTCAGCGAACTGATTCTTCTTGTACCTGCATTCAGTGGCATAGTGGCCTTTGCCCTGGCATTTGAAACACGTAGAGGATGCCTTATCACCAGATGGTGTTTCAGACTTGTTAGTAATAGAGAGGGGCTTGGACTTACGGAAGTTTCCTTTCCGGCCAAATTTCTTGAAGTGCTTGGAGAGAAGGGCAAGAGACTCATTGAGTTATCTCTCATTATCAGAGACTAGATCAGAGTCAGATTCTTCTATCTCAGTGATAGTCACTGTTGAGATAGGATTTTGAGAGGGTTGAGGAGATTCAGAGACTAAGGCAAGAGAGGTACCTTTCACATCCTTGGTATCTTTGATGAGATTGGTCTTCAGAGACTTGGTTTGCTCATGGTTGAGCATCATACCAAATAACTCGCTGAGAGTTATAGTCTTTATGTCCTTGGACATTTTCAGACACATGGTGTAAATTTCCTAGTATTCAGGGAGGGCCTCCATGAACTTAGTAATTACCTGTGAGTTGGAGTAAGTGACATCGTAGGTCTTCAGTGAAAGATCTTTTATGCTCAAGATTCATTATGTAATGATATTTGCTAATAACATATGATCCTATAGGGTCACACCATATAACAAGTAAACACTAATTGATTATTTATTAAGTAATTTGATTATTAATAAATATAATCAACACTTGTATTTATATTGGGAATTATTGTTTATTGGAAATAATAATAAAGATAGCAAAAACTAGTAAGTTTTACCTTGAGTAAGAATCACACCACCTTGCCATCTTCTCATCATGAAACCATGGGTTTCATGGCATGGGAGGGATGACTTGTGATGTCTTTCTTACTCATGGGCATGCTACTTGGAAGATCACCTTACTTGCATTAATTCAAGGCATGGTGTAGTTGTCTTGGATGGAAGTATATATAGAAGGCTTTAGCATGAAAAAGAAACTAGTTCTTTTTCTTCTTTTCTTGCATCAAAACCTTAGGCTTCCAAGCTTCTTCCCTCTCTCACTTTTCTAGCAATGGTTTTGTAGATTTAAGTGATTTTGTTGCTTCTCCTTTTATAACTTATTTGGTATAAGTTATTGAGGCTTAAGAACAACAATATTTACAAGTCGAAACTAGCATTTCAAGGTGGTTTGGTGACTTGTTGGTGGATACATATAGAGAGATTCTTGCTTGGATCTTTGCCTTCTTCATCAACTATCAAGCCTCCCCTTGAGCACTCAAAGATCTACAAAGGTTGTTATTTCTTATTCTCTCTATGGTTGTGTTTAATCTTTCCATGTGTTGCACGATGATCCTTGTTTGGGAATAAAACTAGTTTTATTGTTATACGATTAATATGCTTCCGTTGCTAAATATGATTTTTTGAAACTAAAATTGTATAAAACCCAACAATTGGTATCAGAGCCATCTTGCAAGCTTGGTTAGATTTTTTTTTGATCATTTGGATGATCTTAGTTTTTGGAAAACATGGATAACTTTCTTTTGTAAGAATATGTTTATACATGTTTTCTATGACAACTATAATTTTGTTATTATTTGTTTTTGACCAAAAGTTTACATGCATTTTTGGTCATACAAGTTGTCTTAGAAAAACAAAGAGTTGTTTTATGTTTATATATTTTTGAGTGCATAAACAAGCCATGGACCTTTTGTGATGTTGTTTGTGTTGATTATTCAAAATGGTTGTAATATTCTTTTATTCATATGGTATGTAATAATTTAATAGTTCGTTTTTGATCTTGTTTATTTTGTAAGTAATAGATTAGTTTTAGACTAGTTTATCTTTATATAAAATGTAACAAGATTGAAGATGGTGGCCATTTTGAAGGTCAAAATCAACCCTATGGTTTTGTGAAGTTTTACAACTTCCATGGATTTTTCAAGAGTTTGCTACAAGGAGTTGTCTAAGCAAGTGGGAGCTTGAAGAACATCATTTAGAAGATTTCTTCTTTTGTCCCTTTAGGAATGGACTTGGCATTTTGTGATGGCTCACAAAATGTCACTAGTTTATGGCTTGCTTTATGCACATATGCATGCTTGTGATGTTTAATTTTATGTTAATACTATGCTTGGTTGGTAAAATAGGATTTTGCATGCTAGATAATATTTTGAACATAAATATCATCACATGGAGTTTGGTTTTCAAAATATGACTTTTAAACATATGATGTATAAAAATGAGACTTTAAAATAAAATAGTTTTGTTTTGAAAGCTCTACTACGACAAATTTTGAAATAATGAAATTAACAAGTTTGAAATGGTGATTTTGAAACTTATCAAAACTCTACGTCTTTATAATAAAAGGAAGTTTTATCAAAAGGTTAAAAATGGTTCTATAACGCTCAAACGTCAAACTTAATATATAAGATATTAATTTTAAATTTTGATTGCGTCGATATATATAAAACTAGATTTATATAGAACCTAAAATGTGATTTATTGATACCATGACTTATTAAATGCATGCAATAACCATGATATCACATGTTTTAAACTAGAATTATAAAACATTTATAAATCCCTTTCAAACGCAAGTCTATGCCATCCAAATTTTGAAACATTCGCATCACCATTTGTTAGATGCTTGTGGGATAAAGTGAGTCACCTAACCACTTGTGTTATCTTTTGGTGGCCGAAGTGTATTCGTGATTTCTATAACAGTTATAGACCGATTATACAAGTTTCTCTAATTGGATGACTTGATTGGAATTCTTTTGTGATAAAGTGAGTCACCTAAACAAAAGAGATCTGAGGCATAGATGGGATCAAACATGTCATGTTAACAAAATGTTGTTAAAGATCCTATGCAACTAGAAATTACAGTTGGATGTAATTAGTAAATCGTTACTTACCTTGTTGATTTAAATGAATGGGATAAAGTGAGTCACCTAACCATTTATTTGTTATGCAACTTGGATTCTAGCCTTTATAAATTAATGTTTTAGAAACAAAAGGGTATTAATTTTAAAGAACTAAATACTAAATAAAAACTTTGTAAATATTTTGTAGATGGCTCCACCGACTACTGTTGTTCAACATCACTCTCACCCAATGTCAATCCGATCAATCCTTGAGAAGGAAAAACTTAACCATTCAAATTTCTTAGACTGGTACCGTAACCTAAGAATTGTACTAAAACAAGAAAAAAAGGAATATGTTCTTGAGAAATCCGTTCCCGAAGAACCCCAAACTACTCCAAAGGCTGCCCATGACATCTGGGTCAAGCATTCTGATGACTCGATCGATGTCGCATGCCTAATGCTTGCTACGATGATTCCAGACCTTCAGAAGGATTTGGAACATCTTGAAGCTTATGATATAATCGCACATCTTAAACAGATGTTTGAAAAGCAAGCAAGAACCGAGAGATTCGAAACTGTTCGAGTGCTCCATGGTTTTAAAATGGAGGAGGGTGGAAATGTAAGCACTCATGTTCTTAAGATGAAGAGTCAATTGGATCATTTGGAGAGACTAGGCTCTCCTTATCCACTTGATTTGGCAACGGATTTGATCCTTAACTCTTTGCCAAAGTCGTATGACACCTTTATCATGAATTACAACATGAATGGTTGGGATAAGCCCATCTCGGAGTTGCATTCGATGCTAAAAACTGCCGAGAAGAACGTCCCAAAGAAACCATCTCAAGTGCTCATGATCCGGGAAGGACAAATCAAGAATACCAAAGGCAAGAACTACAAGGCTAAACCACAGGGTGGTAAGGGAAAGGGGAAAAATGTTTCCAAACCCCAACAGCCGAAGAAGAAGGAAAAAGTGGCCAAAGCAGACGCATGTTTTGAATGTGGCGTCGTCGGTCACTGGAAGCGGAATTGTCCCACTTACCTTGCTGGGTTGAAAACCAAGAAGGCTGGGGAGGGCACTTCAGGTATATCTATTTTCATGATTGAAATGGGAATATTTACTTTTTCATCTACCACTTGGGTATTTGATACCGGGTGTGGAACTCATATTTGTAATTCGTTACAGGGGTTCAGAAGGAGTAAGAAACTGAAGACAGGCGATATGGTACTACACATGGGCAATGGAGCAAAAGTTGCAGTCCAAGAAATAGGAACTTTTGAAATGTGTTTACCAAATGGCTTGTACTTATTGTTAGACAATGTTTGTTATATTCCAAGTTTAACTCGCAATATAATTTCAGTTTCGCGTTTAAAACAATCCGGTTTTAATTATCAATTTGTTGATGATAATATTCACTCTTTTTGAAAGGAATATTCTATTTTGAGGCAAGACCTATTAATGGAATATATGAATTAAACCTTGATTGTTCTTCAAGCATTAATTCCATTTATCATGTAAACACCAAAAGAGTCAAATATGATTTGAACCAAACATATCTATGGCATTGTCGTCTTGGCCATATAAATAAGAAGCGCATATCCCAACTCCAAAAGAGTGGACTTTTGGAGGCAAATGATAATGAATCATTTGATATATGTGAATCTTGTTTATTTGGAAAGATGACAAAATCCCCTTTCTCTGGTTCAAGTGAAAGGGCAAGTGATTTGTTAGGAATCATACATACTGATGTTTGCGGTCCTTTCAAAGTCATGTCTAGATATGGTGAAAGATATTACATCACCTTCACTGATGACTTTAGTCGTTATGGTTATGTGTTTTTAATGAAACATAAACATGAAGCATTTGAAAAGTTCAAATTGTTTCAAAGTGAAGTTGAAAATCAACTCAACAAAACCATTAAAGTCCTTCGTTCAGATAGAGGGGGTGAATACCTCAGTGAAGAGTTCCAAGATCATCTTAGGAATTGTGGGATTGTCTCACAACTCACTCCACCCAGAACACCGCAGCATAATGGTGTGTCTGAGAGAAGGAACCGAACCTTACTTGATATGGTTCGTTCTATGATGAGTCGAAGCACTCTTCCACTATCATTTTGGAGTTATGCCTTACTCACTGCCGCCCGTATTGTGAATATGGCACCAACTAAAAAGGTAGATAAAACTCCGTATGAGATCTGGCATGGAAAGGTTCCATCCCTATTATACATGAGGGTTTGGGGTTGCGAAGCTTATGTGAAACAAGAAGCTTCTAGCAAACTCGATCCAAGATCTACCAAATGCATATTTGTAGGATACCCTAAAGATTGTTTAGGTTATTACTTCTACATCCCTAGTGAGAATAAGATTTTTATTGCACGAAGAGCTGAATTTTTAGAAAACAAGTTTCTAAATGATGAAGCAAGTGGGAGGCAAGTGGATCTTGAAGAAGATCAAGAACCACAGCCAGAAGCAACTCAAGTTGGCACTAGTACTAAACAAGAAGTTGTTGAAGATGAACAAATGGTTGTTCATGGACCAATTGAAACACAAGGCGTTCGAAAATCTGATAGAGTTCGTCAAGAACCTGAGAGATATGGATTTCTCATTGACGAATGTTTCTTGATGAGTTCCGATGAACCTATCAACTATCGGGCAGCTATGTCAAATTCTAAATCTGACAAATGGCGTGAAGCCATGAACGCTGAGATGCAATCCATGTATGAGAATCAAGTATGGGACTTGGTTAATCTTCCTCCCCGTTGTAAGACTGTAGGGAGTAAGTGGATCTTCAAGTTGAAGATTGACATGGATGGTAATATACACACTTATAAAGCAAGACTTGTTGCAAAAGGTTTCACTCAAACTCATGGTATTGACTATGACGAGACCTTCTCTCCAGTTGCTATGATTAAATCAATTAGGATATTGTTTGCCATAGCCGCATATTATGACTATGAGATATGGCAAATGGATGTCAAAACCACTTTTCTTAATGGACTCTTGGAAGAAGATGTCTATATGGATCAACCAGAAGGTTTTGTCGACCAAAAGAATCCTAATAAAGTGTGTAAGCTTAAAAGATCCATTTATGGATTGAAGCAAGCATCTCGAACTTGGAATATTCGTTTTGATGAGCAAATCACAAAGTATGGTTTTATAAAAAACGAAGATGACACTTGTGTTTACAAGAAAACTAGTGGGAGCATAGCAACATTCCTAGTTTTGTATGTAGATGACATACTAATCATGGGAAATGATATTCCGACCTTGCAAGGTGTTAAGTCTTGGCTTGGAAAATGCTTCTCAATGAAAGACTTGGGAGAGGCAGCATACATTCTTGGTATAAAGATCTATAGAGATAGATCAAAGCGATTAATTGGTTTAAGTCAAAGTACATACATTGACAAAGTCTTGAAGCGGTTCAAGATGCAAGATTCTAAGAGAGGATTCGTACCAATGCAACCTGGCATTATTTTGAGTACATCTCAAAGTCCTAGAACAAAGGTTGAGCTAGAAAAGATGAGTGACATTCCATATGCTTCAGCTATTGGTTCCATCATGTATGCCATGATATGTACTAGACCTGATGTATCGTGTGCTTTGAGCATGACGAGCAGATATCAACAGAATCCAGGAGACAGTCATTGGATGGCTGTGAAGAACATTCTAAAGTACTTAAGAAGGACTAAAGAAATGTTCCTCGTCTATGGAGGTTTGGAAGAAGAGCTTAATGTAAAGTGTTACACTGATGCTTCTTTCCAAACTGATCGGGATGATTGTAAGTCACAATCAGGATATGTCTTCATTATGAATGGAGGTGCGGTTTCATGGAAAAGTTCCAAACAGAGTGTTGTGGCACAGTCCACTACAGAATCAGAATACGTTGCTGCTTCGGAAGCTGCAAAGGAAGCTGCTTGGATGAAGAAGTTCATTGATGAACTAGGGGTTGTTCCTTCCATTCAGGATCCCCTAGAGATTTTTTGTGACAATGAGGGTGCTATTGCTTTAGCCAAAGAGCCCAGGTCACATCAAAGGACCAGGCACATTCACCGAAGGTTCAACTACATTCGTGATGAAGTTGGAAGTGGTGATATTTGTATTCGCAAAGTACACGCAGATCATAACTTGGCGGACCCATTCACGAAGCCCTTATCGCAAGCCAAACATGAAGGTCATGCTAGAGGAATAGGACTTCGTTATTCTAGTGAATGGATTTGATCTTGGTTTAGTATTGAACATTGAACTTATAATCAATGACTATTGTAATGATTATGATATATATGAAATATGATCTTTTCATTAAATACTTATTGAGTTCTAGATTAACATGTTTAAATCCTTGAATAGTGAAATTATTCTAAATGTCCATAGTCGATCATTATTGTGGGAACAAAATGAAGTAAGACTAATATGAATTGGATTGGTTGATGTTTCATAGAGATGAAAATAGCAAAAGGTTGCAACCAAGTTCATAGGTACTAGTCAGAGAACAAGTATTGGATTTGACCCGTTCAAGATCACTACATGGATCGCTATCATGAGTGATACTTGATAAAGGTATTATCTTTGTATTCTTAGACCTTAGATACATATTTGGGACTTGTGTATGGGGAATGTTGTACTTTGATGTGGTCCAACGCTGTTCTTTAAACAGGCAGCTATAAAGGCCATTATTGGGTACAATGTGAACTGTGCAAGAGGCATATGTAGTCGGAAGGGATTTGTTCCTCTTACTCGTTGAGAGTTAGACGTCTAAGGCGCCTTATTAAAAGTTGAACACCGAAATGAGATTGATTGCGATCCGTATCTCATGTTCAACATGATGTCTGTGACAAAGGGATAACTGATAACTTACCTGATACACCAATTGTAGCTTTGAGCTAAGGGGAATTGGATGTTGATTGAATGGCACCTCGTCGTGTGTTATTGGGGGCAGTAATGCGTTGCTAGACGTTGACCACTGTCTATATCAGTGCACAATGAACCTTGTGCAAGTGGGAGATTGAAAGATCTTTTATGCTCAAGATTCATTATGTAATGATATTTGCTAATAACATATGATCCTATAGGGTCACACCATATAACAAGTAAATACTAATTGATTATTTATTAAGTAATTTAATTATTAATAAATATAATCAACACTTGTATTTATATTGGGAATTATTGTTTATTGGAAATAATAATAAAGATAGCAAAAACTAGTAAGTTTTACCTTGAGTAAGAATCACACCACCTTGCCATCTTCTCATCATGAAACCATGGGTTTCATGGCATGGGAGGGATGACTTGTGATGTCTTTCTTACTCATGGACATGCTACTTGGAAGATCACCTTACTTGCATTAATTCAAGGCATGGTGTAGTTGTCTTGGATGGAAGTATATATAGAAGGCTTTAGCATGAAAAAGAAACTAGTTCTTTTTCTTCTTTTCTTGCATCAAAACCTTAGGCTTCCAAGCTTCTTCCCTCTCTCACTTTTCTAGCAATGGTTGTGTAGATTTAAGTGATTTTGTTGCTTCTCCTTTTATAACTTATTTGGTATAAGTTATTGAGGCTTAAGAACAACAATATTTACAAGTGGAAACTAGCATTTCAAGGTGGTTTGGTGACTTGTTGGTGGATACATATAGAGAGATTCTTGCTTGGATCTTTGCCTTCTTCATCAACTATCAAGCCTCCCCTTGAGCACTCAAAGATCTACAAAGGTTGTTATTTCTTATTCTCTCTATGGTTGTGTTTAAGTTGGACACCAGTATGAAGGTCCTTTCTGAAACAGCAGGAGAGGTGGTAGTGGCAGCAACAGCTGGAATTATAGAGGTGGGAACATATGGTCCATGTTCTAAGAAGTAGGGAATTTGAGAATCGGAACCAGAGAGAAAGAGTTCCATTCTTGACTTCCATAGAGGGAAGTTATCAACATTGAATCTGGGTGGCTTTGCCAAGGATCCAGATTCGAAGTAGGTATCTTTAGGAGTAGTGGCCATTTTGTGGATCTAGAAACTATGTTTCTTTTGGGAACGGTTAAGAAGAGATTTCCAACTGCTCTGATACCACTTGTTGGTCCCTTTAGGATAGCCAATAAGATAGATTATAGTATTTAGTATTGTAGAAGGGGGGGTTGAATACAATCAACACAGTTTCTTCTATATTTTAATCTATGACTCCTATGGAGTCTTTGTATAGATTATAAATAGATTGTTTGTTGATTAAGATCAAGACTATGTCAAGACCTAAAACAATCTTTGAGTATAGACACTAAGCTTTTGCTTATGCACAAAGCAAGTAAAGAAGAGATAGAAATAACTTAGAAGAAATAAGGAGGGAGGAAAGGATTTGGGGTATAGAAGATGGACCAAGGTGGTTTGAAGAACCACCCAACGTTCATATTTATACCCCATGCATTAAATGCATGCCATCCCCAACTTTACACGTGTCATGTAAAGGTTGGGTTTGGTGTACTATTGTACCATAAAATAATGCCCATGCTTGGTAGGGTCATGGCCTATGGTAAACAATTGCCTTATGGGTGATAAGTACGGAGGGAACAGTAAAGAGACATCCCCTATTGTACTATTGTCAGAAAGGCAAATCAAATCCTTTTTGTGTATATAGGACAAAAGAAAAATATAGTATTCTTAAAGTACAAGTCACTGATCAGGCCTTAGGGTCGCTGATCCTTGGGAAGGATCAGGGAGGCAATGTGACTTGTTCTCTTTGGAACGTCATGTTAGGGTAGTCAGCTAGCTATCACTGATATCAACTTCAGATCATAAGCATCGCTGTCTCTATCTTCAGCTTGCATCAATAGATGGTGCTGATGGTTTTATAGTGACATGACTATTTTGTTGGGAATCGAGGGATACAAAAACATGCACAGCGGATAACAAAAACCCGATTCCCAATCGAGGATCCAATCCTAAACCATACAGATACAATTAAGGGTGTTTTAGTGGATTACCTTTTGCGAATAATAACTCTGAAACGCAAGTAAGGGGTACACCGCTACTGGCACCGGTTGAGAGAGTTGCTAGACCACCACCGAGGATTACCCGAAAAACAAACGCAAACCTTCCTCCTAACTGGATTTTGGCGCCGGTTTTGGGAGAGGGAGAGAGAGAGAGTTTTCTGGGTTTTTGAACTGAATCAATCAATTAACTGATACCCCAAGCCCTTTATTTATATGGACAAAACAAGCAGTATTTGATTCCATATATAATTCTTGGTAATTATCTCTGAAATAATTTCCATAATTATCCAACTAATTAATCTAACTGATTAATTAATTATAAATAATTAAACTAATTATTTATTTCTTTTTCTCTCTTAAATAATTAATTAACCAATTAATTATTTCCCATAATCCAAACATTCTCATTTTGGTGTGCAGCAGTGTGACCTACTAGTGTCTTATAACATTGGACACGATAACCCTGTTACTGTCTTGCACATAATCCTAACAGACTCCCACTTGTGCTAGACACGTAACTGTACTGTTATCATTCGCCTAAGGAGGTCCCTAGCCAGACGCTTAGGTTAACCAGGTTATAAGATCTCTTATATTCAGAGATACAATTCACGCTTGAATTTGTACACAGGTTCATTCCTTTTGCACACGATATTTCTAAAGTGATTTAAGACATGGAGTGGAGGATTCATTTCTTAAAATCAAGTATTTCTTGACTCTGATTTCGATTGCCTGCAGTAACGGATATTACTAAATAACCCTGTTATTCTATCCGAGCGTGGCCACGCGTTTTCTGCCAATCTTAATCGTCAAGGGGCCCGGAAATATCTCTCTTTTGAAAGAGGTGCAAATCCCTTCTTGACTACTTGCATTTGGATCCACGGCTTCCGCTGCATCTAGTCACGTCCCGTATAGCCACCCAGTTACGGTGCAGCGTTAGTACGTGCTAAGAGTACAGTGGTCCTCGTGTTCCCAAACCAAGTATCTCAGGTCTAAGGACAACCTATCAAGTCAGTGCCTATGACTGAGGCTCCATGAAGCAGACTTGATTACTGGTCACTTCCAATACCCAAACACTCTGATGAGTATTTATAAATACTTGGTCACATCACTTGTGCTTTTATTCTCTACTTTGAATAAATCATCAAGTATTTATAATAGCGTTAAACTCCCTATTGAAATTCCCATTTCAATAAGTGGCTACGGAAATTTAGATTTCATACAAGACTTTGTAGAATCAAGGATACGTTAAATATGCGAAAAATAGTTAATTTAGAACAATCATGAAATTAAAACCTCCATTTATTTCCAACACACTGTGAAATAAAAACCTTACATGATTACATTGTTTCTAAATTAGACTATAGTAATAATTAATAAACTAAGTACTAGCTACTGGCTTCCAGGTACTGCATCCCAATGGAATTCGCATGTGCCTCATGCTTTGCCCTTGCTAGTGGCTTTGTCAGCGGATCTGCGACATTGTCTTCTGTTGGAATCTTGCATATTCTTACATCTCCTCTTCCAATGATCTCTCGGATGAGGTGATACTTTCTGAGTACGTGTCTCGACTTGTGATGCTCTCTAGGTTCCTTTGCTTGCGCTACGGCTCCTGAGTTATCACAGAATACATCTATCGGTCTCGTGATACTGGCAACCACTCTGAGATCCGATAGAAAATTCCTCAGCCAGACAGCTTCCTTTGCCGCATCACATGCTGCAATGTACTCTGCCTCTGTAGTTGAGTCTGCAATCGTGTCCTGCTTCGAGCTCTTCCACGAGATCGCACCTCCGTTTAGGGTAAAGACGTACCCTGACTGTGACCTGAAGTCATCTCTGTCGGTCTGGAAACTAGCGTCAGAGTATCCTGTGACACTAATTTCATCCTCAGAACCTCCAAAGACCAAGAACATTTCTTTCGTTCTTCTCAGATATTTGAGAATGTTCTTGACAGCCACCCAATGGGGCTCACCTGGATTCTGTTGGTATCTGCTCGTAACACTTACTGAGTAAGCAACATCGGGCCTAGTACATAGCATGGCATACATAATTGATCCAATTGCAGAAGCATATGGGACCGATTTCATCCTGTCCTGATCTTCACTAGAAACAGGACACTGTGTTTTGCTTAACACTATGCCATGTTGCATTGGAATGAATCCTTTCTTGGATTCATCCATCCTGAATCTCTTCAGTACTTTGTCAATGTATGTACTCTGACTAAGTCCGATAAGCCGCTTAGATCTATTTCTGTAGATCTTTATACCTAGTATATAAGCGGCTTCTCCAAGGTCTTTCATCTGGAAACATTTACTTAACCATTCTTTAACACTCTGTAAAGTTGGTACATTGTTTCCTATGAGTAGTATGTCATCTACATACAAGACCAGGAAGGTTACTATGCTCCCACTGAACTTAGTGTAAACACATGGCTCGAACTCACTTTTAGCGAAGCCAAACTCTTTGATTCGCTCATCAAAGTGTAAGTTCCAGCTTCGAGATGCTTGCTTTAATCCATAAATAGATTTTAGCAGTTTACACACCTTATTAGGATTCTTAGGATCTTCAAACCCCTCTGGTTGTTCCATATAGACGTCTTCTGTTAACTTTCCATTCAGAAAGGCTGTCTTGACGTCCATTTGCCAAATCTCGTAGTTAAAGTACGCTGAGATGGCCATTAGAATCCTAATTGACTTTAACATGGCCACTGGTGAAAAGGTTTCATCATAGTCGATACCATGAGTTTGTGTGAATCCTTTTGCGACCAGTCTGGCCTTGAAGGTGTGTACATTTCCATCCATGTCGGTTTTCTTCTTGAAAACCCATTTGCGTCCAACAGCCTTACAGTGTTGTGGCAAATCAGTCAACTCCCAGACTTGGTTGTCATACATGGATTGCATCTCGGCCTTCATGGCTTCCTGCCATTGTTCAGACTCACTGCCTGACACAGCTTCTCCATAGGATGTTGGTTCATTTAAGTCTCCACTGTCTTGAGAGACTAGGAACCCAAGATACCTATCTGGTTCTTGTCTTACCCTACTGGATCTGCGAAGGTCTTGTGTTTGCACTTCCTCAATCGGCTCTGATTGAGGTTCAACATTGTTATGTTGAATTTCTGGCTCAACAACTGGTGTAGTGTTTTCTTCGTCTACTATCTGTAGATCTACATCCTTTCTGGTGTTCTCTAAACTGAGAAACTTTTCTTCCAGAAATTTTCCATTTCGAGCAACAAACACTTTGTTCTCTTCAGGGTTGTAGAAATAATATCCCACGGTGGTCTTGGGATATCCAACGAAGAAACACTTGTCGGATTTGGGTTTGAGTTTTTCTGAGGTAGGTCGTTTGACGTAAACCTCACAACCCCAAATTTTTAGAAAAGATATGTTGGGTTTCTTACCCTTCCATAACTCGTATGGAGTCTTTTCTACCGACTTTGTTGGCGCTCTGTTCAGTATGTGTGCTGCTGTTTCGAGCGCGTGTCCCCAGAATGATACTGGCAGCGAAGAATGACACATCATCGTTCGTACCATGTCAAGTAAGGTACGATTTCTCCTTTCTGATACACCGTTCATCTGAGGTGTATACGGAGGTGTAAGTTGGGATACAATCCCACACTCCATCAGATGATTGTCAAACTCATCACTGAGATATTCGCCACCACGATCTGACCGTAAGAACTTGATCCTCTTGTCAAGTAGATTCTGTACTTCATTCTGATATTCCTTGAATTTCTCAAAGGTTTCAGATTTATGTCTCATCAAGTAGACATATCCATACCTACTGAAGTCGTCAGTGAAGGTAATGAAGTACCGGTATCCTCCTCTTGCTACATGACTGAAAGGTCCACATACATCTGTGTGGATTATTTCAAGCAAGTCAGTAGCCCTTTCATTCTCACTGTTGAAAGGTTGCTTTGTCATTTTACCAGATAAACAAGATTCGCAATTATCAAAAGGTTTGTAGTCGAAATTTCCAAGAAAACCTCCTTTTAGGAGTAGTTCAACACGTTTCTTGTTTATATGGCCCAAACGACAATGCCAGAGGTAAGTCTGATCCTCAATATCCTTGGATCGCTTACTTATATGATAGATTTCACTATTGTTGTCTTTAAGATTTACAGTGTATAGACCATCTACGGGTGTAGCTTTAAAATAGAAAATATTATCTTTAAAAACCGAAATCATTTTATAAGAATATTTATAGTAAAAGCCTTGGTCTACCAACAAATCAAAAGACAATACATTCTTAATCATATTTGGAATATAATAACAATTATTCAGTTCCAAAACTAGACCCGAGGGTAAACTAAGACTATAAGATCCCACGGCTTCAGCAATCAACGGAGTGCCTTCGCCCACTCGTAGGTTCGAACGGTCCTTCCTCAGAGTCTTTCTTCTAGTGAATCCCTGTAAATGATTACAAATGTGGTTACCACTGCCTGTATCAATTACCCATGATTCATAAGAAGTGATTAAGCAATCTATCATAAAGATACCTGGAGTATTGGGTAAACCGATATCCATCTGGTCGATGTTCATCGAGTGCTCGCAAATATCCTCGCTGCCGCACTCTGGGCAACTCAGATCTCCCAGCTCATCTATTATGTCAGTGTCCATGAGATTCGCAGGTTCGGGTACTGGCTCTAGACTGGCCAGGATATCTTCATGAACTTTATCCACGTCGCTCTTTGGTTCCTTCATGTAGGCACTAGCTGTGTCCTGAACTTCCTTTGTGAGGGAGAACCACATGAGATACACTAACTCTTCCTGAGTCATCTTGTACCCCAGACGTGATAAACATTTAAAAAGCCTTCTCATATCAACAAGATGGTTTTTAACTGACTGACCCTTCTGTAGCTTCAGGGAGAGAATCTCTTGCATGATCAATAGCTTTCCCGTGTGCTTGTAGAGACCTAGCTGGTTCTCCACATCTCTCACAACCTCGTGACATGATTTAACTCTTAAATCTCCCGTGAACTCGGGTGACATAGAGAAAATCAGAATGGACATTACATCCGATTCATCTGTCAAGTATCTAAAATACTCAGCAAATTCCTCTTCAGGGGCATTGCTTTTAGGTCGTGATACGGGTTTGTTGATCACATAAAGCTTATCCTGGGCACATAAAACGTTCCTCAAGTGTAACTTCCAAACTGGAAAGTTATGGCCCGTAAGCTTCCACTTGCCCATAATAAGGCGAAGTGACTCTTCAGGTGAATAAAACGGAATACTAATTTGAGACATCTACAGAAGAATATAAAATTCCAGTTTTAGTTTATAATTATATAATTCTAATAAATTATTACCCTTAAAATAAATTTATTAGACTAGAATCCATATTTCACATGCGTCGGGAAGCATGTGATCATGTCATACCGACTCATGCGATCTATGGTAGGTAACACTATACCAATCGTATTCCCTATCTGAAAATACGACTTCTAGATCGTCAGGACATCGGATATCAATAATCCGTGCATATTTAGTCCCTCTAGTGCATTTTGGCCTGGTACCACCCAGTGAATAAATAATTACCAAAATAGATTGCACCACCCGGGACCTGGACAAACTCTGGCCGGTACCACCCGGAGATAATTCGCAGAGTTTTATCTCCTTCCAGTTTCGGTTTGAACACGGGCGTTCATAGTGTGAGCACTTACAACGCCCTATGTACCTTACACCGGAAGTGCCCCTAAAGTGGGTTGCACTTACTAATCTATGATTTTTAACAAGGGTCTAAATTGCCAGTTTTCTATTTCCAAAAACTTTGAAAAAAACTGGATCCAAACACTAACTGTATTTGTATCCTTTTAATTTTTAAACAATCCGTTCAAAAAGGGCAATTTATATTTAATAATGATTACGTAAATTAAACAACCACGCAATTTAAATATAAACAGGCACAGTCATAGCTTAAACCCTTAAACTAATGTTGTTTTGTGAGCCAACACAAAACAACGGTCTCAATCCCTAAGTGACAAAAGTCTTCAACTTCTGGCACTCCCACTGGCTCCGAGATCCATGGTCGTCGTCTTGTCTCCGTCTTGATGCAATTAAAGTAATTATTACAAATGGGTTCAAATGGCACGCAGGCCTCCCAACTATTCTAATAAAACTTTAAAATTACAAAAGGGTTGTAAATGGCTCGCAGGCCTCCCAACTATTCTAAAACGGAAAAATAAAACACAACCACGGGTCCAAAAAGGGTTCAGCTATGACTTATCATATAATTAAATAAGTTAAAACACATCTGAATTTTAATTTAATAATTATACAACTAATTAATTAAAACAATTAATTAAAACTTATCCTGAATCGTTTTAACCTTATCTGAAAAACGATCCTTAATTCGAAAAATTATCCGGAAACGGATTTCAAACTGATACCCGTTAATGATAATAACGAAAACTAAAAACCGTCACCATTGCCGCCCGTGTCTCCCGTAATCGCCGCCGGCAGCGGCGACTTTGATAGCTACCGCCACCGCAACGGCCACCGCTACCATCAAAGGTAAACGACGACGGCAGCAGCTAAAGAGCCACCACCGCCGCCCACCGCAATCATGACCGTCGGCGACAGTAACGGCTGAAAGCCACCACCGCCGCCGCGACGCTTTGACGGAAACAACGAACGCCGCCACCACCGTAACTGGTGGTGTGGCTGGCCTTGATTCGACAGGCGGCGATCGCCGCTGCCCTCAAATCCCTCCGATCGATCGAAGCAACCAAACTGGTTACCATAGATCGCCGCCGCCACCACAATCGGTGGAGCGGCGGATTCAATTTCTCGTTGATGCCGTCGATTGCCACCACAACCACAATCGGTGGTGCGGTGGCTACAACCGGAAACCGCCACCGCCACTGTCGACGACAGTGGTTATCGCCACCATCGCCGATCGGCGGTCAAAACAGTCGCCGCCACCACTAATCGGTGGTGCGGCTTTCATCGATGTTCATCGCCACCATCATCAATCGCCACCACCACCACATACGGTGGTGTGGTGCGTGAGACCGACCACAGCCGCGTCCACGATCTGTGGTGCGGCGTGGTGGTGCGACAAGAGGGCAGCCGCCGGCTACCACTAACTGTGGTGTCGCCGGCGGTGGTGTACGGTGGTGCTTGGTGGTTTGATCGGCTAACTGCCGTCGATTACCACTGCAGTCTAGGTTTATACAAAAAATCTAATTTTGATAATGAACAAATTAAAATTTTTAAACCTATTAAACTGATAAACCTGATCTGAAGGTTTTAGGAAGTGGCTCTGATACCACTGTTGGGAATCGAGGGATACAAAAACATGCACAGCGGATAACAAAAACCCGATTCCCAATCGAGGATCCAATCCTAAACCATACAGATACAATTAAGGGTGTTTTAGTGGATTACCTTTTGCGAATAATAACTCTGAAACGCAAGTAAGGGGTACACCGCTACTGGCACCGGTTGAGAGAGTTGCTAGACCACCACCGAGGATTACCCGAAAAACAAACGCAAACCTTCCTCCTAACTGGATTTTGGCGCCGGTTTTGGGAGAGGGAGAGAGAGAGAGTTTTCTGGGTTTTTGAACTGAATCAATCAATTAACTGATACCCCAAGCCCTTTATTTATATGGACAAAACAAGCAGTATTTGATTCCATATATAATTCTTGGTAATTATCTCTGAAATAATTTCCATAATTATCCAACTAATTAATCTAACTGATTAATTAATTATAAATAATTAAACTAATTATTTATTTCTTTTTCTCTTAAATAATTAATTAACCAATTAATTATTTCCCATAATCCAAACATTCTCATTTTGGTGTGCAGCAGTGTGACCTACTAGTGTCTTATAACATTGGACACGATAACCCTGTTACTGTCTTGCACATAATCCTAACATATTTGTCTTCAAAGGATACTCAGCTGATATCAGCGAGACAAGCTCGCTGAAGTATTTAACTCATCACAGCAGTGCTATATATTTTCAGTTATTAGATAAAGGATCATTGGTATTTCATCAAGTCATAGCGGAGCTGGATCAACAGATTTTGAGCATATCTTGCAAGATGGATACAAGGAAGAAGCTCCAATAAACAACCAATCCCCTATTCAGCTAAAGGTAAATCTTTCAATATTTGGTTGTAATAACTCTAACAATGAATTTTTGTTTTGGCATGATGATCCACATGTATATTGGTATCAAGAATTGGTGCCCGAGTACAAGGTGTTAGAAAAACTAGATCATGTTTGGGAAGCCAGTGGTCAAAAGAAAATTGATGGCAGACCAAGGCACATAATGGAGTATTTAAAGGATCTAATTCAGACACGGCAGAGCTCACAACAATCTGGTACGCAGTCTGCAAAGAAACATGGTAAGAATAAAAGATGCTCGGAGAGGTACAGAATACTACCTGGTAATTTGTTCAAAGGTAAATCAAAAAGCTCAGGTACGTATTACTACTATCACCCATACTTGATTGCAAGTGTAGGGTGTTTCGTTTCAAAAAAGAGTGCTTAAACTCAGAGTCAGGCTCAAGACTCGAACAAAAACAAGCGCTTCTCGGGAGGCAACTCGTGAAAAAGTCGTTTTTAAAGTTTTTCTTTTACGTTTTAGCTTAGGATTGAGTCATTAGTGTTTAAGGTACCTAACCAAATCGTTTCAATCAAAAAATATTTCGAACGGGTGGATAGAAAGCTTTCGTGATCGCAAAACCGTCAGGTGTTGAAAAAAAAATATCGCGATCGCGAGACCATTTTTTGCGATCGCGAAAGTGTCGTAACTCTTAAGAAAATCTCACAACGTGCGACCCCTATTTCGCGATCGCGAGAATCTCTCTGTTCCAAAAAAAATTATTTTTTATTGTTCTTTTAAACAAGCCCTAACTGACACAAAACTCTTTTTCTCTCACCAAAAGTGTGGGAACCCTAACCCATCAAAAACATTGTGATAAACTATGCTTTGTCTAGCATCAAAGACTTTGGCTATTTCAAGACTAGTGATAAACTATGCTTTGTCTAGCATCTCAAGATAAACCATGCTTTGTCTAACATCTCTAGCATTAGGTTTTAATTCACTTTGATATTTTTACATCATTGCTTGAGATGTTGACAACATATCCCTTAATTTTAATAAAAAATTATTTTTGTGCAAAAAAGGATAAAACAAGTTCTAAGTGTGAGAACCCATTTTTGGTCAAAACATTTATCAAAATTTTTGATGGGTTCCCATTTTAAAAGCAACTTTTTTTGGGCCAAAGCCCGACTGCTAAAGCATGCAGCCCGGGGTCGAAGCCCCCGTACCTCCAGAATGCGTCCCCCTGGGCTCGAACTCGAGTTCACCACTATGTAGTGTCCAAGCCTTACCACTAGGCTAACACTCCTTTGGTATTTTAAAAGCAACTTGTTAAAACATGATTCAAAAACTAGATGTGAGAAAACTCTTTATCAATAGTTTTCCAAATTGCATGTTTCGTTGCTTTGTAACGATGATCATGTGGGAACCTAATGGTTCAAAAAGGAGAATTTGAGATTTTATTTGAAGAGACATTCAACTTATGGTGATGGGGATTAGATATTCACGTGTCGGGTAGAGTTTTGAGCTTTAATAAAAGTTTGAAAATAAATTTTTGAGCCTTGAATAATATGTCCCCGTTGTTTAGTAATTCGATTTGACTTGACTTGATTTGGGTGTATCGTCATATCTATCTTAGTTTTATTTTTATTTTTATCTTTTTCGTTTTAGTGTGTTGTGTTTGTAGGTCGATGTGGATGAATCTCGGAAAGCTCCTTTACCGAATGAGCCGATCTTCAGCTTTAAGTCTCTTAACTCGGAGAGTTTCTGTTTCCCTTTCACCTCTCTATTTAATTTGTAATGTTGCATTGAGGGCAATGCAAATCTTAAGTGTGGAAAGGGGGTTAAGTAAACCTAGCTTGTTTGCCCTTATTGAACTTAATTGTTTATTTGGAATTATTTGAATTATAGGGCAAAAAATTTCGAAATCAATGATTTTTAAATTTTTATTTTTAGGAGTTAGAAGAGTTTTGCATTAGGAGGACACTTTTAGACTATTTATGAGTTTGAAAAAATCATGTACATGCTGATTACCGAGTGATCCATACCCTTTCAATGAGAGATTGAGCTTTTATTGATTATATTTTATTTCTTTCGTGAGTATACCGACTTTGACTCAAGTAGAACTTGTTGCTTTGAATGCTTGTCGATACCACAAAAGAGAAGTATTTATCATCATTGCATTAATAGAGGTCTTCGTTTCAACCCAATTTTTAGCTTGCGTTTCCGTTAGGTAATCCCATTATAGGATTATTTAATTTGCCTTAGCCATGATTGAAAAAGTACTCACTTTTAGTACTTTAATCCCCTGAAACCACTTTGAAAGCTTAGTCTTTTCATTTGTTAGCCAAAACCAAATATCTTTTAGCCATTATTTTTATCTATCTCTTGGTCGTGGCTTAAATTTGTAAACTTTTCAATTTGGGTCTATTCAAAAGAATCTGACAAATAGAAAGGGAGTTAGAAAAACCATCAAAGAAAAAGAAGAAAAAAAAGAAAGGAAAAAAAAAAGAAAGTAAAGAAAAAGAAAGACCGACTGAAAAAGTTGAGAAATCAAAAAAGTCGGAAAAGTGAAAAAGAAATACCCGGCAAATAAAAAGAAAAAATATAAAGCCGGTGGTTAGAAAGTTAGAAGTTTAGAAAAGATGGTTGTGCTTCAAAGAAAGAAATCAAAAGTCCTTTTGTTCTAAGAAAGTTTCAAAAAGTCAGACAAGATTTCATGTGATCCAAATGTGATAGGTTTTGAGTTTTTGCCCGTACACTTTTTAGTCGCTATAAATATCCTTTTTCCTACCATTTACCCAAAGCCTAAGGGGGCGTTTGGTTTGGGGTATTGAGAGGTTTGATATTATATAATGGAATCATTTCTGCAGATCCATTAATTTCCATTCCTGGCCAAATTGGGGGGAATGAAATTTATATTTTTACTTGGTTATTTTCCACATATTGTTCTATATATGGATGTTAAATGAAATATCTTTTGTATTTTCAAGTTGGAAAAACATATTTTTTTAATATGAATCAGTTTTTCATTGATTATATTGGGTTAACCACACAGCATCAATGCAATGCTCATTCCTATTCCCATTCTCCTGCATTCCCATTTTCATTTTCATTCCCATTCCCTGAAATGAACCAAACGCCTCCTAACATTACAACCCTAAAGTCCTCTTGGCGGTTGACAACTTTTAAGTGGTGGAGAAGAGATTTAGCGACAAGCTTATGTGTTTGGTGAAAGGTCGAGCGTCGGAGTGATCACTATATAACATATTACCCCTTGCACAATCTTATTGTTAAAAGTGAGGGTAAGAGGTTAAGCATGGCTTTGATAAATTGTGAAGCTTTGATGTGTGTCTGAATGGTGTTTGATTTCTCACACCTTTCCTAACTCTTTCTTGCATGATCATTGGTGGTTGGGTGTGTTTATTATCTGACAATTAATAGGCAGACTCGTATCGGTTAATCAACCTCTCTTACCTTTCACTTTGGTGACCTGGTAAGCAGTCTCTTTGGATTGAAGTACACTGGAAAGTATGGTCCGATAACCTGGTTATGAACCTGGCTAGATAACCTGGATAAATTTATCTGAACGAATCCTGGGGAGTAGTGATATTATTGTGTTAAAGGATTGGATTAAACCTTTGTAAAGTTATTCTTAATTCATTTATTGTGAATACAGTATCTCTGATGTCTGGTTGTTTATCAGTTTTCCACTTCTTAGTATTTTGATTTTCAGTTAATTACTGTGTTGATCCAATCTTCCTAAGACCTTATGAAATATCAATTATCTTTTATCTTTCATCTCAAAATACTTAGCAAAATATAGATGCTTAGGGAACTACAGCGAGTCTGTTCGCTGAAGGTCCATACTGCTGAGCATGGTTCATAAATGATATCAGCGATAGCTTGTCAGTGACTCCTTTCAGTGACAGCGATAGCTGATAACTGCTAATGTATTCTATGAAGACAAACAGTCATATCACTAGGAAAACTATCGGCACCATCTATTGATGTAGGCTGATGATAGAGTCAGTGATGTTAATGATCTGAAGTTGAAATCAGTGACAGCTAGCTGACTACACATACATGACGTTCAATGAAGACAAGTCACAGTGCCTCCCTGACCCTTCCCAAGGATCAGCGATTCTAAGGTCTGATCAGTGACTTGTTCTTTAAGAATATTAGTTTTGTCTTCTTGTCTTATATGCACAAAAAGAATTTGGTTTGCCTTTCTAACAATTAGTACAGGAGAGATGTCTCTTTACTGTTCACTCCTTACTTGTCAACCATAAGGCCTGTATTTACCATAGACCATGACTCTACCAAGCATGGACTTTCTTTTATGGTACAATAGTACACCAAACCCCAATCTTTACATGACAAGTGTAAAGTTGGGTGTGACATGCATTTAATGCATGGGGTATAAATATGAACATAGTGTGTTCTTCAAACACCGAACCTTTGGTCCATGTTCAATACCCCTATCCTTTTTCTTTCTATCTTCTACCCTCTAATTCTTTCTTAGTGCATAAACAAAGGTTGTGTGTCTTTGTTGATCCAGCTCTCCTAAGACCTGATGAAATGATAATGATCCTGAACCTTTACTTAGTGAATAGGTTTTTACTTCTGTTATAGCTTGAGGAATTATCACTGAGTTTGTTCAGTGTTATTCCATGTTACTTATGCTGTAACTTATTTTTATAGTAATCAGGATCAGGATCAGGAGACGAACGAGTCTGTTCTGTAGTCTACTGATCCTATCCACTGAAGTGAAGACCTCCTGAAGACATCAAGATCATACTCAAAGAACCATCAGCAACGTCGAAGACTTAGCTGATGACAGGAACAGCATGCTCGTGATCTGAAGACGGAACTCAGTGATAGCAGGCTGCTCAATATCGTATGACATCCTGAAGAATCATCAGGATACAGGTGACCCTGAACAGCACCAGTTTCAGGACTCTAGTCACTGATCAGTATCCTGATCCTGAAGGATTAGTGTAATGTCTTAGTCTAATGCACAAAAGGATTATCCGCCTTTACTGACACAAAAGTACATAAGGACAGTCTCTTTACTGTTCCCTCTGTACTTATCAGACCTCAAGGCAACTGTTTACACACTTCCTCTTTTGCACACCATGCAAAGAGTATTTGTTTATAGTAAATAGTACAAATGACCACTTACATTGTGACACGTACACAAAAGTGAGTCTACATGCATTTAATGCATTGGGTATAAATAGGACTTGAAGAGATGTTCTCCATACTTCTTCTTCATCCTATTCTACCCGAATCCTTTCTTTCTTTATTCCCTCTATCTTCTTTCTTACATCTTCTCACTTTAGTGCATAGTGAAAGAACTTAGATTGTTTAGTTTAGACTTATTGTCTTTTCTATTTCTGCAACAATCTGTAAATTCATATTGTTTATACAACAAGAATTTAAAAGTGAAAACTTGTGTGATTATATTCAACCCCCCCTTCTATAATCCCAAACACTATCCTTACTTGAAGGTCACCTCTTTGGGACCAACAAGTGGTATCAGAGCAGATACAAGCTCTCATTTTCTTCTTAGAAAAATCTTGTGATCCTCTCTTCTAATCCATGGCTCTTCAAGCTAAGGATAACTACTTTGATACCGGCTCTGCTGGAAAACCTCCTAGGTTCAACAAAGATAACTTCTCTCTTTGGAAAACCAGGATGGAACTCTTTCTCTCTGGTTCTGATCCCCAGATTCCATACTTTCTGGAAAATGGACCACATGTGCCTACACAAACCGTCCACCCCATTCCTGCTGCCGCTGGCCAACCAGCTGTACCTAAAAGGCAACTGGTAAAGCCTGTGACGGACTGGAATGATGAAGACAGACGCCTGGTCAACATTGACACTAAGGCTAGGTCTCTCATCGCCATGTCACTCCCTGACGATGTATTACATTATGTCTGCCACCTTCGATCTGCTAAAGAAATATGGGACACTCTCTGTGTTCAATATGAAGGTACTGCTGTTCTCATGGAATCAAGAAAGATTTTCTTGGTTCGACAGTATGAAAGCTTTATTCATCAAAAGGATGAAACTCTCTCCCAGCTACATCAGAGATTCAACTGTCTTCTGATTGATCTGAAGACTATCGGTACTACCTACTCTAACTCTGAGGTGGTTACCAAGTTCATGGAAGCTCTTCCTGAACATTGGGAAATCTACACCTCCTGCTTAACTATGTCAAAGGACATAAAGACACTCACACAAAGTGAGTTGTACGGTATTCTTCTTAACCGTGAACAACAGAAGAAACTGAAAAAGAATCTCATAAGAGATTCTAAAGATACCAAAAGTAACTCTGTTGCATTGGTCTCTGACTCAGTTCCTACTGTCGCCACTCCTTCTTCAGTAACTATTACTGAATTAGAATCTTCTGACTCTGACATGTCAGAAGATCCTGAATTCAATGAATCTCTTGCTTTGTTAACCAGATCTTTCAAGAAGTTTGCCAAAAAGGGAAACTTCCACAAAAAGAAAAATCTTACTATTACTGACAAGCCTAAATTAGACCCTGTTGATAAGGCTACTGCTATCTGCTACAACTGTCAGGGCAAAGGACACTTTGCTAATGATTGCAGGTACAGGAAAAGTCAGTTTGCTCCCTCCTCTGCCAAATCTTCTTCTAAGAACCCCAAATACCAGCGCCTGAAAGAAAAGTACAAAAAGATGAAAATTCAGCGCAAGGGTAAAGGTCTTATCGCAGAAGACTGCGACTAGGATGATGTCTCCTCTGATGACTCATCTGATGAGGAAGACACTCAAGTGGCACTAATGGCCATTATTGAGGAACCTACCTTAGCTCTCATGGCTAAGATAGAAGAGGTCCCTGAAGAGATTCCTACTCAGGCTCCTGAAGCTTCTTCTTCCACAACTCCTGAAGCTTCCACCTCTGCGACTGATTCTTCCAGTCAGGTACCTATTCCTCTCGTCCCTCTCGAAAGCTTAACTCAGCTGGACCTGGTCACTCTTGATCTTTACAAAGCCCTGAATGGTAAAACCTCTGCTGAAAAAATGAATATTGACCTTCGTGGTCAACTCAAAGAATGTCAAGAAAAAATAAAACAACTTACCATTCTGGAAGAAAACTATAAAGACCAGGTCACTGTAAACAAAACTCTCTGTATTGAAAGAGAAATGGCTCTTGCTGCCAAAGAAAGAGCCCTGGCTGAGTTAAACGCTGAAAAAGTCACCATCAAAGGATGGAGTGACGCCTCTGAAAGGGTTGATGAAATATTAGCCTCAGGAAGAAATGTTAAAAACAAAAGGGGTCTTGGATACACTCATGGAGGAACTAAATCTGATAGTTCCATGCTCAAATTTGGAAAATTTGTTTCTTCTATCCCTGATCCTAATGCTCCTGAAAACATTCCTTCTTCTTCTAACACACACTCTGAAGGTGCTCCTAAGAGCAAAAAGAACACAGTCAAAGAAAAATCTAACACTGTAACACCTTCAAAGACCAAGAGTCCTAAACCCAAGAACAAAGTTCTGGGTGGTGGTCCTTCAGTCTCCGGATCAAAATCTTTCTCTCAAAATCCTGCTCCCAGACTGAAGATTGACCTGAAGCAAAAGACTCAGGAGAAGAAACCAATTCCTCCAATGTCCAATGCTAAAGGCATACTTGGTGCTGGTCCTGCTCACTTGAAGTTTAAAAACTTCCTGGACCACACTAAACGCTTTCAATATCGCAAATGTTATCACTGTGGATTAAACGACCATATTGCGAGTAAGTGTCCTGATGCTACCAAAGCTGAAAAATCAGCTAAGGTAAAGAAAAATCCTAAGACTGACAATTCAGTCAAAGGAAAGAAGGTTGTCAAGACTGTCTCCTCAGTCAAGACTCCAGCCTCAAGAACTGATAAATCAGTCAAGGCTGCCACTGACTCCACCAGTCCTACTGATACTTCTGGATCCATAGTCTTATGGGTACCAAGAAAAACTTAAACTCTAAATTTTACAGGATAAGGGCATCTGGTACCTGGACAGTGGATGCTCTCGACATATGACTGGTTCGAAATCTGTCCTCTCTAACTACCGTGAAGAAAGAGGTCCTGCTGTGACCTTTGGTGGAAACGGTAAAGGCCAAACCCGAGGGTATGGCACACTGACCAACGGAGTAACTACTTTCAAAAGAGTTGCTTATGTTGAAGGCCTGATGCATAATCTTCTGAGCATCAGTCAACTGTGTGATAAGAATCACAAAGTCTCCTTCTCAAAGAAGAAGTGCAAAGTAAAAAACAGAAGAAAGGAAGTTATTCCCACTGGAGTGAGACATGCTGATATCTACATCATCAACATGAATACTTCCACTGACAACTTCTGCTTTGTATCTCGTGCTTCCTCTGATACAAATTGGCTTTGGCACAAGCGTCTTTCTCATCTCAACTTCAAGACGCTGAATCAACTCTGCATCAACAATCTTGTCATTGGTCTTCCTGACTTTCGCTATACAAAGGTATCTCTTTGTTCAGCATGTGAGAAAGGAAAACAGACCAGGGCTAGCTTTAAGTCCAAGCAGATTTCCTCCATCAGCTCTCCTCTACAACTTCTCCACATGGATCTCTTTGGACCCGTCAACGTCCAATCCATTGCTGGAAAGAAATATAATCTTGTAATCGTTGATGAATATTCCAGATATACTTGGGTGTTCTTTCTTCGATCCAAGAGTGATGCTCCTGAAGAAATCATTCTGTTCGTCAGGAAGATGGAAAGACTCAACAACCTTACTGTTCGATCAATCAGGAGTGACCACGGAACTGAATTCAAAAACAGTACCCTGGAAACCTTCTTCGATCAGAAAGGTATCTCTCAGAACTTCTCATCTGTGAGAACTCCTCAGCAAAATGGTGTTGCTGAAAGACGAAAGAGAACCCTGATTGAAGCTGCACGATCAATCTTGAGTGAAGCCAACCTTGCCACTCAATTCTGGGCAGAAGCTGTTAACACAGCATGCTATACCCAGAACCGATCCCTGATAGTAAAGCGCTTCAGAAGAACCCCTTACGAACTCTTTCGTAACAGGAAACCCTCTATCGAACATCTCCATATCTTTGGTTGTGTCTGCTACATCCTGAACAACAATGATAACCTTGGAAAGTTCGATTCCAAGTCTGATGATGGAATCTTCCTTGGATACTCCTCTATCTCCAAAACCTACCGTGTGTTCAACAAACGAAGACAAGCTATAGAGGAAACGATTCATGTCAAGTTTGATGAATCGGGTCCTACTTTCCCTCACCCTCATGAAAACTCTGAAATAAATCAGTGGGCGGACTCTTTCTTTCAAGTCCCTGAACCTCCCATTGCTGATCCATCTCCTCAAGACCTTCCTGATGGTTTTGAAGAAGATCCTCCCATTCCACCCACTGAAATAACTACTCCACCTCTGATAAATGCCACTCCAATTACCCAAATCACACCATCTGAACCTGATCAACCCACTAACAGTGAAGACTTTTCTCAAACCACTGTTAGTGAGCCTACTCCCACTAATCTTCTCCCTGATCCGTCAGTAAATGAAGCTTCCACTTCAGGACAGGTGTATCAGCCACCTGCTCTACGATGGACCAAGGATCATCCCATTGATCAAGTTCTTGGTAATCCCTCCTCTGGCATTAAAACTCGACGCCAATCTGGTAACGTTTGTCTTTATGTTAATTTTATCTCTGAAAATGAACCTAAAGAAATAGATGATGCTTTGCGTGATCCTGCCTGGGTCTCAGCCATGCAGGAAGAGCTTGCAGAGTTCATCAGAAACAATGTCTGGCTTCTCGTCCCTAGGCCTCGAAAACGTACTATCATTGGTTCCAAGTGGATTTTTCGAAATAAACTTGATGAGATTGGTACGATTATTCGAAACAAGGCTCGCCTTGTGGCTCAGGGATACAGGCAGGAAGAGGGCATTGATTACGATGAAACCTTTGCTCCTGTGGCTAGGCTCGAAGCAATTCGACTTTTCGTAGCCTTCGCAGCACATATGAACTTCAAGGTTTATCAGATGGACATTAAAAATGCCTTTTCTGAATGGAAAACTAAATGAAGAAGTCTATGTGGCTCAGCCTCCTGGCTTTGTAGATCCTAAGTTCCCTGATCACGTCTACAAGTTAAACAAGGCTCTCTATGGGTTAAAACAGGCTCCTCGTGCCTGGTATGATACCCTTTCAACCTTTCTTCTCTCTAAAGGTTTTGTTCGTGGAAAGATTGATAGCACTTTATTTCTAAAGAAATATCCTAAGCATATCCTTCTTGTCTAGATATACGTCGATGACATTATCTTTGGATCCACAAATCCCAAACTCTGCGAAAAGTTTGAGTTGCTCATGAAATCTGAATATAAAATGTCTATGATGGGTGAACTAACATTCTTTTTAGGACTTCAGATCAAGCAATCTGAAAAGGGAATCTTTATCAATCAAGGTAAATATGTACATGAGATGCTGAAGAAATTTGATCTCACATCCTGTACACCGATGAAGACTCCAATGGCTCCTCCTCTGTCACTTGACAAGGATTCCAAAGGGAAACCTGTTGATGTGACTCTCTACAGAGGAATGATCGGCTCACTGTTGTATCTCACAGCTAGTCGCCCTGATATCATGTACTCTACATGCTTATGTGCTCGTTATCAGGCTGAACCCAAAGAATCCCATTTGACCGCTGTAAAGCGGATCTTCGGATATCTGAAGGGAACTCCTAATCTGGGTCTTTGGTACTCCAAGGACTCAGGGTTCGATCTAACAGCTTATTCTGATAGTGACTTTGCAGGATGTAAGATCGACAGGAAAAGCACCACTGGTGGGTGTCACCTGCTTGGTGGCAAGTTGGTGAGTTGGACTAGAAAGAAACAGAACTCTGTGTCCACATCAACTGCTGAGGCTGAATATGTTGCAGCAGGAATCTGTTGTGCTCAAGTCCTGTGGCTGAGAAATCAACTTCTGGACTATGACATACAACTTTCTAAAATTCCTATCTACTGTGACAATACTTCAGTGATAGCCATCGCCAACAATCCTGTCTTACACTCGAAGACAAAGCACATTGAAGTGAGATATCACTTCATCAGGGATCATGTGATGAATGGTGATATTGAACTCCATATTGTCCCTACTGAATATCAGCTTGCTGACCTCTTTACCAAACCACTGGATGTGACGCGTTTTAATATGCTCATCAGTGAACTTGGGATGTTAAATCCTGATGATTGAAGTTTATCAGGACAAACAGTTGTTAAATCCTATAGAATAGCTATTCTCAGGACTCTTTCTTTAACAACTCCTGAACTAACTCTCATCAGAGGATGACTCTATTCAGTACTTACAAAATCTTTGTTCAATATCCGAATACTGATGATTCTCAGGTAAGTACCTATGCTCCTGAAACCTTATCGCATTAAATGTGATAAGAGGATTTTCCCAAAACAGTACTTATCTGATAAGTACTCCAATTCCAAGAAAACAAATCTTTCATCAAAATGGAATTATCCCCTGAAAAGGCGGTTTTATCTTTTCAAATAAAACAAACTTTTCATCTGCACTGACACGTAATGGGACGTTTCATGTTCCCCACGACGTGTGTCAGGCGCGTGAACGCGCGTAGAACTTCCTTTTTTCATCATTACGTTTGAATTTAGCCGCCCGTTTCTCTCTCATCCATTTTCTCTCTCCTACCACGAGGTATAAAAACCTCATTCGTAATTCTTTACACTCTTTACGCTCACATAATTCTCTCTAAGAACTCAAGCAAGAAAAAGCAAGAAACGTTTTCTCTCAAGAACACCAAGAACACTCACCACTTTTCTTTAACAAGATCATCGTAAGTGTTTCTTTATTCTTGTTCTTTCTACATTTTAAGTTGGCATTCTTCACCCAAACAGCTTATTTTGTTAATCGTTTTTCCAAAAACCCTAAGATCACTTCGTTTGATCTTAGTTTTCCGAAAGTCTTCTAAGATTTTTGTTAAAACAGTTTATATGATTTTCTTATTTCTTTTAAGAACAATCATAAACTCTTATTTTGATATCTACTCATCAAAATAAAAGTTTCTTTTTACTACCAAAACACATTCCTTTTGTGTATTTTGGTATCTAATCCATTCCAAGTATAAAGGATTTCACCACTTTTATGAACATATTCTGTGTTCATTGAAAAGTGAAGAAAAATGCATATTCTGGATCCTTAATCATCCACATATGTTGTTTTTATGTTTTAACAGAATGGCTGCTACTACATCTACATCCTTTGACGCCCAGCTCTCTTCTGAGGCCACAACGCTGATGACTGCTACTGGAAACCTTCCGATAGTCATTCCTCAGCACGACTTACAGTTCAAACCCAACAACTTGATTGGGCAATTTGACCTCCCTGCAAACAAGGCGTTTCTGAAGCCTGCCAGGGACTTCCTTCTGTCTTGTCCCCTGAAGACGGCGTTCACTATCAACCCAGCGCCCAACAAACCCCTGCTCCTGCAGCTGTGGTCCACTGCTACCACTGCCCAGGAGAGGAACTCGAAGGGCAAGATGCATGAGGTGATCAAGTTCCAAATCAAGGACGACATCATCTCGTTCGGCATAGGGACTCTGAGGAACGTCCTCAACTTTCCCAAGAAGCAGAAGTTTCCTCCTGCTCCTTCCTCTGACGACGTCATCGCGTTCCTTGATGACATCAGCTACAAATGGCCTGTAAAGGAAGGCCATCCACTGGTGAAGACTGCTGCCACTGTCCACAAGACGGGGCTAAATGCGACGTTCTATTACATATGGAACACGTTTGGTCTCAGTCTGACAGGGAAGACGGGGAGCACGGAGCAATTCCCCACCGTCATACAGAACATGGTCTACTCTGCGATCAAAAATCGCAAGTTTGACTATGTCCGCTGTATCTGGGACGACATGATCAAGAAGATCAAGAACCGCACCAGGGTGGTGAACGTCCCCTACACCCGGTTCTGTTAGGATTATGTGCAAGACAGTAACAGGGTTATCGTGTCCAATGTTATAAGACACTAGTAGGTCACACTGCTGCACACCAAAATGAGAATGTTTGGATTATGGGAAATAATTAATTGGTTAATTAATTATTTAAGAGAGAAAAAGAAATAAATAATTAGTTTAATTATTTATAATTAATTAATCAGTTAGATTAATTAGTTGGATAATTATGGAAATTATTTCAGAGATAATTACCAAGAATTATATATGGAATCAAATACTGCTTGTTTTGTCCATATAAATAAAGGGCTTGGGGTATCAGTTAATTGATTGATTCAGTTCAAAAACCCAGAAAACTCTCTCTCTCTCCCTCTCCCAAAACCGGCGCCAAAATCCAGTTAGGAGGAAGGTTTGCGTTTGTTTTTCGGGTAATCCTCGGTGGTGGTCTAGCAACTCTCTCAACCGGTGCCAGTAGCGGTGTACCCCTTACTTGCGTTTCAGAGTTATTATTCGCAAAAGGTAATCCACTAAAACACCCTTAATTGTATCTGTATGGTTTAGGATTGGATCCTCGATTGGGAATCGGGTTTTTGTTATCCGCTGTGCATGTTTTTGTATCCCTCGATTCCCAACAGTGGTATCAGAGCCACTTCCTAAAACCTTCAGATCAGGTTTATCAGTTTAATAGGTTTAAAAATTTTAATTTGTTCATTATCAAAATTAGATTTTTTGTATAAACCTAGACTGCAGTGGTAATCGACGGCAGTTAGCCGATCAAACCACCAAGCACCACCGTACACCACCGCCGGCGACACCACAGTTAGTGGTAGCCGGCGGCTGCCCTCTTGTCGCACCACCACGCCGCACCACAGATCGTGGACGCGGCTGTGGTCGGTCTCACGCACCACACCACCGTATGTGGTGGTGGTGGCGATTGATGATGGTGGCGATGAACATCGATGAAAGCCGCACCACCGATTAGTGGTGGCGGCGACTGTTTTGACTGCCGATCGGCGATGGTGGCGATAACCACTGTCGTCGACAGTGGCGGTGGCGGTTTCCGGTTGTAGCCACCGCACCACCGATTGTGGTTGTGGTGGCAATCGACGGCATCAACGAGAAATTGAATCCGCCGCTCCACCGATTGTGGTGGCGGCGGCGATCTATGGTGACCAGTTTGGTTGCTTCGATCGATCGGAGGGATTTGAGGGCAGCGGCGATCGCCGCCTGTCGAATCAAGGCCAGCCACACCACCAGTTACGGTGGTGGCGGCGTTCGTTGTTTCCGTCAAAGCGTCGCGGCGGCGGTGGTGGCTTTCAGCCGTTACTGTCGCCGACGGTCATGATTGCGGTGGGCGGCGGTGGTGGCTCTTTAGCTGCTGCCGTCGTCGTTTACCTTTGATGGTAGCGGTGGCCGTTGCGGTGGCGGTAGCTATCAAAGTCGCCGCTGCCGGCGGCGATTACGGGAGACACGGGCGGCAATGGTGACGGTTTTTAGTTTTCGTTATTATCATTAACGGGTATCAGTTTGAAATCCGTTTCCGGATAATTTTTCGAATTAAGGATCGTTTTTCAGATAAGGTTAAAACGATTCAGGATAAGTTTTAATTAATTGTTTTAATTAATTAGTTGTATAATTATTAAATTAAAATTCAGATGTGTTTTAACTTATTTAATTATATGATAAGTCATAGCTGAACCCTTTTTGGACCCGTGGTTGTGTTTTATTTTTCCGTTTTAGAATAGTTGGGAGGCCTGCGAGCCATTTACAACCCTTTTGTAATTTTAAAGTTTTATTAGAATAGTTGGGAGGCCTGCGTGCCATTTGAACCCATTTGTAATAATTACTTTAATTGCATCAAGACGGAGACAAGACGACGACCATGGATCTCGGAGCCAGTGGGAGTGCCAGAAGTTGAAGACTTTTGTCACTTAGGGATTGAGACCGTTGTTTTGTGTTGGCTCACAAAACAACATTAGTTTAAGGGTTTAAGCTATGACTGTGCCTGTTTATATTTAAATTGCGTGGTTGTTTAATTTACGTAATCATTATTAAATATAAATTGCCCTTTTTGAACGGATTGTTTAAAAATTAAAAGGATACAAATACAGTTAGTGTTTGGATCCAGTTTTTTTCAAAGTTTTTGGAAATAGAAAACTGGCAATTTAGACCCTTGTTAAAAATCATAGATTAGTAAGTGCAACCCACTTTAGGGGCACTTCCGGTGTAAGGTACATAGGGCGTTGTAAGTGCTCACACTATGAACGCCCGTGTTCAAACCGAAACTGGAAGGAGATAAAACTCTGCGAATTATCTCCGGGTGGTACCGGCCAGAGTTTGTCCAGGTCCCGGGTGGTGCAATCTATTTTGGTAATTATTTATTCACTGGGTGGTACCAGGCCAAAATGCACTAGAGGGACTAAATATGCACGGATTATTGATATCCGATGTCCTGACGATCTAGAAGTCGTATTTTCAGATAGGGAATACGATTGGTATAGTGTTACCTACCATAGATCGCATGAGTCGGTATGACATGATCACATGCTTCCCGACGCATGTGAAATATGGATTCTAGTCTAATAAATTTATTTTAAGGGTAATAATTTATTAGAATTATATAATTATAAACTAAAACTGGAATTTTATATTCTTCTGTAGATGTCTCAAATTAGTATTCCGTTTTATTCACCTGAAGAGTCACTTCGCCTTATTATGGGCAAGTGGAAGCTTACGGGCCATAACTTTCCAGTTTGGAAGTTACACTTGAGGAACGTTTTATGTGCCCAGGATAAGCTTTATGTGATCAACAAACCCGTATCACGACCTAAAAGCAATGCCCCTGAAGAGGAATTTGCTGAGTATTTTAGATACTTGACAGATGAATCGGATGTAATGTCCATTCTGATTTTCTCTATGTCACCCGAGTTCACGGGAGATTTAAGAGTTAAATCATGTCACGAGGTTGTGAGAGATGTGGAGAACCAGCTAGGTCTCTACAAGCACACGGGAAAGCTATTGATCATGCAAGAGATTCTCTCCCTGAAGCTACAGAAGGGTCAGTCAGTTAAAAACCATCTTGTTGATATGAGAAGGCTTTTTAAATGTTTATCACGTCTGGGGTACAAGATGACTCAGGAAGAGTTAGTGTATCTCATGTGGTTCTCCCTCACAAAGGAAGTTCAGGACACAGCTAGTGCCTACATGAAGGAACCAAAGAGCGACGTGGATAAAGTTCATGAAGATATCCTGGCCAGTCTAGAGCCAGTACCCGAACCTGCGAATCTCATGGACACTGACATAATAGATGAGCTGGGAGATCTGAGTTGCCCAGAGTGCGGCAGCGAGGATATTTGCGAGCACTCGATGAACATCGACCAGATGGATATCGGTTTACCCGATACTCCAGGTATCTTTATGATAGATTGCTTAATCACTTCTTATGAATCATGGGTAATTGATACAGGCAGTGGTAACCACATTTGTAATCATTTACAGGGATTCACTAGAAGAAAGACTCTGAGGAAGGACCGTTCGAACCTACGAGTGGGCGAAGGCACTCCGTTGATTGCTGAAGCCGTGGGATCTTATAGTCTTAGTTTACCCTCGGGTCTAGTTTTGGAACTGAATAATTGTTATTATATTCCAAATATGATTAAGAATGTATTGTCTTTTGATTTGTTGGTAGACCAAGGCTTTTACTATAAATATTCTTATAAAATGATTTCGGTTTTTAAAAATAATATTTTCTATTTTAAAGCTACACCCGTAGATGGTCTATACACTGTAAATCTTAAAGACAACAATAGTGAAATCTATCATATAAGTAAGCGATCCAAGGATATTGAGGATCAGACTTACCTCTGGCATTGTCGTTTGGGCCATATAAACAAGAAACGTGTTGAACTACTCCTAAAAGGAGGTTTTCTTGGAAATTTCGACTACAAACCTTTTGATAATTGCGAATCTTGTTTATCTGGTAAAATGACAAAGCAACCTTTCAACAGTGAGAATGAAAGGGCTACTGACTTGCTTGAAATAATCCACACAGATGTATGTGGACCTTTCAGTCATGTAGCAAGAGGAGGATACCGGTACTTCATTACCTTCACTGACGACTTCAGTAGGTATGGATATGTCTACTTGATGAGACATAAATCTGAAACCTTTGAGAAATTCAAGGAATATCAGAATGAAGTACAGAATCTACTTGACAAGAGGATCAAGTTCTTACGGTCAGATCGTGGTGGCGAATATCTCAGTGATGAGTTTGACAATCATCTGATGGAGTGTGGGATTGTATCCCAACTTACACCTCCGTATACACCTCAGATGAACGGTGTATCAGAAAGGAGAAATCGTACCTTACTTGACATGGTACGAACGATGATGTGTCATTCTTCGCTGCCAGTATCATTCTGGGGACACGCGCTCGAAACAGCAGCACACATACTGAACAGAGCGCCAACAAAGTCGGTAGAAAAGACTCCATACGAGTTATGGAAGGGTAAGAAACCCAACATTTTCTTTTCTAAAAATTTGGGGTTGTGAGGTTTACGTCAAACGACCTACCTCAGAAAAACTCAAACCCAAATCCGACAAGTGTTTCTTCGTTGGATATCCCAAGACCACCGTGGGATATTATTTCTACAACCCTGAAGAGAACAAAGTGTTTGTTGCTCGAAATGGAAAATTTCTGGAAGAAAAGTTTCTCAGTTTAGAGAACACCAGAAAGGATGTAGATCTACAGATAGTAGACGAAGAAAACACTACACCAGTTGTTGAGCCAGAAATTCAACATAACAATGTTGAACCTCAATCAGAGCCGATTGAGGAAGTGCAAACACAAGACCTTCGCAGATCCAGTAGGGTAAGACAAGAACCAGATAGGTATCTTGGGTTCCTAGTCTCTCAAGACAGTGGAGACTTAAATGAACCAACATCCTATGGAGAAGTTGTGTCAGGCAGTGAGTCTGAACAATGGCAGGAAGCCATGAAGGCCGAGATGCAATCCATGTATGACAACCAAGTCTGGGAGTTGACTGATTTGCCACAACACTGTAAGGCTGTTGGACGCAAATGGGTTTTCAAGAAGAAAACCGACATGGATGGAAATGTACACACCTTCAAGGCCAGACTGGTCGCAAAAGGATTCACACAAACTCATGGTATCGACTATGATGAAACCTTTTCACCAGTGGCCATGTTAAAGTCAATTAGGATTCTAATGGCCATCTCAGCGTACTTTAACTACGAGATTTGGCAAATGGACGTCAAGACAGCCTTTCTGAATGGAAAGTTAACAGAAGACGTCTATATGGAACAACCAGAGGGGTTTGAAGATCCTAAGAATCCTAATAAGGTGTGTAAACTGCTAAAATCTATTTATGGATTAAAGCAAGCATCTCGAAGCTGGAACTTACACTTTGATGAGCGAATCAAAGAGTTTGGCTTCGCTAAAAGTGAGTTCGAGCCATGTGTTTACACTAAGTTCAGTGGGAGCATAGTAACCTTCCTGGTCTTGTATGTAGATGACATACTACTCATAGGAAACAATGTACCAACTTTACAGAGTGTTAAAGAATGGTTAAGTAAATGTTTCCAGATGAAAGACCTTGGAGAAGCCGCTTATATACTAGGTATAAAGATCTACAGAAATAGATCTAAGCGGCTTATCGGACTTAGTCAGAGTACATACATTGACAAAGTACTGAAGAGATTCAGGATGGATGAATCCAAGAAAGGATTCATTCCAATGCAACATGGCAAAGTGTTAAGCAAAACACAGTGTCCTGTTTCTAGTGAAGATCAGGACAGGATGAAATCGGTCCCATATGCTTCTGCAATTGGATCAATTATGTATGCCATGCTATGTACTAGGCCCGATGTTGCTTACTCAGTAAGTGTTACGAGCAGATACCAACAGAATCCAGGTGAGCCCCATTGGGTGGCTGTCAAGAACATTCTCAAATATCTGAGAAGAACGAAAGAAATGTTCTTGGTCTTTGGAGGTTCTGAGGATGAAATTAGTGTCACAGGATACTCTGACGCTAGTTTCCAGACCGACAGAGATGACTTCAGGTCACAGTCAGGGTACGTCTTTACCCTAAACGGAGGTGCGATCTCGTGGAAGAGCTCGAAGCAGGACACGATTGCAGACTCAACTACAGAGGCAGAGTACATTGCAGCATGTGATGCGGCAAAGGAAGCTGTCTGGCTGAGGAATTTTCTATCGGATCTCAGAGTGGTTGCCAGTATCACGAGACCGATAGATGTATTCTGTGATAACTCAGGAGCCGTAGCGCAAGCAAAGGAACCTAGAGAGCATCACAAGTCGAGACACGTACTCAGAAAGTATCACCTCATCCGAGAGATCATTGGAAGAGGAGATGTAAGAATATGCAAGATTCCAACAGAAGACAATGTCGCAGATCCGCTGACAAAGCCACTAGCAAGGGCAAAGCATGAGGCACATGCGAATTCCATTGGGATGCAGTACCTGGAAGCCAGTAGCTAGTACTTAGTTTATTAATTATTACTATAGTCTAATTTAGAAACAATGTAATCATGTAAGGTTTTTATTTCACAGTGTGTTGGAAATAAATGGAGGTTTTAATTTCATGATTGTTCTAAATTAACTATTTTTCGCATATTTAACGTATCCTTGATTCTACAAAGTCTTGTATGAAATCTAAATTTCCGTAGCCACTTATTGAAATGGGAATTTCAATAGGGAGTTTAACGCTATTATAAATACTTGATGATTTATTCAAAGTAGAGAATAAAAGCACAAGTGATGTGACCAAGTATTTATAAATACTCATCAGAGTGTTTGGGTATTGGAAGTGACCAGTAATCAAGTCTGCTTCATGGAGCCTCAGTCATAGGCACTGACTTGATAGGTTGTCCTTAGACCTGAGATACTTGGTTTGGGAACACGAGGACCACTGTACTCTTAGCACGTACTAACGCTGCACCGTAACTGGGTGGCTATACGGGACGTGACTAGATGCAGCGGAAGCCGTGGATCCAAATGCAAGTAGTCAAGAAGGGATTTGCACCTCTTTCAAAAGAGAGATATTTCCGGGCCCCTTGACGATTAAGATTGGCAGAAAACGCGTGGCCACGCTCGGATAGAATAACAGGGGTTATTTAGTAATATCCGTTACTGCAGGCAATCGAAATCAGAGTCAAGAAATACTTGATTTTAAGAAATGAATCCTCCACTCCATGTCTTAAATCACTTTAGAAATATCGTGTGCAAAAGGAATGAACCTGTGTACAAATTCAAGCGTGAATTGTATCTCTGAATATAAGAGATCTTATAACCTGGTTAACCTAAGCGTCTGGCTAGGGACCTCCTTAGGCGAATGATAACAGTACAGTTACGTGTCTAGCACAAGTGGGAGTCTGTTAGGATTATGTGCAAGACAGTAACAGGGTTATCGTGTCCAATGTTATAAGACACTAGTAGGTCACACTGCTGCACACCAAAATGAGAATGTTTGGATTATGGGAAATAATTAATTGGTTAATTAATTATTTAAGAGAGAAAAAGAAATAAATAATTAGTTTAATTATTTATAATTAATTAATCAGTTAGATTAATTAGTTGGATAATTATGGAAATTATTTCAGAGATAATTACCAAGAATTATATATGGAATCAAATACTGCTTGTTTTGTCCATATAAATAAAGGGCTTGGGGTATCAGTTAATTGATTGATTCAGTTCAAAAACCCAGAAAACTCTCTCTCTCTCCCTCTCCCAAAACCGGCGCCAAAATCCAGTTAGGAGGAAGGTTTGCGTTTGTTTTTCGGGTAATCCTCGGTGGTGGTCTAGCAACTCTCTCAACCGGTGCCAGTAGCGGTGTACCCCTTACTTGCGTTTCAGAGTTATTATTCGCAAAAGGTAATCCACTAAAACACCCTTAATTGTATCTGTATGGTTTAGGATTGGATCCTCGATTGGGAATCGGGTTTTTGTTATCCGCTGTGCATGTTTTTGTATCCCTCGATTCCCAACAGGTTCTTCACTGCAGTTCTGGCACTGCACATGGGTGACAATTACCCAACAGAGGGAAACTTCAACAATTACACCCTAGGCGTGAAGTTTCTGGAGCAGCTGTCTGCCAAATCAGACGATGTTCCTCTGTCTGCAGTCTTGGTTGTCCCTGACGCACAACCAGACGCAGAGGAACAACCTATCTCTACTCCTGCTCAAGGTATGTTTTCTCTCTTCTCTTCCAAACCATCTTTTTCTTCTTCAATGCATGCTATGTCAGTAGCTAACCCTATACTGACTTCCCCAGCTGCAACAACCTCTTCGGCGCCTCTGAAGCGCCCTCCTCCCTCTGGCTCCTCTCCTCCACCGCAGCCCAAACGTGCCAAATCCAAGGCGTCAAAGAAAAAGAAGGCACCAGCTGGTAAGAAATACTACATTACCCTGCCTCAAATTTTTAAACCATCTCCTTTATCTAAAACTTCTTCACCTATAGATACTTCTATCTCTGCTCCTGTTCAATAAGAACCTGAGGTTGTTCATTGGTAGGCACAATTCCTTGCCCTATCCCTTGTGAATGGAAGGACAAAAGAATTAGAGGAACAACTGAGGTGAACTGTGAGATTCAACTGGAAAATAGAACCAGGCGCAAGTATACACCTTGAACTACTGTCGTCCCGTAACAAGTAATAATGGTAAGTAAATACCAGATATCGTTTCCACAGAGAAGGAATAATGCAAGAGTCTTTTCAGTCTATTGGTAGAGCAGTTAAGGGATGATTTCAGATGGCGAATTCGAGGATTTTAACCGATGCTTGTTTTAGCAAATGGTGAGTGAGTGTGTTTGTAAAATCTATTGGAGAAAGAGAACCCAGGGTGCAGGTAATAAAGAGATACAAAAAGGGCTGTTTGTAGTTTAAAGATGCTTTGTAAAACTGTGAAACCACTGGCTAGACGGCCGACCACAGTGCACACTGGTCAACATGCAATCAGGTGTGATATTAGTCACTTGCCCTAGCACAACCAGTGTTACCTTCATCGCCAGATAAAAACTATATACAGACTACACATATTACTACAGTTATTCTCCCGTTATCCTTAACTCTGAAAGTTAATGCATTTTCATAAGCTAGACTAATCCAACTTAATCTTCAATGTAACGCTTCAAATCCCTGCAATGAATAGTTTAGCACTATAATATTGTTCTCACTTTACTGCATTTGTTTTAACGTAAACCTTAACTCTGAAAGTTAATGCATTTTCATAAGCCAGATTGGGCGTCAATCAACCTAACTTAATCTTCAATGAAACGCTTCAAACTCCTGCAATAAATAGTTAGCACAATAATACAACATTGCATCTAGAACAATTACAACTACATTGCATTCAATATTTCCCCACACCCCAAGCTCAAGTGTTTAACTCATAACTTGGAAATGTGAATACTGGAATAATGACCAGTTGGGAATGATGGCAAGAAAAGTAAATGAGTGGTAATTACTTACACAATACGTTCCCTTCTAAGAGGGAAACAGAGTGTAAGTAATCCCAAAAGCAGTAAATTAAATTGCAGAAATTAAAGTACTGGATTGACCAGTAGATTGCAGAAATGTAAACACTGGAGTGACCAGTAAAGACTGGATTGACCAGTAAAGTGCAGAAAAGTAACTGACAGGAAATTAAACACTGGATTTATGACCAGTAAAATTGCTGGAAAGTAAATTGCAATAAAAGTAAATTGGTAATTACTACACAATACGTTCTCTACTAGAGAGAAACAGAGTGTAGTAATTCCAAGGAGTTAGAAAGTCAGCAGCAGTTAGCAATTAGCAGGTAAATAAAATACTGGTAAGTTACTTGGAACAAAAGTCTTGTTTGTCAATATGTTGATGGACAAAAGTACCATAAAGGTACACCTAGGGGACAAGAAAGTACTAAAGTACTTACACATGTACTTGAAAGTACAAAAGTGGGATTTAGGTTGTACCTTAGTCTTGCAAATGAAGTAACTAATTTCTAACAGCTAGAACACTAACAGGTATTTTGAAAATACTGATTTTGGTAGTTGGAACACAATACGTTCTTTACTTAGAAAGAATCAGAGTGTAAAACAACTCCTAGGAAACAAGATGATTAAAAACTACAAACTTTGGATTTTAGTAACAAGAACACTTTAAGATCAAAACGTTGGAACTTTAACAACAAGAACACAACACAAGATGATTTTCCAAAAGATTACTTTGATTAACACTACTAAGAACAACAACAACACTAGTTTAAATGCTTAAACCCGTATAGAGATTAAGACACAAACTAGGAAGATCAAAAGCTTACACTACCAAATGTTTTGAAACCGGAACCTTAAGAACAGAAATTTAAATCTAAACAGCAGCTAAGAACTAAAGAGTAATGACAAGAGAAACCAAATCACTAGAAAGTGATATGGATCAAGTGTAAGAATTAAAGGTTACAACTACATGGTATTTATAGGCAAATAAAAGACTTGGAAGAGGGAGACAGCTGTAAACAGGCTTGATTGTCTGACAAAAGCAACCCATGGGTCAAAAGTCGGGTCAGATCCAAAAGCAGTTCCTTGAATCAAAAGTAATGAGCTGGCCCAGAAACCTTCCTTCAGTATTCCTGCAGCAGTCCGGTGGCATTCCTATAGCACTCCCAAAGGGCTGTCCTGCAACTGCTCCTTTCCAAAGCCTGAAAAACAAGGAAATAACACTAATTAACTACATATTTACACTAATTAGCTCATAAGTCATGAGAAATGAAATTATAGTAAAAACAGAAGTAAACTAGACTCAATTGTTAACTTTGGGCAAAATAAAGACACAAATGGACACTAAAAAGACTCAATAAGTGGCAACATTTAGACACTTATCACAACCTCAAACTTAAAATGTTGTTTGTCCCCAAACAACCAAAAAGACTAAATAAAGACTCAATGATCTAAAAATTTTGACAAAAATTTGGACTGTTTTCAAGAGTATGTACACACAGATCCTTTTGGCTTATATGGATGACATGAAAACAAATAGCCCTTCACAAATCATGGTTCCTTTCCTGATTTCAAGGTGCAACACAGATTTAGTCCTAAGTCTAGAGTTATCAAGGCATCTTTGTATTGGTGGTGCATGTTGGCCATTCTTTCTTTGCATGCATAAGCCTCTTTTTCACACATCTCACAACAATCACTCAATGGTATGATTTTATTACCATTCTTCCCTTATTGAGGTATTGATGGACCTTTAGGTCTCTTTTAAGCACTTTGTCTCTTTTAACACAGATTATTCACTAAACTAAAAAAATTTACAAAAAGTTTAGTGATATTTTGGCTTATTTGGCTTAATGATGTGTTTGGCTTAATGAGGTGAGGAAGGGGTTGAGTGTATATGCAAGGCATTCTCCCCACCTCAAACTTATGGGATGCAATGTCCCCATTGTATCAAAGAAAAAGTATTTGTGGGCTTGAAATGTAGGAATGAAAGCCCAAGAATGGCTTGCCATATGATGACTCAACCATCTTTTCTATCAAACTGTATTGGCCTATTTCTGTGCTAACAACTATTTTTCAAAAAGATCACATCTAGATTTATTAAGGCTATAAGATCATGCATAAGTTAAAGAGCATGCCAAATCAAATCACAGTGTACAAACAGATGAACAAATCCACAAAATCAGTTCCCAATTTAAACTAGAAAATCAAAGATGAGAATGGGACTGTTTTCCATTTCATCTATTGCAAGATACAAACAAAAGAGACTCAAATTCTATCCTATCATGACTTAGTGAACAAAATTACCTAAAATTCAGCAACTTATCCAAACAGATCAATGAATGAACAAAGATCATGGACTAAGACTCAACATGTAACATACTAAAAATCATACTTTGAAACAGAAAAGTAAAAATGACAGTGTTTCCCAAAAGGTCACACTGCCATTAATTCTACATACTTTTAAAAACATCAACCTCAAACTTGAAATGTTGTATAACACTCAAGTTTGGAAAATCATCAAAAACAAAGAAACTAATTAACTTTACCAACCTCAAACTTGCTTAAGGCAATGTTTGAGTTTAAAACCTAAAATTCAGCAAATCAAAACAACCTCAAACTTAGTCTTAGACTAAGCTTGAAACTAAAAACTAAAAACAGCAAATCAAAATAAAGGACTCAAAATTTTAACAACCTCAAACTTTGTCCATGACAAAGTTTGGAACTATCAACCTACCTAAAATTCAGCAAATTTCCCAAAAAGGGGCATCAACAGATTTCATGCCATGGGATAACACAAATAAGCTACACAAATGCATCACAAGGTTGATTATATGCAAGCCAAGAGGGATTGCCTCTTGTGTGTGAATCTTAACAAGACCAAGATCTCAAGGGGACTGCCCTTGTGATCATCCAAAATCAACCAAATGAGGTAGAGGGACTGCCTCTACTCATTGTGCACCACAATTCACAAAGGTGAAAACAGGGGGACTGCCCCTATGTGCAAACTATGTGTGAGTGCAAAAGTGTGCAAAGCATAAAATCAAAACATGCATAACAAACACATATGTACATAAACAAGTAGAGAACAGACATTTTTGCTGTGCAGGGCTAAGCATGATACTATTCATATGGCAATTGACAAAGGAATGTAAAAAGGAGGATGATGGAACCTGTCCTACTCAGACTGAGTAGGTGAATCCTCCTGGAGCACATCCTTTGGTCTGGGAGGCATCTTTAGAGGCTGTTGGGCTTGTCCCAACCTATAGGCCTCCTTGATCTGCTCCTTGTACATCTTGTGCAAGGCCTCCTGTTCTCTTTCTTTCTTTATCTTCTCCACATCCCTCTCAATCACCTGCAGCTTCTCCTTGAGCTTTCTGTGCTTAGTCTTCACCAGATCCTTGATCTCCTCAATCTGTCTCTCCATGGCATCCATCAGCTCAGTCTTCAAAGACTCCAATCCAGAATTGGAAGTCTGTCCACCAGTTTCAGGGGCATTTGGGAACCTCAACAATCTCAACAGAGATTGTTTGTCTATCATCACCTTGTCTCTGTTGATCTTGTCAGTGGATAGGACTGGAACTTTGGCTTTCTCTAGCATCTTCTGGATAATGGAAGGGTAAGGAAGCTGCTTGTTTCCTTTCTCTATGCAATACCTCATGGCTTTGCTGATCAGGGCACCCACATCAAACTGGTGCCCTTCTACTATGCAGTAGAGATAGTATACCCTATCCATATCCAAATCAGTATCATGGCTGGTTGGGAACAATGTGTGCCTCATAAAGTAGAACCAAACATTGGTTTCTCCCTTTGGAGTATGTCCTTTTAGGATCTTTTGCTTGTACTTGGTATCCCAACCTGACCCCTCAACACTCAGCCTCTCTATCAGCATCTCATAGTCTTCTGGGGTGGCCGGAGTTTGCAATCTGTCATACTCTGATTCTACTGGAGGTGTGAGGCCCAAGAGTTCATTTATGGCCTCAGCAGAGTATGAAACAGGGGTCTGTCTTACCATGAGTTCAGTTCCAGGGGTAACAGCCAGTTCTGTGTAGAATTCCCTCACCCAATCCAGGTTATATTCCCCTATGCAGTCAAGCAAAGTCTCCCATTTCATTGCCTCAACCACCCTCTTCAGTTCAGGGTAGGCATGCACAAGTGTTTTGGGGTAGACCCTAGGGGTGTGAGCTGACCTGTTGGCATATGTGGGGTATTTGCTAACAGCCAAAGGTCCACTGAGTAAATCCATGGGTGAGGTACTAGCTGAAATTACCTTCTTCTTCTTGTGCCTGGATGGAGGTGCTGCAGGACTGCCAGAGGACTGCTGGAGCACTGCATGGTGGTGTCCACTGGTCTGTTTAGTTTTCTGCCTGGTGATTCTCTGAGGAGGGGGACTTGGAGGTGGGTAGTACTCCTCATCCTCCTCACTATCTTGGAGTATCAGCCTCCTCTTCTTTGGTGGCCCTGTGCTAGCAGCCTTCTTCTTTCTCTGGATCTCTACCTCTTGTTCCTTGGCCTTCTGTTTTCATGCCAACTCCACTTCTCTTGCTCTCTCTTGCTTTCTCTTCTCCTCTGCCTCTGCTTTCTTCCTCTCTTCAGCTTCTATCCTCTTTCTTTCTTCTGCTTCAGCTTTCTTCTTAGCAGCAGCTTCTGCTTTCAACCTTTCCTCAGCCTCTAACTTCTTTCTTGCAGCTTCCTCAGCCTTCTTGTTCAATCTCTCTTTCTCAGCCTCCCAAGCCTCCTTTCTTCTCTTCTTATCCCTCTCATCTTTCTCAGCTTGAGAGATCAGCCTCCTCCTTTTAGACACTTCTTTCACTACAGGCTTTTCAACCTGTTTTTCTATGTGTTGCTCATCATGTACCTCCTCTGCCCTTTGTGTGTCACCATCTCCTCTTTCAGGTTCCTCCTCATGGGTAGGACTGTTGTGCACAAAAGTGTCATGCACAACATCCTCATGCATAGCATGTTCATCAATTGGTTGATCCTGAGGCTGCTTTCCCTTATCAGTCTTCTCCTTTCCACTAGATGTACCCATATCCCATTCCAACTGCTCAAGTATAGGCTCCAAGGCTGTTCCACTTGTTCCCACAGTTTCTACCCTCTTAACAGTTTCCTTGGCCACCACCAATTCCCTTGTTTCACTTGCCACAGGCTGTTTGGGTTGGGGGTTTTGGCTAGAGGTAGCCTGGTTGGCCATAGGGCCAAAACCAGGGGGTATGAAGGTTGAGGCTTGGGTGCTAGCTTGCCTAGCATTGATGATAGCTTGGAGTTGGGCTATGGTGTAGTCTGCAAAGGGGTTTTGGTTGGGTGTAGGTCTAGGTTCTGGGGTTTGAAATCTAAAAGGGACATAGTGGGTTCCATGGGTGGTATAGAAAGGATGGTTGTAGGTTTGATAGGAGGGTCTAGGTTGCATTTGTGACAAGGCATGGTTAGTGAACAATCTAGCTATCTTGTCACTAATAGGGGCTGTATTGGCAGGGGTATAGTTTAAGGAAGGTGGGTTAGGGATGGTTTGTTGTGGTTGATTGGAAGATTGCCCTTTCATGGTTGTGGAGAGACCTAAAATCTCATCTTGAGCAGCCAAGGCATCATCAAGATTCTGACTCAAGGCCATCCCAACAATGGTGTTAGGACCAAAGGGTTTCTCTAAGGCTTTATTGGTGGAAGGTTTTGGTGTTGAACTTGTGGCTTTAGGAAACTTCACATATTGGTGTGCAGGGATGGTGACTGAACCTCCTTGGGTGGTCACAGTGATGGGTATGTTATCAAAGTCCACATCAGGGGACTTTGATGGAGATGATGTTGCAGCAGCCAAAGCAAGAGTATCAAGGGCTGTTTTACCTTGATGAGATAATCCTTCCCCTTTCTTCTTAGCCTCCACAGTCTCATGCATCTTTGAAGTTTCTCCCCTCTCTTCTTCCTTGGAGTTTGTACTCCCTTCAGATGATACTCCAATGGCAGATCCCTCACTTGTAGCCATGGGTTTGGTCTTCAAAACTTTGCTACTTCTTGTATTCCTCCTTTGCTTGATTGGACTGGCCTTCGGCTTCTTTGCCACTGATTTGGCCCTTGATTTTGGTTTCTCCTTCAAAGGCTTTACACTTCTAACAGGGATTGCAGCAATGGGGGTTTTGTTTAAGGGATTGTCACCGGAATCAGGGGGTGTATCACCGGAATTGTGTTTTTCCCGGATGGTTTTCTTAGTGATCGGCATTTCACAGTGGTGGTTAAGGGTGGTTAGGGCTTGATTAGGAAAAGGCTTAGTGAAATTAATGATGGAGAGGGTTAAATAAAGAGGTTTAATGGTGGTTTGAAATGGTGGTTTCCCTCTTGGTGGTTTCCGGTCAAGGTTGCAAGTACAAGGTGGCAGTCGGCGGCTATTACCCAAAGTGGAAACGCCGATGATCTTCTTTCAAGTACAGAATAGAAGCTATAGTTGCAGAGATGACAGATTGAAAGTGTAGAAATGGCTGGTAATGGAGACGAGTTCGTTATCTTGAGGGAGACAATGATCAGATTGGTTGTCTTCTCAAGGATAAGTGACGTCAGCGTGATGATTCCTCTCTACGTTTTTCCGGCGATGTAACCGTTAGGAGCCAACGACGTCGTTTGATTTCAACTAAACCGAATTGGGCTTGAGAGACGGGCCTGCAAACGAGAGGTAAAAGGGATCAGTTTTGTTTTCTTTTATTTAATTGGGCTCACTTGATTTGTTTAAATGGCCCGTTTTATTTATTTTAATTAAACCGAGTATAGGGCCTAAGTTAGGAGAATAGGTTGATTAGCCCATTACATCCAATCTGACCCAAAATCAGATTTAATTAAAACAGGATTATTTTTATTTTCTTTTTCTGATTTTCAAATAATAAAAATTATTTTTGGTGTTTTTCAAAAATTATTTTCTAAAAGAAACTGTAATAACTTAAAAATTAATGATTCCTAATTCTACTTATACTTACTAATATTACTACTAATTACATAAATTTACCTAATTATATCTAATATTAGTTGTACTACTACTAAATAACCTAATGCTTCAATTACTTAGATTAAAGATGTCTAGACTAAGTACACTAAGGCTAATGATTTAGACTAACTAGTATTACAACTAATAAAACTTTTAATATTTATTCTAACTTAACCTAAAAGCAACTCTTTTTTTTGGATTTTTGAGAAAATACTTATGAAAACTAATATTACCATGTTACTTAAACCTAACTTTAATTATCTAGATATACTACTTACCTAGTTACAACTAATAAACCTTTTTGTGGATTTTCAAAATTATTATATCTTGTTCTAAAAATAATTTATTTTTGGATTTTCAAAAATATTTTCTAAAAACCTAATACTACTAAATGACTTAAAACTAATTATTTTTGTGAAATCTTTTTCTTTTTATGCAAGTAAAAACAAAAAGGAGAAAAGGAAAATAGACTTATTTACAAAAGAAGATTTTTATTTATTTCAGAAATCAGAGTCATCAGCCATGTCAGGCTGATGTGGATTTGGGACTGGCTCAAGAAATGGTTTTACTCTCTGTCCATTTACCTTGAAAGTAGTACCTCTGTCCGGATCAATTAAATCAACTACTCCGTAGGGGTATACTTTTGCAATTTCAAAAGGACCTGTCCATCTAGATTTTAGCTTTCCAGGGAATAACTTCTCTCTAGAATTGAACAGTAAAACTTTTTGTCCTTGATATAGGTCTTTTAGAAGAATCTTTTTGTCATGCCATTTCTTTGTATTTTCTTTATAGAGTTTGGCATTCTCATAGGAAAAATACTTGTGTTCTTCCATTTCACAGAGTTGTAGAATTCTTTTCTTACCAGCCTCATCCAGACTCATGTTCAGCTCTTTGATGGCCCAATAGGCCTTATGCTCTAACTCTACAGGCAGGTGACAGGCTTTTCCAAAAACTAACTTATATGGGGACATTCCAATAGGGGTTTTGAGTGCAGTTCTGTAGGCCCACAGGGCATCATCCAATTTGGAGGCCCAATCCTTGCGGTGTGGTTTGACTACTTTAGCCAAAATGCCTTTAATTTCCCTATTTGACAACTCAGCCAAACCATTGGTTTGAGGGTGATAAGCAGTAGCCACCCTGTGCTGAATGTTGTACTTCAGTAGAAGTTCCTCAAGTAAATTATTTAGGAAATGAGTGCCTTCATCACTAATTAAGGCACGTGGTGTACCAAATCTAGTGAAAATGTGCTTTTGTAAGAACTTGACAACAGTCTTAGCATCATTAGAGTGGCAGGCCATAGCCTCCACCCATTTAGACACATAGTCTACAGCTACCAGTATGTAAGAACAATTGTTGGAAACAGGAAAAGGTCCCATAAAGTCAATACCCCACACATCAAATAACTCTATTTCTAGAATTCCATTGAGGGGCATTTCATTCCTTCTGGAAATATTTCCACTTCTCTGACACTCATCACAACTATTTACAAAGTCATGACAATCTCTATGTAGAGTAGGCCAGTAGAATCCATACTGTAAAATCTTAGCTGCAGTTCTGTGGCCTCCAAAGTGACCTCCACAAGGTCCTGTGTGGCAATGATGTATGATTGAAGTCACTTCTTCTTTTGGAATGCACCTTCTGATCACCTGATCTGCACAAATTTTAAACAAATAAGGATCATCCCAAAGATATTTTCTACAATCAGATAAAAGCTTTTTCTTTTGATATTTATTAAAATCTTTAGGAATGATTTCACATGCTAAAAAAATTACAAATGTCTGCAAACCAAGGTATGGAAAAATGGTTCACAGCTAATATCCGCTCATCTGGAAATACTTCACAGATGTCACTACTATGTACAACCTCTTTTTGCTTTTCTATTCTTGACAAGTGATCAGCCACTTGATTATTTGTTCCTTTTCTGTCAATGATCTCCAAATCAAACTCTTGTAACAACAAGACCCACCTTATCAACCTAGGTTTTGCATCTTTTTTAGAAATAAGGTACTTGAGGGCAGAATGATTAGTGTGAACAATTACCTTGGTGCCCATCAAGTAAGATCTGAATTTTTCAAAAGCAAAAACCACAGCCAATAATTCCTTTTCAGTAGTGGTGTAGTTGATTTGAGCATCATTGAGGGTTTTACTAGCATAGTATATAGGGTGAAAAATCTTTCCTTTCTTTTGCCCTAATACAGCTCCAACTGCCCAGTCACTAGCATCACACATTATTTCAAAAGGTTGGGACCAGTCAGGTGTGGTTACAACAGGAGCAGTGACCAGAGCCTCTTTTAGAGTTTTAAAAGCTTTTTTACAATCTTCATCAAAAATAAACTCCTGATCATGCTGAAGTAACACACACAAGGGTTTTGAGATTTTGCAAAAGTCTTTTATGAATCTCCTGTAAAACCCGACATGTCCAAGGAAACTTCTGATTCCCTTCACAGTGGTTGGTTCAGGTAATTTTGCAATTACCTCCAACTTTGCTTTATCTACCTCAATGCCTCTATTGGATATGAGATGTCCCAGAACTATACCTTCTTTAACCATGAAATGACATTTCTCCCAATTCAAGACTAAATCAGTGTCTTCACATCTTTCCAGAGCTTTTTCAAGATTTTTCAAACACTGCTCATATGATGTCCCATACACAGAAAAATCATCCATGAAGATTTCCATGGAGTTTTCTAGCATATCAAAGAAAATAGACATCATACATCTCTGAAAAGTTGCTGGGGCATTACATAATCCAAAGGGCATCCTCCTAAAGGCAAAAGTGCCATAGGGACATGTAAAAGTGGTCTTTTCTTGGTCATCTGGTGCAATGGCTATTTGATTGTAACCGGAGTAGCCATCTAAGAAACAATAAAACTCCTTACCTGCCAGTCTATCTAACATTTGATCTACAAAGGGTAAAGGAAAATGGTCTTTTTGAGTGGCTTTGTTAAGCCTTCTGTAGTCCATGCATATCCTCCAACCTGATACTACTCTGGTAGGTATAAGTTCATTTTTCTCATTTGGTACAACAGTAACTCCACCCTTCTTGGGTACACATTGAACTGGACTGACACAAGTACTACTGGTGATGGGATAGATTATGCCAGCATCAAGCCATTTCAAGATCTCCTTTTTAACTACCTCTTTCATTACAGGATTGAGTCTCCTTTGAGGCTCAACTGAAGTGAAATTTTTGTCTTCAAGAATAATCTTGTGTTGACAAACAGTAGGGCTTATGCCCTTGATATCAGCAATGGTCCAAGCAATGGCTTTCTTGTGCTGTTTCAGCATCTGGACCAACTTTTCTTCCTGGTCTAGGTCTAATGATGATGAAATTATGACTGGTAACTTCCCTGGGTGTTCTAAAAATGCATACTTCAAATGTGATGGAAGTTGTTTCAGCTCTAAATCTGGGGCAACATCTAAAGAAGGGACAAGAGTCTTCCTATCTTCAATTTCTAAGGTCTCAAAAGCAAAGATTTCCTCAGGCATCACTATTTCCTCACAATCTTCCTCATCACTATCACTCTCAGACTATGCTATTCCTAGGGCTTCTCTTTTACTCTCATTCTCACACCAAGTCTCTATCACAGTCAGAATGGAACAATCCTCTCTGTCATCAGGGTACCTGAGAGAATTAAACACATTAAAAGTCACCTCTTGGTCATGGACTCTCATGGTCAACTCTCCCTTCTGGACATCTATCAAGGTTCTGCCTGTAGCTAAAAAGGGTCTACCTAGAAGGAGGGGAACGTCATTGTCTGCCTCAAAGTCTAAGATAATAAAATCAGCTGGAAAGATGAACTTATCAACCTGGACTAGGACATCCTCAATCTTTCCTTCAGGATAGGCAATGGTTTTGTCAGCTAAAGATAGAGTCACAGTGGTAGGTCTAGCTTCACCTATGCCTAAGGATTTGAAAATGGATAAAGGCATTAGGTTAATACTAGCTCCTAGGTCACATAGGGCTTTCCCTACATTCTTTCCTCCTATCAGACAAGGTATAGTGAAACATCCCGGATCTTTAATCTTTGGTGGGATTTTGTTGGTCAACAAAGCACTACACTCCTTAGTCAGAGCTACTGTTTCATATTCAGTCAGCTTTTTCTTTTTGTTCAGGATGTCTTTAAGAAACTTAGCATAACTTGGCATTTGCTCAATAGCCTCAACCAAAGGTATGTTTATGTGAAGTTGCTTGAAAACATCCAGAAATTTCTTAAACTGTATTTCTTCTTTTTGATTCCTTAACCTTTGGGGGTAAGGAACATAACGACTGACTGAAGATGGAATAGTAGTCTTTCCAGGAATTGGGTCTGGTAATGGTGGTGGGGTAGGCAGGACATCATATTCTACTACTTGTTGTATTACAGGTTCTGCCTCAGGGATTGTCTCTGAACTGTTTGGTGGACAATGAATCTTAGGATTGTCACCAGATTGTGACACATCACTAACATGGGTTTTCTCTCTCTTTTGAACTTTCTTTGACTCATTTGGAAATAAAAGTGGAAGATCTGACCTTTCAGGCAGTGGTGCATGAGTCAGAGGTCTTTTGTTGTTTTCTCTAGAAGACTGTGGAATATCAGAAGAAGTGGATGGTGCAAAATCTTTTTCTTTTTCTACCTTTTTCTTCTCGGGCTCTGTTTTTGTATTTTCTTTTTCTTTATCTTTTTTCTCAGGTGGTGTGTGTGATTTCACCTGATTTTTTTCTATTAAAGTCTTACCATTCCTAAGGGTCACAACTTTGACTTGTTCTTTCCCAGGTCTCTGAGGAGTCTCAGTATCACTGGGTAAAGTCCCATCAGGTCTTTTCTTAATCTCCTGAGCTATCTGGCCAACCTGGCTTTCCAGATTTTTGATTGATGCCTGTGTTTGGGCCATGAAGCCTTTCAAAATTGCCTCCAAGGTAGGAGGGGCATCATTCTGATTGTTGTTCCTATGGTGAGAAGAAGAAGAAGATTGATGGTTTTGGTTTTGAAAATGAACATGCCTCTGTTGTTGTTGGTGGTGATTATTCTGACTAGGGTGATTGGTCTGACCATGGGGTTTCTGCGTTGGTGAGTTAAGTGCCGGACTACGCCATGAAAAATTAGGGTGATCTCTCCACTTAGAATTGTAAGTAGGAGAAAAGGCCCCAGTCTGTGTGTGATTGTTATGGCCAACATAGTTAACACTTTCAGGGTTTTCAGGACAGTCATCAAATAAATGGTTCTCTTGACAGTAAGAGCAAGTGACAAAACGGACTTTTTTAGGTGTCCTCTCATTTCCATTAGGGTTGGTCAGATTCTTCATCATCTCAACCATATTGGAAACTTGTTCAGCCAAAGCTGAGTAGGCATCTGTATCCTGAACATTAGCAGCATTTCTCCTTGGTGGAACTGCCCGTGGGTCAGCCCAATGCCCATTGTTGTTGGATATCTTTTCTAGGATCTTAAATCCTTCATTGTATGTGATTCCAGTGAAAGCTCCGCCTGCAGTAGCATCTATCATTCCCTTTGCAGTGGGTGTTAACCCAAAGAATCCCATTTGAACCCAAAGAATCCCATTTCACCGCTGTAAAGCGGATCTTCGGATATCTGAAGGGAACTCCTAATCTGGGTCTTTGGTACTCCAAGGACTCAGGGTTCGATCTAACAGCTTATTCTGATAGTGACTTTGCAGGATGTAAGATCGACAGGAAAAGCACCACTGGTGGGTGTCACCTGCTTGGTGGCAAGTTGGTGAGTTGGACTAGAAAGAAACAGAACTCTGTGTCCACATCAACTGCTGAGGCTGAATATGTTGCAGCAGGAATCTGTTGTGCTCAAGTCCTGTGGCTGAGAAATCAACTTCTGGACTATGACATACAACTTTCTAAAATTCCTATCTACTGTGACAATACTTCAGTGATAGCCATCGCCAACAATCCTGTCTTACACTCGAAGACAAAGCACATTGAAGTGAGATATCACTTCATCAGGGATCATGTGATGAATGGTGATATTGAACTCCATTTTGTCCCTACTGAATATCAGCTTGCTGACCTCTTTACCAAACCACTGGATGTGACGCGTTTTAATATGCTCATCAGTGAATTTGGGATGTTAAATCCTGATGATTGAAGTTTATCAGGACAAACAGTTGTTAAATCCTATAGAATAGCTATTCTCAGGACTCTTTCTTTAACAACTCCTGAACTAACTCTCATCAGAGGATGACTCTATTCAGTACTTACTAAATCTTTGTTCAATATCCGAATACTGATGATTCTCAGGTAAGTACCTCTGCTCCTGAAACCTTATCGCATTAAATGTGATAAGAGGATTTTCCCAAAACAGTACTTATCTGATAAGTACTCCAATTCCAAGAAAACAAATCTTTCATCAAAATGGAATTATCCCCTGAAAAGGCGGTTTTATCTTTTCAAATAAAACAAACTTTTCATCTGCACTGACACGTAATGGGACGTTTCATGTTCCCCACGACGTGTGTCAGGCGCGTGAACGCGCGTAGAACTTCCTTTTTTCATCATTACGTTTGAATTTAGCCGCCCGTTTTCTCTCATCCATTTTCTCTCTCCTACCACGAGGTATAAAAACCTCATTCGTAATCCTTTACACTCTTTACGCTCACATAATTCTCTCTAAGAACTCAAGCAAGAAAAAGCAAGAAACGTTTTCTCTCAAGAACACCAAGAACACTCACCACTTTTCTTTAACAAGATCATCGTAAGTGTTTCTTTATTCTTGTTCTTTCTACATTTTAAGTTGGCATTCTTCACCCAAACAGCTTATTTTGTTAATCGTTTTTCCAAAAACCCTAAGATCACTTCGTTTGATCTTAGTTTTCCGAAAGTCTTCTAAGATTTTTGTCAAAACAGTTTATATGATTTTCTTATTTCTTTTAAGAACAATCATAAACTCTTATTTTGATATCTACTCATCAAAATAAAAGTTTCTTTTTACTACCAAAACACATTCCTTTTGTGTATTTTGGTATCTAATCCATTCCAAGTATAAAGGATTTCACCACTTTTATGAACATATTCTGTGTTCATTGAAAAGTGAAGAAAAATGCATATTCTGGATCCTTAATCATCCACATATGTTGTTTTTATGTTTTAACAGAATGGCTGCTACTACATCTACATCCTTTGACGCCCAGCTCTCTTCTGAGGCCACAACGCTGATGACTGCTACTGGAAACCTTCCGATAGTCATTCCTCAGCACGACTTACAGTTCAAACCCAACAACTTGATTGGGCAATTTGACCTCCCTGCAAACAAGGCGTTTCTGAAGCCTGCCAGGGACTTCCTTCTGTCTTGTCCCCTGAAGACGGCGTTCACTATCAACCCAGCGCCCAACAAACCCCTGCTCCTGCAGCTGTGGTCCACTGCTACCACTGCCCAGGAGAGGAACTCGAAGGGCAAGATGCATGAGGTGATCAAGTTCCAAATCAAGGATGACATCATCTCGTTCGGCATAGGGACTCTGAGGAACGTCCTCAACTTTCCCAAGAAGCAGAAGTTTCCTCCTGCTCCTTCCTCTGACGACGTCATCGCGTTCCTTGATGACATCAGCTACAAATGGCCTGTAAAGGAAGGCCATCCACTGGTGAAGACTGCTGCCACTGTCCACAAGACGGGGCTAAACGCGACGTTCTATTACATATGGAACACGTTTGGTCTCAGTCTGACAGGGAAGACGGGGAGCACGGAGCAATTCCCCACCGTCATACAGAACATGGTCTACTCTGCGATCAAAAATCGCAAGTTTGACTATGTCCGCTGTATCTGGGACGACATGATCAAGAAGATCAAGAACCGCACCAGGGTGGTGAACGTCCCCTACACCCGGTTCTTCACTGCAGTTCTGGCACTGCACATGGGTGACAATTACCCAACAGAGGGAAACTTCAACAATTACACCCTAGGCGTGAAGTTTCTGGAGCAGCTGTCTGCCAAATCAGACGATGTTCCTCTGTGTGCAGTCTTGGTTGTCCCTGACGCACAACCAGACGCAGAGGAACAACCTATCTCTACTCCTGCTCAAGGTATGTTTTCTCTCTTCTCTTCCAAACCATCTTTTTCTTCTTCAATGCATGCTATGTCAGTAGCTAACCCTATACTGACTTCCCCAGCTGCAACAACCTCTTCGGCGCCTCTGAAGCGCCCTCCTCCCTCTGGCTCCTCTCCTCCACCGCAGCCAAAACGCGCCAAATCCAAGGCGTCAAAGAAAAAGAAGGCACCAGCTGGTAAGAAATACTACATTACCCTGCCTCAAATTTTTAAACCATCTCCTTTATCTAAAACTTCTTCACCTATAGATACTTCTATCTCTGCTCCTGTTCAATAAGAACCTGAGGTTGTTCATTGGTAGGCACAATTCCTTGCCCTATCCCTTGTGAATGGAAGGACAAAAGAATTAGAGGAACAACTGAGGTGAACTGTGAGATTCAACTGGAAAATAGAACCAGGCGCAAGTATACACCTTGAACTACTGTCGTCCCGTAACAAGTAATAATGGTAAGTAAATACCAGATATCGTTTCCACAGAGAAGGAATAATGCAAGAGTCTTTTCAGTCTATTGGTAGAGCAGTTAAGGGATGATTTCAGATGGCGAATTCGAGGATTTTAACCGATGCTTGTTTTAGCAAATGGTGAGTGAGTGTGTTTGTAAAATCTATTGGAGAAAGAGAACCCAGGGTGCAGGTAATAAAGAGATACAAAAAGGGCTGTTTGTAGTTTAAAGATGCTTTGTAAAACTGTGAAACCACTGGCTAGACGGCCGACCACAGTGCACACTGGTCAACATGCAATCAGGTGTGATATTAGTCACTTGCCCTAGCACAACCAGTGTTACCTTCATCGCCAGATAAAAACTATATACAGACTACACATATTACTACAGTTATTCTCCCGTTATCCTTAACTCTGAAAGTTAATGCATTTTCATAAGCTAGACTAATCCAACTTAATCTTCAATGTAACGCTTCAAATCCCTGCAATGAATAGTTTAGCACTGTAATATTGTTCTCACTTTACTGCATTTGTTTTAACGTAAACTTTAACTCTGAAAGTTAATGCATTTTCATAAGCCAGATTGGGCGTCAATCAACCTAACTTAATCTTCAATGAAACGCTTCAAACTCCTGCAATAAATAGTTAGCACAATAATACAACATTGCATCTAGAACAATTACAACTACATTGCATTCAATATTTCCCCACACCCCAAGCTCAAGTGTTTAACTCATAACTTGGAAATGTGAATACTGGAATAATGACCAGTTGGGAATGATGGCAAGAAAAGTAAATGAGTGGTAATTACTTACACAATACGTTCCCTTCTAAGAGGGAAACAGAGTGTAAGTAATCCCAAAAGCAGTAAATTAAATTGCAGAAATTAAAGTACTGGATTGACCAGTAGATTGCAGAAATGTAAACACTGGAGTGACCAGTAAAGACTGGATTGACCAGTAAAGTGCAGAAAAGTAACTGACAGGAAATTAAACACTGGATTTATGACCAGTAAAATTACTGGAAAGTAAATTGCAATAAAAGTAAATTGGTAATTACTACACAATACGTTCTCTACTAGAGAGAAACAGAGTGTAGTAATTCCAAGGAGTTAGAAAGTCAGCAGCAGTTAGCAATTAGCAGGTAAATAAAATACTGGTAAGTTACTTGGAACAAAAGTCTTGTTTGTCAATATGTTGATGGACAAAAGTACCATAAAGGTACACCTAGGGGACAAGAAAGTACTAAAGTACTTACACATGTACTTGAAAGTACAAAAGTGGGATTTAGGTTGTACCTTAGTCTTGCAAATGAAGTAACTAATTTCTAACAGCTAGAACACTAACAGGTATTTTGAAAATACTGATTTTGGTAGTTGGAACACAATACGTTCTTTACTTAGAAAGAATCAGAGTGTAAAACAACTCCTAGGAAACAAGATGATTAAAAACTACAAACTTTGGATTTTAGTAACAAGAACACTTTAAGATCAAAACGTTGGAACTTTAACAACAAGAACACAACACAAGATGATTTTCCAAAAGATTACTTTGATTAACACTACTAAGAACAACAACAACACTAGTTTAAATGCTTAAACCCGTATAGAGATTAAGACACAAACTAGGAAGATCAAAAGCTTACACTACCAAATGTTTTGAAACCGGAACCTTAAGAACAGAAATTTAAATCTAAACAGCAGCTAAGAACTAAAGAGTAATGACAAGAGAAACCAAATCACTAGAAAGTGATATGGATCAAGTGTAAGAATTAAAGGTTACAACTACATGGTATTTATAGGCAAATAAAAGACTTGGAAGAGGGAGACAGCTGTAAACAGGCTTGATTATCTGACAAAAGCAACCCATGGGTCAAAAGTCGGGTCAGATCCAAAAGCAGTTCCTTGAATCAAAAGTAATGAGCTGGCCCAGAAACCTTCCTTCAGTATTCCTGCAGCAGTCCGGTGGCATTCCTATAGCACTCCCAAAGGGCTGTCCTGCAACTACTCCTTTCCAAAGCCTGAAAAACAAGGAAATAACACTAATTAACTACATATTTACACTAATTAGCTCATAAGTCATGAGAAATGAAATTATAGTAAAAACAGAAGTAAACTAGACTCAATTGTTAACTTTGGGCAAAATAAAGACACAAATGGACACTAAAAAGACTCAATAAGTGGCAACATTTAGACACTTATCACAACCTCAAACTTAAAATGTTGTTTGTCCCCAAACAACCAAAAAGACTAAATAAAGACTCAATGATCTAAAAATTTTGACAAAAATTTGGACTGTTTTCAAGAGTATGTACACACAGATCCTTTTGGCTTATATGGATGACATGAAAACAAATAGCCCTTCACAAATCATGGTTCCTTTCCTGATTTCAAGGTGCAACACAGATTTAGTCCTAAGTCTAGAGTTATCAAGGCATCTTTGTATTGGTGGTGCATGTTGGCCATTCTTTCTTTGCATGCATAAGCCTCTTTTTCACACATCTCACAACAATCACTCAATGGTATGATTTTATTACCATTCTTTCCTTATTGAGGTATTGATGGACCTTTAGGTCTCTTTTAAGCACTTTGTCTCTTTTAACACAGATTATTCACTAAACTAAAAAAATTTACAAAAAGTTTAGTGATATTTTGGCTTATTTGGCTTAATGATGTGTTTGGCTTAATGAGGTGAGGAAGGGGTTGAGTGTATATGCAAGGCATTCTCCCCACCTCAAACTTATGGGATGCAATGTCCCCATTGTATCAAAGAAAAAGTATTTGTGGGCTTGAAATGTAGGAATGAAAGCCCAAGAATGGCTTGCCATATGATGACTCAACCATCTTTTCTATCAAACTGTATTGGCCTATTTCTGTGCTAACAACTATTTTTCAAAAAGATCACATCTAGATTTATTAAGGCTATAAGATCATGCATAAGTTAAAGAGCATGCCAAATCAAATCACAGTGTACAAACAGATGAACAAATCCACAAAATCAGTTCCCAATTTAAACTAGAAAATCAAAGATGAGAATGGGACTGTTTTCCATTTCATCTATTGCAAGATACAAACAAAAGAGACTCAAATTCTATCCTATCATGACTTAGTGAACAAAATTACCTAAAATTCAGCAACTTATCCAAACAGATCAATGAATGAACAAAGATCATGGACTAAGACTCAACATGTAACATACTAAAAATCATACTTTGAAACAGAAAAGTAAAAATGACAGTGTTTCCCAAAAGGTCACACTGCCATTAATTCTACATACTTTTAAAAACATCAACCTCAAACTTGAAATGTTGTATAACACTCAAGTTTGGAAAATCATCAAAAACAAAGAAACTAATTAACTTTACCAACCTCAAACTTGCTTAAGGCAATGTTTGAGTTTAAAACCTAAAATTCAGCAAATCAAAACAACCTCAAACTTAGTCTTAGACTAAGCTTGAAACTAAAAACTAAAAACAGCAAATCAAAATAAAGGACTCAAAATTTTAACAACCTCAAACTTTGTCCATGACAAAGTTTGGAACTATCAACCTACCTAAAATTCAGCAAATTTCCCAAAAAGGGGCATCAACAGATTTCATGCCATGGGATAACACAAATAAGCTACACAAATGCATCACAAGGTTGATTATATGCAAGCCAAGAGGGATTGCCTCTTGTGTGTGAATCTTAACAAGACCAAGATCTCAAGGGGACTGCCCTTGTGATCATCCAAAATCAACCAAATGAGGTAGAGGGACTGCCTCTACTCATTGTGCACCACAATTCACAAAGGTGAAAACAGGGGGACTGCCCCTATGTGCAAACTATGTGTGAGTGCAAAAGTGTGCAAAGCATAAAATCAAAACATGCATAACAAACACATATGTACATAAACAAGTAGAGAACAGACATTTTTGCTGTGCAGGGCTAAGCATGATACTATTCATATGGCAATTGACAAAGGAATGTAAAAAGGAGGATGATGGAACCTGTCCTACTCAGACTGAGTAGGTGAATCCTCCTGGAGCACATCCTTTGGTCTGGGAGGCATCTTTAGAGGCTGTTGGGCTTGTCCCAACCTATAGGCCTCCTTGATCTGCTCCTTGTACATCTTGTGCAAGGCCTCCTGTTCTCTTTCTTTCTTTATCTTCTCCACATCCCTCTCAATCACCTGCAGCTTCTCCTTGAGCTTTCTGTGCTTAGTCTTCACCAGATCCTTGATCTCCTCAATCTGTCTCTCCATGGCATCCATCAGCTCAGTCTTCAAAGACTCCAATCCAGAATTGGAAGTCTGTCCACCAGTTTCAGGGGCATTTGGGAACCTCAACAATCTCAACAGAGATTGTTTGTCTATCATCACCTTGTCTCTGTTGATCTTGTCAGTGGATAGGACTGGAACTTTGGCTTTCTCTAGCATCTTCTGGATAATGGAAGGGTAAGGAAGCTGCTTGTTTCCTTTCTCTATGCAATACCTCATGGCTTTGCTGATCAGGGCACCCACATCAAACTGGTGCCCTTCTACTATGCAGTAGAGATAGTATACCCTATCCATATCCAAATCAGTATCATGGCTGGTTGGGAACAATGTGTGCCTCATAAAGTAGAACCAAACATTGGTTTCTCCCTTTGGAGTATGTCCTTTTAGGATCTTTTGCTTGTACTTGGTATCCCAACCTGACCCCTCAACACTCAGCCTCTCTATCAGCATCTCATAGTCTTCTGGGGTGGCCGGAGTTTGCAATCTGTCATACTCTGATTCTACTGGAGGTGTGAGGCCCAAGAGTTCATTTATGGCCTCAGCAGAGTATGAAACAGGGGTCTGTCTTACCATGAGTTCAGTTCCAGGGGTAACAGCCAGTTCTGTGTAGAATTCCCTCACCCAATCCAGGTTATATTCCCCTATGCAGTCAAGCAAAGTCTCCCATTTCATTGCCTCAACCACCCTCTTCAGTTCAGGGTAGGCATGCACAAGTGTTTTGGGGTAGACCCTAGGGGTGTGAGCTGACCTGTTGGCATATGTGGGGTATTTGCTAACAGCCAAAGGTCCACTGAGTAAATCCATGGGTGAGGTACTAGCTGAAATTACCTTCTTCTTCTTGTGCCTGGATGGAGGTGCTGCAGGACTGCCAGAGGACTGCTGGAGCACTGCATGGTGGTGTCCACTGGTCTGTTTAGTTTTCTGCCTGGTGATTCTCTGAGGAGGGGGACTTGGAGGTGGGTAGTACTCCTCATCCTCCTCACTATCTTGGAGTATCAGCCTCCTCTTCTTTGGTGGCCCTGTGCTAGCAGCCTTCTTCTTTCTCTGGATCTCTACCTCTTGTTCCTTGGCCTTCTGTTTTCATGCCAACTCCACTTCTCTTGCTCTCTCTTGCTTTCTCTTCTCCTCTGCCTCTGCTTTCTTCCTCTCTTCAGCTTCTATCCTCTTTCTTTCTTCTGCTTCAGCTTTCTTCTTAGCAGCAGCTTCTGCTTTCAACCTTTCCTCAGCCTCTAACTTCTTTCTTGCAGCTTCCTCAGCCTTCTTGTTCAATCTCTCTTTCTCAGCCTCCCAAGCCTCCTTTCTTCTCTTCTTATCCCTCTCATCTTTCTCAGCTTGAGAGATCAGCCTCCTCCTTTTAGACACTTCTTTCACTACAGGCTTTTCAACCTGTTTTTCTATGTGTTGCTCATCATGTACCTCCTCTGCCCTTTGTGTGTCACCATCTCCTCTTTCAGGTTCCTCCTCATGGGTAGGACTGTTGTGCACAAAAGTGTCATGCACAACATCCTCATGCATAGCAGGTTCATCAATTGGTTGATCCTGAGGCTGCTTTCCCTTATCAGTCTTCTCCTTTCCACTAGATGTACCCATATCCCATTCCAACTGCTCAAGTATAGGCTCCAAGGCTGTTCCACTTGTTCCCACAGTTTCTACCCTCTTAACAGTTTCCTTGGCCACCACCAATTCCCTTGTTTCACTTGCCACAGGCTGTTTGGGTTGGGGGTTTTGGCTAGAGGTAGCCTGGTTGGCCATAGGGCCAAAACCAGGGGGTATGAAGGTTGAGGCTTGGGTGCTAGCTTGCCTAGCATTGATGATAGCTTGGAGTTGGGCTATGGTGTAATCTGCAAAGGGGTTTTGGTTGGGTGTAGGTCTAGGTTCTGGGGTTTGAAATCTAAAAGGGACATAGTGGGTTCCATGGGTGGTATAGAAAGGATGGTTGTAGGTTTGATAGGAGGGTCTAGGTTGCATTTGTGACAAGGCATGGTTAGTGAACAATCTAGCTATCTTGTCACTAATAGGGGCTGTATTGGCAGGGGTATAGTTTAAGGAAGGTGGGTTAGGGATGGTTTGTTGTGGTTGATTGGAAGATTGCCCTTTCATGGTTGTGGAGAGACCTAAAATCTCATCTTGAGCAGCCAAGGCATCATCAAGATTCTGACTCAAGGCCATCCCAACAATGGTGTTAGGACCAAAGGGTTTCTCTAAGGCTTTATTGGTGGAAGGTTTTGGTGTTGAACTTGTGGCTTTAGGAAACTTCACATATTGGTGTGCAGGGATGGTGACTGAACCTCCTTGGGTGGTCACAGTGATGGGTATGTTATCAAAGTCCACATCAGGGGACTTTGATGGAGATGATGTTATCAAAGTCCACAGCAGTAAATTAAATTGCAGAAATTAAAGTACTGGATTGACCAGTAGATTGCAGAAATGTAAACACTGGAGTGACCAGTAAAGACTGGATTGACCAGTAAAGTGCAGAAAAGTAACTGACAGGAAATTAAACACTGGATTTATGACCAGTAAAATTGCTGGAAAGTAAATTGCAATAAAAGTAAATTGCAATAAAAGTAAATTGGTAATTACTACACAATACGTTCTCTACTAGAGAGAAACAGAGTGTAGTAATTCCAAGGAGTTAGAAAGTCAGCAGCAGTTAGCAATTAGCAGGTAAATAAAATACTGGTAAGTTACTTGGAACAAAAGTCTTGTTTGTCAATATGTTGATGGACAAAAGTACCATAAAGGTACACCTAGGGGACAAGAAAGTACTAAAGTACTTACACATGTACTTGAAAGTACAAAAGTGGGATTTAGGTTGTACCTTAGTCTTGCAAATGAAGTAACTAATTTCTAACAGCTAGAACACTAACAGGTATTTTGAAAATACTGATTTTGGTAGTTGGAACACAATACGTTCTTTACTTAGAAAGAATCAGAGTGTAAAACAACTCCTAGGAAACAAGATGATTAAAAACTACAAACTTTGGATTTTAGTAACAAGAACACTTTAAGATCAAAACGTTGGAACTTTAACAACAAGAACACAACACAAGATGATTTTCCAAAAGATTACTTTGATTAACACTACTAAGAACAACAACAACACTAGTTTAAATGCTTAAACCCGTATAGAGATTAAGACACAAACTAGGAAGATCAAAAGCTTACACTACCAAATGTTTTGAAACCGGAACCTTAAGAACAGAAATTTAAATCTAAACAGCAGCTAAGAACTAAAGAGTAATGACAAGAGAAACCAAATCACTAGAAAGTGATATGGATCAAGTGTAAGAATTAAAGGTTACAACTACATGGTATTTATAGGCAAATAAAAGACTTAGAAGAGGGAGACAGCTGTAAACAGGCTTGATTATCTGACAAAAGCAACCCATGGGTCAAAAGTCGGGTCAGATCCAAAAGCAGTTCCTTGAATCAAAAGTAATGAGCTGGCCCAGAAACCTTCCTTCAGCATTCCTGCAGCAGTCCGGTGGCATTCCTATAGCACTCCCAAAGGGCTGTCCTGCAACTGCTCCTTTCCAAAGCCTGAAAAACAAGGAAATAACACTAATTAACTACATATTTACACTAATTAGCTCATAAGTCATGAGAAATGAAATTATAGTAAAAACAGAAGTAAACTAGACTCAATTGTTAACTTTGGGCAAAATAAAGACACAAATGGACACTAAAAAGACTCAATAAGTGGCAACATTCGCCTCATGGAGAATAGTCCATCAGAACAGACAAGAGCCGAATTAAGCAGAATGACTTTCAGAGTAACTCCTCTAAACCCTAAATCCATTCCCTCTAAACCAACCCGCTTTAACCCTGAAGCATCCTCTTCCAGAACCCCTAAAATAAGAGCCCCTCCTGAAACCATTTGCCTATCATCAGATGATGAATTCATCTCTGATGACTTCTCTACCCCTGCTTCTTCCCCCAGATCTCCTCCCTCTAACTCTCCTAGATCTGAAGGTGAGAATTACCCTGACAACTCTGCTATTGTCAACAGGGATGGGCGTTTAGACGCCGTGATAGAGCGACTCGAGAGTACAAGAGTAAAAATTCCTCTTCGTACCTCTTGGGGCTCCGAGTTCGCCTATCTATCGCAAGAGGAGTACATCAATGCTGTACAGGCTCAGGAGGAGCACAATTAGAAGCAGAAGGAAGCCTTCCTCTCTGCTCAAGCCGCTCGAAGGCTTGCATCAGATTTTGTTGAAGAAGATGCAGAAATAAGTGCTGATCCTGTTCTAGCACAGAAGGCCGCGCTGAAGGTCTTCAACAGAAACGCTGAAGTTCAGTCTGAAGAAGTAAACACAGAGCTTGACTGGTGCCGAGACCGCCTTCACCTCAGAAAACATGGTGCTGCTATCTCTGGAATCCATCTCAGCCGAACACGCGGCAAAAGAGCAAAAACATGGATCACCGTCAAACGCTCAGGAGTCAAGGATGTGCAACACACTCTTGACAAGTTGGAAAGATACAACTTGTCAGAGTGGAATGAAATCAGAAGCCTACTTCCCAAAGCCAACAGAAACTATCGGGCTGAAGTAGAAGAAGTCATTAATGGACTTATTGCACGCATCAGAAGAACAACCGAAATTCCTGATGACCTTCTCCAGCCTTCTTCAGCACTGCCTCAGCCACCTGTTCGAAGATCAGCCGGTGCTTCAACAAGGAGACCAACTCCTTGCATGCCCAGAATGGTTGTCAAGCCACTGGACCTCTCGATGCTTGATCTTTCACTCCCTCCAGGAGTCTCTCTCTCTGAAGGACAAGTCATCAGAGAACCAGTTCATGGTATTTGTGTAAGCGACAACTCCAAGATTCTACGCTTTCAGCGTTTCAGCGAGCTACACAAAGCACCATATGAACACTTGGTTTCTGTTCTCTTCACTGCTCAAAGAGACTAGAAAAACCAAGATAATAAAGAGATTATTCGCACTGTCAGAGCTATACTCGATCATGGACTCGCCTTCAGCAATACTCCTGTTCCAATCGTAGTCAAGACTGAAGAATTTAGCGAAGACTCTGATAGTTAGAATATTTTTGTAATTTTGCTTTCAGTACTTCACTTATGTACTCTTGTATTTTCTTTACTCTTGTAACCTGATTGAGATTAATGAAAATGCAATTCAGTGCATTGTACTTTATTCCATCATAGTACTGAAAAAGATCCCTCAAAACAGTAAATGGGACATGTACCTTTATGAGTTCTATTTCCTACTGTTTTATCTAGACTTAGAAATTTTCTTTCTTTCTAGACTTAGACAATTTCTCTGTTGTCTTATCATTATCATTTAGGGGGAGATTGTTGATCCAGCTCTCCTAAGACCTGATGAAATGATAATGATCCTGAACCTTTACTTAGTGAATAGGTTTTTACTTCTGTTATAGCTTGAGGAATTATCACTGAGTTTGTTCAGTGTTATTCCATGTTACTTATGCTGTAACTTATTTTTATAGTAATCAGGATCAGGATCAGGAGACGAACGAGTCTGTTCTGTAGTCTACTGATCCTATCAACTGAAGTGAAGACCTCCTGAAGACATCAAGATCATACTCAAAGAACCATCAGCAACGTCGAAGACTTAGCTGATGACAGGAACAGCATGCTCGTGATCTGAAGACGGAACTCAGTGATAGCAGGCTGCTCAATATCGTATGACATCCTGAAGAATCATCAGGATACAAGTGACTCTGAACAGCACCAGTTTCAGGACTCTAGTCACTGATCAGTATCCTGATCCTGAAGGATTAGTGTAATGTCTTAGTCTAATGCACAAAAGGATTATCCGCCTTTACTGACACAAAAGTACATAAGGACAGTCTCTTTACTGTTCCCTCCGTACTTATCAGACCTCAAGGCAACTGTTTACACACTTCCTCTTTTGCACACCATGCAAAGAGTATTTGTTTATAGTAAATAGTACAAAGGACCACTTACATTGTGACACGTACACAAAAGTGAGTCTACATGCATTTAATGCATTGGGTATAAATAGGACTTGAAGAGATGTTCTCCATACTTCTTCTTCATCCTATTCTACCCGAATCCTTTCTTTCTTTATTCCCTCTATCTTCTTTCTTACATCTTCTCACTTTAGTGCATAGTGAAAGAACTTAGATTGTTTAGTTTAGACTTATTGTCTTTTCTATTTCTGCAACAATCTGTAAATTCATATTGTTTATACAACAAGAATTTAAAAGTGAAAACTTGTGTGATTATATTCAACCCCCCCTTCTATAATCCCAAACACTATCCTTACTTGAAGGTCACCTCTTTGGGACCAACAGTCTTAAACTTAAAGATTGTTTTGGATCTTGACAAAGTCTTGATCCTTTTCAACAAACAATCTACTTCAGTTTCACACAAAGGCTCCATAGGAGTCGTGAACTGAATTAAGTGGAAGAAACTGTGTTGATTGTATTCAACCCCCCCTTCTACAATACAATCTATCATATTGGCCATCAATAGAGGACCAACAAGTGGTATCAGAGCGGTTAGAAACCTCTTTCTTCTTCCTAACCGTTCACAAAAGAAACATAGTTTCTAGATCCACCCTATGGCCAATCCTCCAAAAGACACATACTTTGAATCTGGATCTCTGGCAAAGCCTCCCAGATTCAATGCTGATAACTTCCGTCTATGGAAGTCAAGAATGGAACTATTTCTCTCTGGTTCCGATCCTCAAATCCCCTACTTCTTAGAACATGGACCATATGTTCCCACTTCTATAGTACCAGCTGTTGCTGCTACTTACACCACTCCCGCTACTCCTGAAAGAACATTTGTTAAGCAAGTGTCCAACTGGACAGACGAAGATAAGTGCCTGGTGAATGTTGACACCAAGGCAAGATCTCTGATAGCCATGTCTCTTCCTGACGAAGTATTTCACTCCATCAGTAAGCTTAAGACAGCTAAAGAGATATGGGATACTTTCTGTATCCAATATGAGGGTGCTGACACTCTCATAGAATCTAAAAAGATTCACCTCATACGTCAGTATGAGAAGTTCATCGCTGCTAAAGGTGAAACTTTAGCCCAGACCCATCAGAGGTTTAACTGCCTTCTGATAGATCTGAAGACCTACGGTATTGTTTACTCTAGCTCGCAGGTAATCACCAAATTCATGGAGGCCCTCCCTGAATATTGGGAAACTTACACCATGTGTCTAAAAATGTCCAAGGACATTAAGACTATAACTCTTAGTGAGTTATATGGTATGATGCGAAAGGTACATCTCTTGCCCTATTCTCTGAAGCTTCTCAACCCTCTCAAACCCCTGTCTCAATAGTGACTATCACTGAGATAGATGATTCTGACTCTGATCTTGTCTCTGATAATGAGACAAATTTCAATGAGTCTCTTGATCTTCTCACTAAGCATTTCAAGAAGTTTGGCAAGAAAGGAAACTTCCGTAAGCCTAAGCAGCTCTCTCTTACTAACAAGCCCGACATCTCCTCTAGTGATAAAGCTACCTATACCTGTTTCAAATGTCAGGGCAAAGGGCACTTTGCCACTAAGTGCAGGTACAAGAAGAATCAGTTCGCTGAATCTTCTACCCCAGCTTACAAGGACGGAAAGTACCAAAAGCTGAAGTCCAAGTACCGAAAGCTGAAATACCAGCGAAAAGGCAAAGGTCTAATCGCTGAAGGAAAAGGCTGGGATGAATCTTCGGATGAATCCTCTGATGAAGAGGATACCAGCGTGGTGACATGTCTGATGGCCATCGCTGAAGACCCTGAGCCTGCTCTAATGGCACAGCTCGAAGTCACTGCTACTTATGTCTCAACCTCTAATCTTCCTCAGGTACCCACTCCTTCTCCTTCTAATGCCATGACAGCGATGGATGCTCTAACCATCGACCTGTTCAATGCCTTAAATGGCAAGTCCTCTGCTGAAAAGGTCAACTTTGACCTTAGGACTGAGCTCAAAGAGTGTCATGAGAAACTCAAAGAGCTTGCTGTTTATGAGGCTTGTTACAAAGACCAAGTTCATGCAAACCAAGTTCTTTGCATTGAACGAGAACAGGCCATCACTGATAAAGATAGAGCTCTAGCTGAGCTACTTTCGGAAAAGGTCACTGTTAAGAGTTGGGCTGATGCATCTGAAAAGGTGGATGAAATTATTCCCACCCAGTGTCACCCTATGAACAGAACCTGCTTAGGTTTTGTTAAAGGAAAACAACATGCTATGGATATCTCTGATAAATCGTATTTAAAATTTGGCATGTTTGTTAGTTCTGACTCTAACTCTCAGAGTTCTACTTCCATCTCTAAAGATGATGCTGCTTTCCCTCTTCAACCTCATATGAACTCGGTTAGCAAAGACCTTCTAACCCTTCTTTCCAAATCTAAGATTCAAAACCACAAGACTTCTAAAGTCTTAGGTAGTGGTCCTACAGGATCTAGGGCTAAGAAATCAGCTCAAAGCCTCACTCCTAGAATCAAGGTTGACTTAATAACCAAACCTAGGAGAAGACTCCCATTCCTCCTCAGACCAAAGATATAGGCATTATTGGACCTGGTCTGCAGACCAAAAGCTTAAAAAGCAAAGGGTCCCTCTAAATCTAAGACCTATAGAAATTGCTATCACTGTGGTCAAAATGACCATATCGCTAGCAAGTGCCCTCATACTACCAAGGCTGAAAAAGCAGCCAAGGTAAAGAAAGGTCCTAAGGCAAATAAGTCTGCCAAATGAAATAAACCTTTACTCGCTGAGACTATTATCATCCCTAATCCTGTCAAAACTGAAACTTCAGTAAAGACAGAAGATGTTGCCTCTACCCCTACTGCTGCTATAGTCTCTGAGGCCACTGAATATTCAGTCATCTATATCCCTGATGACTCTTCCTTCTTTTCTGACCTTGACGGACCCAACTTTATGTGGGTTCCCAAGATCAATTAACTCTTCCTTCTCTTACAGGAAAAGGGCATTGGTATCTTGACAGCGGATGCTCAAAGCATATGACTGGAAACAAACATGTGTTGATTGACTTCAAAGAAGAAGCTGGCCCTTCAGTCAAATTCGGTGGTGAAGGAAGAGGTATCACTCGTGGATATGGTACCTTAACCGACGGTAAGACTGCCTTTCGGAGGGTATCATACGTTGAACAACTGACTCACAATCTGCTGAGTATCAGTCAACTTTGTGATAACGATCACAAGGTCTCTTTCTCCAAGAAAAGCTGCCAGGTGAAGAACAAGCACAAGAAAGTCATTCTCAGAGGACAAAGATCCCATGATGTCTACGTCATCAACATGGACACGTCCACTGAAAATGTGTGCTTCATGTCCAGGGCCTCCTCTGAAATCAACTGGCTCTGGCACAAGCTCTCTCCCACCTAAATTTCAAGACCATCAACCAGCTCTCTATCAGCAACCTCGTGAAAGGGCTCCCTGAAAACAGCTTTGCAAAGGAATCCCTTTGTGCTGCTTGTGAAAAAGGGAAGTGATAACACCAAAATTATACATGTTTTGGTTGAGCTTAATTGTATGACTTTACCCCATTTCTCACCCATTTCTGATCATTTCACTCACCAAATGAGCTTATTATTGTTTATGTAGGATTTGGAGGCCGTGGAACGGAAAAGTACGAAAAAGGCGAAAAAACGTGAAAAATGCACAAGTTCAATCCAGTAGCCATCTGGCGTCCGCGAAGTTCAGGATCTGGCGCCGCCAAGTTCGACAAAGATGAAGACCAGGGTTTGACCTAAGTGCTTGGCGCCGCGAAACTAGCAATCTGGCGATCGCCAAATGGGCCCTGGACGTTTTCTTTTAAATACCAGCCTCCTCCTTCAGTTCCAGAACACGAGAAATAGGCATACATACTCGGAGACTCACAGAGACGCATATACGGGGAGAGTGAAAGTAAGAGTGGTGCCGATACGCTGCGGGGTTCGATCTCTGATCATCCGTCGTTGTATTGTCGGTATCATGTTTAGTGAGTAGTCTTTTAATAGTGGTACTTGTCATGGTCGATGAACCATTGTGGATGATGATTTATAATTAATGTTTATTGGTTTGTTTCTGGTTGATTGAATGTGTGTTATGGTTCCGTTCTGATTATTATTGTTTGGTTATTTGAACTCATTGGTTGGGTGTATCTATTTGACCAAAGTAGATAGACTCCAATAGGATAATCAACCTACCTTAACCTACCCTTTGACCAAGAGAGTTGTGTTAAGTGGTTACTTGGACCGAGAGTGACCTGGAGGTAGAAAACCATACAATAGAATTAGGATCGGATTTCCGGTGTTAGGTTGTCTGACAAACGACCTAGTATTGGAGCTAGGAGGACCAAGACCTAGTTAAAGATCATAATCACTACATGCTAGGGTGTCCTTGACTTAAATTCCTACAATAACCAAAACAACCAAACCTTTGGCCTACTTAATCATCCACTTGGGGATTCACTATACCATGATAACTGCTACTGTTTTCCGTCATATAGTTCTTAATTAATCTTTTTAATCGCTTTCTTAGTTCATAGTTAATTTAGTTGTCTTTTTAAGTATTCAAACCTTTTTCATAAAAACCCCCCAAAAGCTTTAGGTTAATTTAACTGATTTAGATTAATAGTCTACGATAACTTGACCGTTCCCAGTGGTAGATACGATACCTGGACTTTCCTACACTATATTACTCACGATCAGGTACGCTTGCCTGTATATGTGGTAAGACAGTGGCTAGGCATTAGAGGTTAAAACTTGTTACGCTTTTTATGTATGATAATTACCGCATCAGGAAGCAGACTAGAGCTTTCTTTAAATCCAAGCAAGTTTCAACCATCAACTCTCCACTCCATCTATTGCACATGGACCTCTTTGGACTTGTCAGTATTCAGTCTATGGGTGGAAAACGATTCACTTTGGTGATAGTGGATGAATACTCAAGATACACATGGGTGTTCTTCCTTAGAACCAAGAGTGAAACTCCTCAGCTGATCATTTCCTTCATTCTTCGGATGGAGAAGTACAATCAGATCATTGTTCGCTCTATACGAAGTGATCATGGCACTGAATTCAAAAACAGTGTTCTGGATGAATTCCTGATCAGCAAAGGGATCTCTCAGAACTTCTCTGCCGTTCGGACTCCTCAGCAAAACAGAGTCGCTAAACGAAGAAATCGCACGCTGATTGAAGCTGCAAGATCAATGCTGATTGATGCCCATCTTCCTATTTAATTCTGGGCTGAGGCTGTCAACACTGCCTGTTACACACAGAACAGGTCACTGATCGTGAAAAGGTTCAAGAAGACAGCCTACGAGCTCATCAGAGGAAGAAAGCTGAACATTGAGTTCGTCCACATCTTTGGCTGCAATTGTTATATCAAGAACGACCGAGATGCTCTGGGAATGTTCGATGCCAAAGCTGACGACGGTTTCTTGGTTGGATACTCTACTATATCCAAAGCCTATCGTGTTTTCAACAAACGAAGGCAAACCATTGAAGAAACCATTCACGTCAACTTTGATGAATCTAATCCCTTCTCTTCTTCCTCTCCTTCTAATAATAATGTAGATCAATGGGCTAACTCTTACTTTCAGGTCCCTGAAAATGAAGCTCCTGATACTAACATCCCTGCTGCAGGAACATCATCTCCAATCCCTGGTGGATTTGAAGACATACCTGAGATTCCTTAGGATCCTCTAGTCTACTATGTTGTTCCTATATCTCAAGTTGCCCCACAACTTCTCAGGAGGACATTCCGTCACCTTCGGAATCATCTGAATCAGCTCCTCTTGTCGCTGATCCTCCTCAACTTGATGCAGTCGCTGAAGAATCATCTTCTACAGTCAGTGTTGAACCTCTTCAGACTGTCACTCAGCCACCTGCTCTAAGATGGACTAGAGATCATCCTGTTGATCAAGTCCTAGGTGATCCATCTACTGGTGTAAGAACTCGACATCAGGCTAGTAATCACTGTCTCTTTGTCTGTTTCTTATCTGAAATTGAGCCTTCTAAAATTGAAGAAGCGCTCGCTGACCCATTTTGGGTTTCAGCGATGCAAGAAGAACTCGTTGAGTTCGAAAGAAACATTGTCTGGAACTTTGTTCACAAGCCATCCAGGAAGACCATCATCGCTCTAAAATGGGTTTTCAGAAATAAACTTGATGAAAATGGCATTGTGATTCGCAATAAGGCTCGTCTTGTTGCACAAGAATATAGACAAGAAGAGGGGATAGACTATGATGAAACCTTTGCCCCTGTTGCTAGACTTGAAGCCATTAGACTCTTTCTCTCTTATGCGGCTCATATGAAACTTCAAGTGTTTCAGATGGATGTCAAGGGTGCGTCTCTCAATGGGAAACTCACTGAAGAAGTCTATGTTGCTCAACCTCCAGGCTTCACTGATCCAAAACATCCTACTCATGTTTACAAGCTAAACAAGGCTCTGTATGGATTAAAGCAGGCTCCTAGAGCCTGGTATGAAACCTTATCTACGTATCTCCTCAAAGAAGGTTTCACTCGTGGAAAGATTGACTGCACGCTGTTTGTCAAATCTTAAAAGGATCATGTTTTCCTTGCCCAAATTTATGTTGATGACATCATCTTTGGGTCCACGAAAGCCAAACTTTGCAAAAAGTTTGAAGCACTCATGCAGGCTGAATACAAGATGTCTATGATGGGTGAACTAACCTACTTCTTAGGTCTTCAGGTTAAGCAATCTGAAAGGGTATTTTCATCTCTCAAGTTAAGTATGTTCGTGAAATGCTTACTAAATTCGAGCTTACTACCTGCTCTGCTATGAAAACACCAATGGCGCCTCCTCTAAAACTCAACAGGGATTCCAAAGGAAAATCTATTAATGTTACTCTCTACAGAGGAATGATCGGATCACTGCTGTATCTTACAGCAAGCCGACCAGATATCATGTATGCTACATGTCTTTGCGCACGATATCAAGCTGATCCCAAGGAGTCCCATATGAAGGCTGTAAAGCGCATCTTCAGATATCTGAAAGGGACTCCCAACCTTGGTCTCTGGTACCCCAGGGACTCAGGGTTCGATCTAACTGCTTTCTCAGATAGTGATTTTGCAGGTTGTAAAATAGATTGAAAAAGCACCACTGGTAGCTGTCAGCTGCTTGGTGGTAAGTTGGTGAGCTGGACAAGCAAGAAACAGAATTCTGTATCCACATCAACAGCTGAAGCAAAATACGTCACAGCTGGTAGTTGTTGCACTCAAGTCCTTTGGATGCGAAATCAACTTCAGGACTATGGGTTCAAGATATCAAAGATACCTATCCACTGCGACAACACTTCAACGATTGCCATCGCCAACAATCCTGTCCTTCACTCGAAGACAAAGCACATTGAGATCCGATATCACTTTATCAGAGATCACATGATGAATGGCGATGTTGAACTTCATTTCATCCCTACTGAGTATCAACTCGCAGACCTCTTCACTAAACAGCTGGATGAGAAACGGTTCAACCAACTCATCAGTGAGCTAGGAATGCTTAACCCTGATGCCTAACGTTCAGGATCCTGCATTACTAGATTTTCTATGTACATACTCTATGTATTTTTCCAATGTACTCTATTTTTCTTAATGAAATGAATTGATCTCCCTGATCATCCTTAAGTCACTGATGATTCTATTGTCTGCTGAGACACTATATTTACTTCTTATTTCAGTGATCTCACCTACCTTAACACACTCTATGTGATAAGAAGACTTTTTCCATCTGCTGATAACCTTTCACATTCCTATGATTAAGGTTACTCATCAAACTGGACCAAGTTTGAATCAACTTATCTTCTACTAACTCTATCTAGTTGATTTGACTTTGTGACACCATACGTTACTTCCCAACATGTGTCAGGCGCGTGTCTGTTAACGAAAAGACACTTTCGGGGCGTGAATGCAAACGGTTACAAAAATTACAGCGAGTTTTAATTAACCATCATAATTACTTCTTGTAACTTGTTCCACATCCCATCGACTTCTGAGCGCCAAAATCGGACCTTCCGGTATCCTTCTCCATTATAAAATCCACTCTTGGATTACTTCTTTCCTCACTTACCATTTTTCCCTTCTATCTCACCAAGATTTGCACTACAATGAGTTCAAATCTTCTCTCCTTCTTAGAAGACCTTCTTCCTCGTCTGGTAAGTCACAAACCTTAAATTAAGGTTGTTTTCTCATCTTCTTCTTTAAAGAAAACCTCATTTTGGTTTCTCCTTCTCCAACATAAGTTTTTAAAACAATAAAAGACTCCTCTTTCCTTACTTGTTTTATACTTATGATATCTTTCTTTTTTGCAGAATATCTCCTTTGCTCAAGTTTCTGCAGCCATGCTTTATACTCTTCTGGAAAATCTCTCGGCTAGACCAAGGAAGAAGGATCCTGACTCTCAGCTACAGCACCTGGTGCTGTATCTGATGGGGAGAAATCTTACAAGATACCTTCTTCTAAAAGGGATGATCTCCTTCCCCTTCCTCTGTCACTTGCAGGATACCTTCTTCTAATAAAGAAGGTTCCTTTCTCATCTTCTATCTCCTCCAGGGTTTAAAATATAAAACCCAAGTCTCAGGGGGAGATAGGTTTTCATCTCAGGGAGAGAAACCTGCAAGTCGTCTTTTGATATGTAGGCTTTGCATCATTGCAAAGACATCCTGTTTCCCGGATGTGCACCTACTAAGGGGGAGAAACATCAGCAATCAGAATCATAACCTGATTATGATTGTTGATGTTTCGTTCATCTAACAGATCCTTTCTCTTTTAGGATCTATATTCAACTCAGGGATGAATATCTTCTGGTCATCTCTGAGTTGAATACCTTCCCTCTAGCTCAACTGCGGAGGTTATCTTCTGCTGGTTGGATGCCTCTTCCCAAGGAAGAGAAGAATTGCTAAAAAGTACATTGCAAAGCTTCGATGAAGAAGTTTTGTCAGCGGCTTTGTATGTACTCTCTGGCAAATCTCCCATTCATCTTCTGGATGGATGCCTCTTTTACTAGTCAATGAAGTTCCAGGACTGGCTGAAAAAGAGAAGACGATGAAGAAAAACCATGGATCATTTCTTGGTTAAAGAAGAACCTCTAGACTAGTTTAATCTGTGTAGACTAGTTTGATCTATGTAAATTGTTTGTTATTTCTTTCAGTGACTTGTAATCTTATTTCCTTCTGTATTGTAATTCTTACTTTGAATGAAATAAAATACAAGTGTTTCTCTATCCCTGATACCTATCACTGAAAAGGATTTCTTCTAACAGTTAAATAGAACAAGTACCTTTAACATGTTTTATTTCCTAACTGTTGATTATAGACTTAGAATGAATTCTGAGCTACTAGAAAAAGACAACCTCCCTGTTGTCTTATCATTGATATTTAGGGGAAGATTGTTGATCCAGTCTTCCTAAGACCTTATGAAATATCAATGATCCTTTTATCTTTCATCTCAGAATACTTAGCAAAATATAGATGCTTAGGGAACTACAACGAGTCTGTTCGCTGAAGGTCCATATTGCTGAGCATGGTTCATAAATGATATCAGCGATAGCTTGTCACTGACTCCTTTCAGTGACAGCAATAGCTGATAACTGCTAATGTATTATATGAAGACAAAAACAGTCATGTCACTACGAAAACCATCGGCACCATCTATTGATGTAAGTTGATGATAGAGTCAGTGATGCTAATGATCTGAAGTTGAAATCAGTGACAGCTAGCTGACTACACATACATGACGTTCAATGAAGACAAGTCACAATGCCTCCCTGACCCTTCCCAAGGATCGGCGATTCTAAGGCCTGATTAGTGACTTGTTCTTTAAGAATATTAGTTTTGTCTTCTTGTCTTATATGCACAAAAAGGATTTGGTTTGCCTTTCTGACAATAAGTACAGGAGAGATGTCTCTTTACTGTTCACTCCTTACTTGTCAACCATAAGGCCGCTATTTACCATAGACCATGACTCTACCAAGTATGGACTTTCTTTTATGGTACAATAGTACACCAAACCCCAATCTTTACATGACAAGTGTAAAGTTGGGTGCGACATGCATTTAATGCATGGGGTATAAATATGAACATAGTGTGTTCTTCAAACACTGAACCTTTGGTCCATGTTCAATACCCCTATCTTTTTTCTTTCTATCTTCTACCCTCTAATTCTTGCTTAGTGCATAAGCAATGGTTGTGTGTCTTAAAATTAAAGATTGTTTTGGATCTTGACAAAGTCTTGATCCTTTTTAACAAACAATCTACTTTAGTTTCACACAAAGGCTCCATAGGAGTCGTGAACTGAATTAAGTGGAAGAAACTGTGTTGATTGTATTCAACCCCCCCCCCTTCTACAATACAATCTATCATATTGGCCATCAATAAAGGACCAACATACTGTTATCAACCAAACCCATAATTTTCCAAAGCATATTTATCTGGATAATTAACAAAAGCTTTAGTAGCTCTTTTAACTTAATTGTTCCTTGTGGTAAGAACGATACCTGGACTTGCCTACACTATATTATTCGCGATCAGCTACACTTGCCTGTGTGTGGTAATAGAGTTTGGTGATTTTCAAAAGGGTAAAACTTTGTTCATAATTTATATATATATATATATAGAAGTAGGTTCAAACAAGAACCAAACCAATTTGCAAGAATGAAGGAACCAACAAAATCACATGTGATTTTGGCCTACACCTCGCCCACTCGCACCACCCACTTGCTTTGTCGGGAGAGTGTACTACACTCGCCAAAGGGGAATCACATCTGATTTAGTACAAAATCACATGTGATTTCCTTGGTTCCTTTGTTCTTGCAAATGTGTATGGTTCTTGTATGAACCTCCCTCTATATATATATATATAATATATATATTACTGCATCACCTAGGTATCAAGAATGGTTGGAGATAAAGTGGGCCATAAGAAAACTCAAGGCCACTACATACAAGAAGCTCATCATCACAGCTCTAGACAAACTTTTTGATCGAATGAAGCTGGTGATCAAGACTCCTCCACCATCCCTCCTTCTTCTCCTGCTGTTGATCTACCTCCTTTGGTAGATCAAGGACCCATTATCAGAAATGAGACAAGTGTGCGATTCTCAGTTGATGATATTCTTTTCGCAAAGCTTAGAGTCGATCTCACTGGTTTAAACACTGATCTACTAGGTGGAACGCCAAGGGAACCAGGAACCATCATCATGGAACCTGTGGAATCTACTTCAGCGATGGAGATGGCAACATTTTCTTTCAGCGATCTTAAGAATTTCCCAAGGCTCCATCTCAGCATCTCAATAATCTTCTGGAACATCTCTCGCTGACCTCTTGCCACTGATCAGAGGCATATCCCTGATGAAATATTATTTGTCTTATTGTCTTTAATACACGAAGAGGATGTCCATGCTTTTTCTAACATAGTACAAAAGAGACGTTCTAAACATTGTTCCCTTCGTACTTATCAGCTCACAAAGCAATTGTTTATCTTTTACCCATTATGCTTTCTTACCCATGGGTATATTAAAATGGTAAATAGTACACATGGTCCACTAGATGCACAATACGTGTAAAAGTGACCATACCATACATTTAATGCATGCAGTATAAATAGAGAATCAAGGATTGTTCTTCAAACACACCTCAGTATCTCTATCTTACTGAATCATCTTCTCTTACTTTTCTATCTTTCTCACTAGTGCATTAGTGAAAGCTTAGTGTTAACCTTAAGAGTGTTTAGATTAGGTTTACTCCTTTTCTAATTCCGCAAGATTCTTGTAAATTCAATTGGTTTTATACAAAGAATTTAAAAGTAAAACAACTTGTATCAATTGTATTCAACCCCCCCCCCTCCCCTTCTACAATTCCTTACACCTTGAAGGTTACCTTTGGGACCAACAATTTGCTTGTTTTTAATATATAACCTAATTTAACTTGCTTATTAGTATCGACTCTTTAGTAACAATACAGAATATATGCTTTTATATATAATATTATATTTGAATTAGAAATTTAACATCATAAGTCATGCCTTGAAAGCATCGTGTCTTTGTCGTGTCTTCTAAGGCTTGAGGTTTGACCTCGTCGCCACGCCACGCCACGCCGTTTAGAACCATGGTTAAGGCTATGTTGGCAAACTAGCTGATATATTAGCTGATTACTGATAAGATAGATATGAACAAATTATGTTCGACAAAAAATATCTTATAAGTATATAAAATGATCAAAAAGGACATCTTGAATAAGTAATCACTTACAAATATTTTATAAATAATTTAGACAAACATCTAATAATGTAATTAATAAATTTCTAATAAAATAATATGTCAATTAATACAACCAAGATCGTGAATAAATTAAATAATATAATATGTTGACTGAAAGAATATAAAGTTGATTATTATATATAATATAAATTTAGAGTTTGTTAATACAATTTTAGAAGAAAAAAAACACATTCGTTTATGATTTAAATAATTGTTATATATAATAAAAATAAAAAACATAATTAGTTTTATATATCCTAATAATTATTGATTTTAAAAAAACATAGTTAAAATTACATTAAATATTTTATTAAAATATTTAGCATATTTTAATTATCTATGAAAAAAATACCTTTAATATTATATAACTTACATATGTTTAAAGATTGTTATATTTATTTTTTTATATATGAACATATTAAATAATAATTTATATAACTAATAACATTTAAAAATAATTAATAATTAAATAAATATTAATAAGAAGTATAATTGGAAAAAGTTATGAAAACCTTCTCATAAGCTATTCCAACTAGCATTTCAATCAGCTAGCTAATAAGTTAACTTATGTTCATCCAAATAGGGATAATAATGGGGTGGGTATCCACTTACCTGGCCTCAACCGCGGTTTGGAGTGAAGAGCTCTTGTCCCCTACAGGTACGGGGATTAATCACCCGTCTCCGATCAATCCCCGGTGAATACCCGTATTTGTTACCAGATTACTCGATCTTCAAATTCATTACTAGTTTCAAAGTAAACCAAATTTGCTTAAAACCATCTATGAATTATTAACTCAAATTCAAGTTACACGAGTATACGGCAAGAACCGTAACTGTGGCATGGTGGTTTCTTGAATTTGTAATCTTTAAGAATCAAGAATTCAAGACTTTAAATTGTGAATTTGGAATATGTGATGGTTTCTTGAAGGAGAGGATGTCACAAACCTAATTAACAATTTATATTATATGATATGGTAGAGGTTCAAACGAGGACCTTTACTATTTGTGAGAATGCGAGAACCTTAGTCCATTTACAAAATCAACTGTGATAATGGTGGCGTTATGTGACGGTCGATAATGGTGGAGGAGGTAGCTAAGAACATTTTATCTTTGGTAATAGAAAAAACCAACCACTGATGTATTTTATAAATTTAAAGAATTAAATTCAAAATTTTAATATATATACGAGAAAAGAAGGTAACTTACCCTTTGAATAGAATGCTAGTAGATTTTAAAAGAATAAACTACAATTTTGGTTCCTACGGTTTACATGAATCTCTGAACAGTGGCGGATTCAAAAATCTTGAATAACTACAATTTTAGGCCTCAACAATATTTAAGGAAATTCGTCTTTTATATGTCTATGGATTGAGGGTTGTGAGTGAAAATATGGTCTAATTAAGGGGTCAACCCATAAATTTTTAAAGGTCAAAATGCATTACATGTAGGGGTGAGCAGGAAAAAACCGAAACCGAACCAAAATCGAAAAAACCGAAAAAACCGCACCATATCAAAACCATTGGTTTTGGTTTTTAAAATTTCAAAAACCGACTTTTTCGGTTTGGTTCGGTTTTATGATTCAAAACCAAACCGAAAAAACCGAACCGAATCGAATAAATACTTCTTTTAGTTTTACCCTAGTTATTTAGTAAATACTGGAAGATTTTGTTGAGTTCTTATTTATCTCCAGTTTTCTGATAATTTTCTTGTTTATGAGTTCGTATTTATCTCCAGTGCTCTGCTAATTTTCTTTTAGTTTTCGACGAATTACTTGAGTCCATGAATGACTTGACATCACATAGAAAACATTTATATTAAAAAATGATAAAACAAATAATAAATTGATGTCATTCTATGATGATGATAACGATTAATAATGTAAATTAGTCAATATTAAATTGAAGTCATAGTTCTATAAAACACAAACTCTATTGCGATAAACAGGAATTTTATCTTGGATTTTGATTTTTGGACAAAAAATTGAAATGCGAAAACCAAAGACCGAATAAAAAACCGAAAACCGAACCAAAAACCGAACTTAAAACCGAAAACCAAAAACCGAAAAAACCGATTAGTTTTGGTTTTGGTTTTTCTAAAAACCAAAATTTTCGGTTTGGTTTCGGTTTTACCTCAAAACCGAACCAAACCGAACCATGCACACCCCTAATTACATGTCAATAAAATATTATATTGATATCGTGAAGATCAATTTTTTTAGGGAATTTATGGGGCATTTAAGTCTTTTTATTAGTATTTCTTTATTCAAATGACCAAAATTGTAGTTTATGTGATTTATTTAATTAAAGGACCAAAATAAATAAGAAAATAAATGATAAAAAGACATAAATGTCCCTTACTTAATGGAGATGTTTAGCTGAGTTAGTGACCGTGAACCATTTTCAAAGCAAAAGGTAGGGGCGAGAATTCTTGACACTACACGAAACACGACATGAAGATAAACGAGTTTGGGTTGAGTTTTCTGACCCGTCAATCCGTTTATTTCGCGGGTCGTGTTCACGTTGGTATATGGATTCACGAGTTAACCCACCAACATATTTATCCTTTTTATATTTTTTATATAGCAAAAGTTTGTTACAATTTTTGAGTTTTACTTTTTCAATTTCAGTTTAGAGTCCAAAATTAGTATCGAATTTTATTTTTGTTGTATTTAAAGTTTTAAAGTAAATTGTATTTGACCCGTCATCCTACTTATGACTCGTCAATTCATGAACCCGTATAGTTAAACTGGTTACAAGGGTCGTGTTTGGGTTGGGGGATCACGGGTTAGGATTGACAATTTCGACACGATTAGTTAAACAAGTCGTGTCAGGTTTGAGCCTTTATGACCTGTCAACCTGTTAAGTGTATTATTGTATATAAGCCCATGGGCTTTAGGGCTTTAGGCCTTTCTCTTGTAACCTATGTATAAATAGATTAGGTTTACTTTTCTCTGTACTATAACCTTTCATTATCAATCTATAATATACGGCTTCAAAGCCTTCAGCCATCTCTCTCTCTCTCTCTCTTTAATTCTAACATGGTATCAGAGCATTAGGTTGCTCTCTGTCGATTCCGTCGTCGCTTCCGTATCGTCATCATCGCCGTCATATCGCCGCCGTCGTCGTCGCTTCCGTGAAATAGTCATCACAATCATCACCACTGATTGTGTTGTTTCTGCCACCATCACCGTCTCTACCACCGATCGTGTTACCGCCGATCGCATCACTGCCACTGCCGTCTTACTTCTTTCTGCCGGATTACTACCCTTTGTGGCAGCCGTCTTAGTTCTTTCTGCCGCACCATACTTGCTGCCTTACGAAACCCTAGATCGAACACCAGATCCATCCTTACCCAAATCTCGTTTCCCAAGTCGAGTTTCCCAAGTCAGTTTCCCAAGTCCGTTTCCCAAGTCCAGTTTCCCAAGTCCAGTTTCCCAAGTCGGTTTCGCAAGTCGGTTTCCCATGTCTAGTTTTCCAAGTCCAGTTTTTCAAGTCCAGTTTCCCAAGTCGGTTTCCCAAGTCCAGTTTCCCAAGTCCAGTTTCCCAAGTCCCGTTTCCCTAGTCCGTTTCCCAAGTCGTTTCCCAAGTTCAGTTTTCCAAGTCCAGTTTTCTAAGTCCAGTTTTCCAAGTCAGTTTTTTTTTACCTCTGTGACGATGGCATCCAATTCTAGCCACTCAAACCCAATCTCAGTTGTTTTCAATGGTAACAACTACATCTTGTGGCATCATCACATGACTATCCTTCTCAAGTCACAAGGCTTACACTCCTATGTCACTGGTACGTCTAAAGCTCCAACTCAAATTACAAATGAGAGTGCTGTTGATTTTGCCAAACGAACAAATTAGTGGGACATCAACAACGCCAAAATCTTGCGTTTCATCAACGCCTCAACCACAGCTGAGATAAATCAGCAATTTCTTGGCTACCTTACGGCTAAGAGTCTTTGGGATTTCTTGGCTAAGCGATACACATCTACTGGTTTGTCCCATCAGTACCAGCTGTGGACAACTTTTCAGAACAAACGACAGCTTCCTGATCAATCCGTGAGTTCTTATATCTCAGAGATGCAGGTTATCCATGATCATCTGAACCTTGGTGCACCTCAGATTTATGATGAGACCGCCCGCAAGTTTCAAGCTTACTTCAGTCAGCTACATCTCGTCACTATACTGATGGGCCTCACTGACAAGTTCGAAACGTTCGTGCCTCTCTTCTCCACAGGCATCCTCTACCCACTCTTGAAGATGCCATTACAGAACTGCTGAGTGAAGAGACTCGTCTTCAACTCAAGCCTCCTACACCTACTGAGACAGTCTTCTATACTCCTTCATCTGTCAAGCCAAAAGGTAAGTTTAACAATAATCCCAGTAAGCTTAATCACAATGCGAAGCCTGCAGGGAGACAGTGATAACTCCTAAATTATACATGTTTTGGTCATACTTAATTGCTAGAATTTACCCCGTTTCTCACCCATTTCTGATCTGATTACTCACATTTTGGGCTAAATCATACTTTTGTAGGTTTTGGACGCCTTGGAACGGAAAAGTACGAAAAAGGTGAAAAAGCGTGGAAATTGAGCAAAGTACAGTTATTAGTCTACATAACTTGACCGTTCCCAGTGGTAAGAACGATACATGGACATTCCTACACTATATTACTCGCGATCAGGTACGCTTGCCTGTGAATGTGGTAATTGTGGTTAAGCATTAGAGGTTAAAACTTGTTTCGCTTTTTATATATAATATTTACCGCATCAAGTTTTTGGCGCCGTTGTCGGGGAACGGTAGTTGTTAGATTTTTAATCTTTGTTAGTTTTTTTAATCGATCCTTGTGAGGGATTCCATCTCTTGCAAGTTATTTTGAACAGGTACGTTTTAATTGTTTGTTGAGTTGTCAGGATGGGAGACGATCAACCCATGTGGGGGAAGCAATCTAAAGTACAATTCACCTCGAGATCCGCAATCAAAAAGACAGATGATAAGGTGGTGGAGATCAGCAAAGGACTGATCAAAATGATCGGCACTATATCATTTGACGGAGAACCTAGCAGAGATCCATATCAACACCTCGAAGCATTCGAGGACATCTGTGATCTATTCAACACTAAGGGAGACGAGGTAAAACTTCGAATATTTTCCTTTACCTTGACAAATAAGGCAAAAGACTGGTTTAAGAGATTAACCCCAGGATCCATCACGACCTGGGAAGATTTAAAATCTGCCTTTCTTTCAAGATACTTTCCCATTTCCAAGGTTAATAAAATAAAAGCTGAAATTCGAAACTTTAAACAAGGAAAAGAAAACCTTGAGAAAGCTTGGGAAAGGTATAAGGATTTATTCTTAATACTTCCAAACCATGGTTTTGATGACGATGAGATGATGACTATTTTTTACGCTGGGTTGACTAACGATTCTCGATTAAGGTTAGACTCATCTTGTGGAGGTATTTTTCGTTATAAGTCAGCTAAAGAAGCACGTAAACTCTTGGACGATTTGGAGGCACACTATCTTGATTGGTCCACTGATGAGGAAGACGCACAGGAGGAGAGCAAACCGGCGCAGCTAAATGAGATTTCATCATCCGGTGAGCCGCCAATCAAATGCACAAAATGCGGGCATGCTCATCCAACGGAACCTGCACTTGGGAGCCAACTTCCCCTCTTTCGCGATCTGAGCCAAGTAGCGGAACAATCGAACAGCTGTTTCGTCAGTTTTCACCAGAACAAGGAAAGATGAACACGAACGTAGAACAACAAATCCAAGCGTTCATAAACTTCATTGCAGGAATACATAAGAGCACTGACCAGTTCCTCGAGAAGTCAAGGGAGCATTTACCCATGTGGAAATAGACAAACAAGCTGAAGTGTTTACCACCACGAGAGGAGGTAAGGTTGTTGTAGGACCACCTATGCCCAAAACTGATCAAATTCCTAATTTGCAAGTTGTCGAACCGGAGGACGAATTACCATCACACCCAACGAAAGAAGTCAGGGAGGAAACAGTCAGGCCAAAGGAGACTGCAACACCACATGTGCCGACACGAGTACCATATCCCGCACGGTTGCGAAAAGAAAAGAAAGAGGCCCGGTATCGTAAGTTCATTGAATTGATAAAACAAGTAGATATTAATGTGCCTCTTGTGGACTTGATTGCAGGGATGCCGAATTATGTAAAATTTCTTAAGGAGTTGGTGGCTGACAAAGCAAAAACGAGAACAGAAGAAATAGCATTTCTAAGTGCAGAATGCTCAGCCATACTTTCCGACACCCCCAAAAATGGTGATCCGGGGAGTTTTACTATCCCTTACTATTTTGGTAAAAGTGTTTCGTGTAGAGCCTTAGCAGACCTAGGAGCCAGTATAAACGTAATACCCTTATTTTTTACCAAAGACTTGGATTAAGGGATTTAAAAAGCACGCGAATGACCATACAACTAGCTGATAGATCCATAAAATACCCCATAGGAGTAGCTGAGGATGTCATAGTGCAAGTGGACAAGTTTGTTTTGAAGCGATTATGTGCAAGATAGTAATTAGGATTACCATGTCCAATGTTATAAGACACTAGTGGGTCACACTGCTACACACCCAACCCGAGACCTATTGGATTTATTGTGTGGAAATAATTAATTAAGTTTAATTATTTAAAAGAGAGAAAAGAATAAATAATAAATTGTTTATTTATTATTTATCAGTTAAAGATAATTACTTAATTAATAAGTTTAATTAATTAAAGATTATTAAATGAGAGTTATTTTTGGATTGGGATTTCTTATACTGCCATATTTATCTTTATAAATATAGGGTTAAGGCAGTAAGATAATCATCTGATTTCATTGTTACTTTCTCACCAAGAAATTCCAAACCTCTCTCTCTCGAGTCGCCGACCATACACACACACGCCGGAGTTCTTTTCGGATCAATCCTTGGCGGTCTAGCAGCCAGTCTCACGGTGGTGCAGTAGCGGTGTATCCCTCACTAGCCTCCAGAGGTTTTTGGTATCGTTAAAGGTAAACACGTAAAAACCCCTTTGATATTGTATTTGATTAAGTTACGGTTGGATCACTATCGGGATTTGTTTTTGTTATTCCGCTGCGTTATTAGTTTTAATCCGCAAATCCCAACATGTTTTCCCGCTGACTTTGTGATCTTGGACATAAAGGACGAGGTCAAAGTACCTCTGATCCTTGGCCGTCCGTTCCTCAATACGGCCAGTGCCATTATCCATGTCGCTGAAAGGGAACTTAGTCTAGGAATTGGCAAAGACCGAATCACCTTCTCCATCGATGGGACCCTAGACTGTGACGAATCTATAAATAACCTAGATAATGTAGATGATTTCACCGAACTTTTTGAAACAAAGCTTAATGATCATCTTTTTGAACCAGGTGAATCGGAAGAAAGCTTCTCCATCGAGCTAGCAAAGGATGAGGTCATGGGGGGAGAAGAAGAGGAATTCGAGGACATAAAGCAAGAAGATAAAGTTAGGGGGGAAGACCTCTTTGGAAGAACCGCCAAAATTGGAATTAAAAGACCTTCCCGAGCACCTCGAATTCCAATTTCTTGAAGGTAACAATTCTCTCCCCGTAATTATTTCTGCGTTGCTAACAGCCAATGAAAAAGAAAAGCTTAGTGCGGTTTTAAAAAAACACAAAAAGGCTTTAGCTTGGAAAATCTCGGACATTCCCGGAATAAGCCCTTCTTTTTGTACGCATAAAATTTTAATGGAAGATAATTTTAAGCCGTGTGTACAAAAACAAAGAAGGCTTAATCCGAAGATGCAAGAGGTTGTAAAAAAGGAGGTTATCAAGCTACTTGACACCGGGATCATCTACCCTATTTCTGATAGTCCGTGGGTGAGCCCTGTTCAAGTGGTTCCCGAAAAGGGAGGACTCACCGTTGTCACAAATGATAACAATGAGTTGGTTCCTACCCGTACTGTCACCGGGTGGAGATTTTGCATAGATTATAGGACGCTGAATGATGCCACTAGAAAAGACCGTTTCCCTCTACCCTTCATAGACCAAATGCTTGAGCGATTGGCGGGAAATGAGTATTATTGCTTTCTGGATGGATTTTCAGGATATTTTCAAATTCCCATTGATCCCGAGGATCAAGAGAAGACAACCTTTACTTGTCCCTTCGGAACATTTTCATATAGGCGCATGCCTTTTGGGTTGTGCAATGCACCCGCTACGTTTCAGCGATGCATGACTGTCGTTTTTCAGGATATGATAGAGGATTGTATGGAGGTCTTTATGGATGATTTTTCTGTTTTCGGTAACTCCTTTGATGCTTGTTTAAACAGCTTACACAGGGTCTTAGCAAGATGCGATGAGTCTCACTTGGTTCTCAACTGGGAGAAGTGCCACTTTATGGTAAGAGAAGGTATAGTTCTTGGGCACAAAATCTCAAAAGGTGGTTTGGAGGTGGATAAAGCCAAGATAGACACCATATCGAAGCTTCCTCCACCTACAAACATAAAAGGGGTTCGAAGTTTCTTAGGTCATGCCAGGTTTTATAAGCGATTTATTAAAGATTTTTCAAAAATAACCCGACCTCTAACAAAACTTCTTGAAAAGGATGCACCTTTCATCTTTGATGAGAGTTGCATATCTGCGATTGAAACTTTAAAACATCATCTGACAAACGCCCCTATTATGGTTCCACCTGATTGGGATCAACCTTTTGAGATTATGTGTGATGCGAGTGATTATGCCGTTGGTGGAGTTCTTGGGCAGCGTATAAACAATCATTTTCAACTGATTTGCTATGCTAGTCGAACTCTTAATGATGTCCAAGAAAACTACACCACGACCGAAAAAGAACTTCTAGCGGTCGTCTTCGCCATTGAGAAGTTTCGATCTTATCTTGTGTTGTCCAAAATCATAGTGTATACCGATCATTCTGCCCTTAAGTACCTCTTTGCTAAGCCTAGACTCATACGATGGATACTTCTGTTACAAGAGTTTGATATAGAGGTAAGAGATAAGAAAGGCGCCGAAAATTTGGCTGCTGATCATCTATCTCGCCTGGAGAATCCAGACATGGATTCCGGGGGCATAGAAGTCATTAGGGATAAATTCCCCGATGAGGACCTCAACATGATTAAGACCGTAGGAGAAGACACTATACCTTGGTATGTGGATTTCGCAAACTATCTTGCCGCTGGTGTTCTCGTTAAAGGTATGACTCATCAACAAAAAGGTAAGTTTTTCTCGGACCTAAAGCATTACTTTTGGTCCAATCCCTACTTGTTTAGGATAGGACCCGATAGGATGCCCCGTCGATGTGTCTCAGTCCTTGCTGCTTGGAACATCCTCGAAAATTGTCACAAAGGCCCCACGAGAGGCCATTTTGGGGCCAATCTCACCGCCAGGAAAGTCCTCGAATCGGGATTCTATTGGCCTACGATTTTCAAGGATGCTCATGCGCTAATAAAATCTTGTGACGCCTGTCAAAGAGCGGGTAATATCACAAAGAAAGACAAAATGCCTCAACAAAGCATCTCCATTAGCGAAGTGTTTGATGTTTGGGGAATCGATTTCATGGGACCCTTCCCCGATTCCCGAGGCAACAAATACATCCTTGTGGCAGTTGACTATGTTTCCAAATGGGCCGAAGCAAAGGCTTCGCCCACAAATCATGCTAAGGTAGTCATTAACTTCGTGAAATCTCTTGTGTGTAGGTACGGGTGTCCGAAAGCAATCATAAGCGATAGGGGAACTCACTTTGCAAATTACCTCTTGGAAAAAACCCTCAAACGGTATGGGGTACATCATCGGTTCTCAACCGCTTATCATCCGCAAGCAAACGAACAAGCAGAAAACACCAATCGGGCCTTGAAACGAATCTTGGAAAAGACAGTCGATAACAACCCAAAGATATGGTCGCAAAAGCTCGAAGACGCACTATGGGCATATCGTACGGCTTACAAGACACCAATTGGAAGCACCCCATATCGGATGCTTTACGGAAAAGCATGTCACCTACCATTCGAGTTCAAGTACAAAGCACTATGGGCGCTAAAAAACGTTCATTTGGATGACATAACAAGTGGGAGAGAGCGATTAATAAACTTGCATGAATTGGAGGAACTCAGATCTCTTGCGTATGAAAACTCGAGGATCTACAAGGAACAGCGAAAGAAATGGCACGATGCACAGCTAAAGGATGTAAAGGTGTTCAAAGAGGGAGACAAGGTACTAATGTACCAAACTCGTTTCAAATTTCCCCCAGTAAGTTAAAGTCACGGTGGATAGGTCCATCTGTTGTTTTGAAAGTTTATCCCTTGGATATGTGGATCTAATAACCGAAAGAGGACAATTCAAGGTAAATGGCCATAGACTAAAACTCTACCATAAAGATGACCCTGTTAGAAATGGCGAGGTTTGTCATCTTACTGAAAAGCCTATTACCTAGTTGTTCTCCCGAGTCAGGCTCGTGACTCGTTACAAAAACAAGCGCTTCTCGGGAGGCAACCCGTGTTTTCTTAGTTATTTTTGTTTTTGTTTGTTTTCTAATCAATTTTGCAGTATTAGTCAAAGGAAAATCGCAACCCGATCAAAGTTTGGGAAATGCATACAGAAACATCTTCGCGCACGCGAAGTATAAATTTCGCGGTGCGAAGTTGCGGAGCAAGGTAATTTCTCTTTGATGGGGTATCTTCACGATCGCTAAATGTCAAGTTTCGCGATCGTGAAGTAGCAAAAATCTGAAAATAGTGCAGTACCCTCGATTTCGCGGCGCGAGATCTTTGACTTCGCGACCCGAAGTTAAGAACAGGAGGTTTAAATTCAAATCCTAAAACCCTATTTTCAGTTTTTCTCCCCTTCCCTTCGGTTTTCCTCTACAATTCTCTTCTCACCTCACGATTCCATGGCATCAAAGGTACGTAATTTCTCTCTAATGCTTCAATTTGAAGATTCCTATAAACCGTAGATTGTTAAATTGTGGAAATACCCAAAAAGGGGGATTCTTTGGTTAAGGTTTCTTTGGTTCTTTTGAGCTGAATGTTTCTTGCTTTGATATATCTGATTGCACACACTTGAGTTATTTTAGCTTTATGATTATATGATATGGTTTAACTCAAGTGTGGGGAAGGGAAATTATAAGCATTGTTTTGAATGATACACATGGATTTTGCTTTTGTAGAGAACTTCGTCTTCTTCTCGCAACACTCGGGAACATCCATGCTTGTCCTTTGATTCAGATAACATCCCACAAAGCGAGAAGATGTCCCTGATGATTGAGCTTGGTCGCTTAAAGGAGCGAGAAATTGAAATCAGCTCGGTAGTGGATTTGAACTTTGTTGATGAGATTGGGTTTGGAGATCGGCTTTCGGACCTTTTGAGAAGGGAGTATCGCGATCAATATAGCGTTGTTCGCTTCGTAAGCAATGATTGGGAGAAAGTCCTAAAAACTCACGAGCCGATTTACTTTGAGCTCGTATTGGAGTTTTTGGCCACATTTGAGTTCGATTTGGAGGCTTTCAATGAAGACAATTTGATGGTGTGTGTGTAAAATTCCGCCTACTTGGGGAATGGCACTTCGTTACACTTCCACGATTTGGGGTTTTGCTCGGACTCTTCACAGCTGCTCAGTCAAGTTCGGACTACTTTTGTCACTACTTCCTTAACGGTGCTTGTGAGCCTAGTGCCGAATTCTCGGGTGCGGAGTTTTGGTCAACTATTGGATTGGGATCCTATCAACAGTCCAACAGCAAGGAGAGTTCTATCGTCCTACCCGAGCATCGTCTTCTCCACCGAATGTTAGTGCATTCCCTTGCCTACCGAAAGGCTATCAAGGAGAAGGTCTCGGAGGGTGATCTTTGGCTTCTTTCACGGTTAGTCGATCGAGATGCGATCACAAATCTTGCTTTTGTAATGGCAAAAATGTTCTTAAACACCACCGAGGTGCACGATAAGGCCGGAACGGGTCTTTATGGAGGACATTTTATCACGGTCATAGCGGAGAAGTTGGGAGCCCTTAGGCCGGAGGTTCATGCGACCCTCACCAAGTTATCTCCTTTGGGATTCTCGATAAGGTCCTTTTTCGTTCGATGAAGCTACTAGCACCGGGGACCCAAAATGGCACCTTCGTTTGGATTGGGGATATCGCCTCCCACGAGGGACCGATCGGTATGGCTACTTCACCACCTCAACCAACCTACCCGGGGCAATCGAGCCATCCGCCACCGTCAAGTCAACAAAGTCAACAAAGCGGGTCTAGTGAACCGCAAGGATCGGGGTCTATTCGCGAAGCTATCCAAGAATTATCGGAGCAGCTAGGCAATGAACATCATGACATCATGGAGCGAATAGACTGGCTATCATATGACATGTACGGTGTTCGCCGGGAATTGTCGTGGGTCACCGCGTCAATGAACGAGTATTTCGAGAGCGTGGGACATGCTCCCTCGGCTCCTCTCGCTCCTCATCCTCTATGGCGTGATGGTGACAACGCTCCAGCTGGTTACTCATCTTATGATGAATGGGCCTTCGAAAACCGTAACTGATCGGTTTTATTTGATTCGATTGGGCTGTACTATACTTTGAACTTTAAACTGCGTGGTTTGCTTGTTAGACTTCTTTTATTTTGTTTGGATTGCTTAGGATAATTTTAATTGTTTGCTTTAGTATGTTTTATTTTTATTTTGTTCTTTTTACTTTTTCTTTTTCTTTTTGGTAATAGATACAGCAGTTTATGATCTTGCACCGCGCACGATTCCGGAATACTCTCTTTCAGATCAGATCAAGTCACATAACCCGGGAAGTTTCTCTTTTTCCCAATTACTCCTTACCTGTTTTAATTGTTGCATTGAGGACACTGCAAATTTTAAGTGTGGGGAGGGGGTTATGTAGACTTAACTGTTTAAATGGGTTCACTTTTTGCTTTTTGAATTGTCGTTTTTCAAATTTTTGAAAGCTTTGAGACTTGTCCCCAATTTTTTTCGAAATCTGAGATTGTTTTTGGAACTTAGTTGCTTGCGTAGGAGAACACTAATGAGATTATTTGAGTAAAAGGATATCTTGGAATACCAATTACCATGCGTGCCTCACCCTATTCCTTTGAGAGTTTGAGCCTAATTGTTTATTCATTTCGTGAGGAATACCGACTTTGACCCAAGGTAGAACTTGTCATTTTGAATGCTTGTCGAGACCACATAAGAGAAGTATTTATCACCATTGCACTGATAGAGGCCTTCGTTTCAAACCCTTTTAGCCTTCATTAGATAACCTCAACATAAGGTTATTTAATTTGCCTAACCGAAATTTTGAAAGTGTTTAACTTTAACACTTTAATCCTTGAAACCATTTTGAGCCTTAGCCTCTCATTTCTTTACCCATATCACCATATATCCCTTTTAGCCTATCTTTTTATCTATCTTTTGGCCGTGACTTAAATTTGAGAACTTGAGATGTTGTGATCCATATTTTTCATATCTGACAAATAAAGAGGGATTGATTTTGAGCAAAAAGAAAAGAAAAGAAAGTGATGACTCAAAAGAAAAGAAAGAAAGAAACATCAAAAGAAAGAAAAGAGTCAAAGAAAAGAAAAATGATCAAAAGAAAAGAAATCGAGCCACAAATAAGCAATATGTTTAGGCCAATGCTAAGAGAAAAAGAAAGAAAAAAGCTCATCCCAAAAAAGTGCATAATTCCAAAAGTTTGGATCATTACTAATTGAGTTTCTCGAGTTTTTGTCACATTCCTAGTCACTTATATATATCCTTTATCCTACCCTTTACCTTTAGCCTAACATTACAACCCTTAAGTCCTCTTGACGGTTGACAACTTCTCAGTGGTGGAGATTAGATCTGGTGACAAGCTTATGCATGCGGGGATTGGTTGAGTATTGGTGTGATCACTTCTCATACATACACTTTTACCCCCTAGAGATACACTTTAAATTATCATTCATGCTTTGTGAGGGTAAAAGGTTGATCTTGGTGTTCGATTGCTTGATATATCTTGTTCTTGTGTTCGACTGTGTGAGTATTCTTTGTTCTCTTAGATGATCTTGGGTGGAGATAATTTTGGCGTTATTTTTCTTATTTTTCAGTCTTTTGATTGAGGACAATCAAAGCTTAAGTGTGGGGATTTTGATAACTCCAAAATTATACATGTTTTGGTCATACTTAATTGCGAGAATTTACCCCATTTCTCACACATTTCTGATCTGATTACTCACATTTTGGGCTAAATCATACTTTTGTAGGTTTTGGAGGCCTTGGAACGGAAAAGTACGAAAAAAGGCGAAAAAAGTGTGGAAATTGAGCAAAGTCAACTCAGAGGCTTCTTTGCGTCCGCGAGTTTTCAAGTCTCGCGCCGCGAAGAGAGCTACTTCTAAAAGATTCATGCTTTTCACTGACTTCGCGTCGACTTTGGAGATTTCCGCGCCGCGAAGTAGGCAAAAACCCTCGATGGAAGATTCCAGAACTTGCTTAAAAAGGAAATATAGGGTTGTTTAAGTGCCTCACGCCGCGAAGCTGCCGCCTCGCGATCGCGAAACGAGCCTACGGAAGCCTTTTAAATATCAGCCTCCTCCTTCAGTTCAGAATCATCCAGCAATTAAATCTTTCATATTTTCTTAGTTTGATAGTCTGTAGTCTGTGAGAGAGAGAGTGTTGTGCCGATACGAGTGATTCGATCTTACTCGAAGTTTGTTCTCCGGTTCTCGATCATCTGTTGCTGTACGGTCGGTATAATGTCTGTTTTATAGTCTTATTGTTGTTTTTAATATGTCTAGTGAGTAGTACTATTTGGTAGTGCTTATTGTGGTAGATGAACCTTGTGGATGATAGTTTTATGAATTAATTGATTATTGGTTTGTTATTGGTTTATTGAATGTAAATTTATGGTTCCAGTTTTTTTTCATTGTATGGATATTTGAACTCGTTGGTTGGGTGTATCTGTTTGACCAGAATAGATAGACTCCGTTAGGATAATCAACCTTTATTGACCTTCACTTCGGTAACGCGGAGAGTTGTGTTAGGTGGTTAGCTCGGATCGAGAGCAACTAGATAGTAGAGTTTCATGCAATAGTGATAGAATTGGGTGACTTTTACTAGACTGCCTGACAACCAGTCCATGTATTAGGGCCAGGAAGACCAACCTGATTTACAATCATAATCATCGCATGTTAGGGTGTCCTTGACTTAAATTCCTACAATAACCAATTCAACCATACCTTTGGCAAAGTTAAATCATCCACTTGGGAGTCGTTATTAACATGATAAGTACTATTGTTTTCTCTTATAAAGTTTAAATCGTCTTCTTTTTGCTTTCTAGTTAATTAGTTATTTATTTATTTTTCTTTTAGTTAATTAAATCATTTTCCTAAAAACCCCCCATCATTCTAGATTAATTAAACTAGTTAGGATTATTGGTCTACATAACTTGACCGTTCCCAGTGGTAAGAACGATACCTGGACTTTCCTACACTATATTACTCGCGATCAGGTACGCTTGCCTGTGAATGTGGTAATTGTGGTTAGGTATTAGAGGTTAAAACTTGTTTCGCTTTTTATATATAATATTTACCGCATCAGACAGAATGCAAATGAATGGAAGCCCAATTCCAATCAGTGTAATTGTTGTCACTCCACATCTCACCATCTCTTGGGTTGCCCCATTCGTCAATGTCGTTATTGTGGAATTACGCATCCACGCCATTACCTATCTGATTGTCCTCAGAATCCAAATCCGAAGCCAAGAAGTTATCAAAACCAATCCGTTGCCAGGTCAGTCACTTCGAGTGACCCCTTGACTGTACCCGTTGCAGGATCGGTATCTTCATCCCCAGACCTGATGGATCTCATGCATAGAAATCAGGAGCTTATGGAACAACTCATGACAGGTTCTCTGGGTGTGAACTCTCCATATTCTTCGACATCAGGTACTATGTGGGTATTTGATTCTGGCTATTTTAACCACATGACACCTGTCCTGATGGTTTTCTCACTAAGCAACCATATCCGTTGTCCTCCGTTGGAACAGCAGATCTTTCTCCTTTACCTGACTTATTTAGTGGAAACTTTTCCACTGATATTGTTCAATTACCCGAGGTTTTACATGTGCCACGGCTAGCCGTGGGTCTAGTCTCGCTTACTAAACTTCAGGAACTCGGTCTACTAATTTTGTTTCATCCATCTGGTTGTCTTGTGCAGGATCCAAATGTTAGGGATTATGTGCAGAATTGACAAACCAAGTGATTACACATCCAATGTTGCAAGACACTTGAGGGTCACACATGTGAGGACCTATAAATCGAATAAGTTAAATGAAACCCGGAAATGGGAAGTTAGGATTTATAATAGTGAATTATAAATCAGTTGGGTAATTTCAGTCAGAAATCCCAAAGTTGGAGGGTTATTAATTAATTAGAACATTATATATTTATTAGATAAAATAAATATATAATAGTTAATTAATAAGTAATATATATATTAGATAAATATATATATATATAATTATCATAGGCAAATTCTTTTCCAGTAATTAAAGAGGAAAAGATTTGAGATAATTATAATATGGAAACTGGATTCTATTCAAACTGTGTTTTTCCTCCATATAAATAAGGCTTATGGGTTATGGAAAAGTTAAGCTTTCAATCAACTAAAAATCCAGTTCCAGTTTCCTCTCTCCCTCTCTCTCTTCCCCAAATCGGCGCCGCCACCGCCCTCCTTCCGGTCAAATTCCAGTTTTTGGTTTTTCAGCTTTCGGGTTTCAGTTCTACTAGAGGAACATTCATTGGTCGATCACCGGTGGACTAAATCTCAAGCAATCCAGGTAACTGATCTAAAACTGTTAGAATTAATTGAACTAGAAACGATTAAAGATCAATAAGTGTTTAAGGGTTTTTGCTTTATCGCTTCCGCTTGATAAGATCAAATCAGTGTGTTTTTTATCGTATGGGTTTTATCAGTTTGATTGTTAAACCTATGAGATTTATCAAACCATTGAGGTTCGTTAGACCTCGAGTCAGTTTGATCCGAGGATACCCATAAAAACCCAACACCAAAGACCAAGCAGATACTTGGTGTAGGCCGTAGAGTTGGACGGGTGCTTGAAGTCGTCTACATACGTCTTCCCTTATAATCATCCACCATTGCTGCTACTGTGTCTAGTATAGCTTCTTTTGATCTATGGCATGCTCGTCTTGGTCACCTATCTCCTAATAGAATAAAAGTGTTAGCTAGTTCAGGGTCGCTAGGAAACGTTTCATCTGAAAGTGTTTCTTGTCTATCTTGTAAACTTGGCAAACACCAAGCCCTTCCTTTTGACAATAATGAATTTACTTCTATTTTACCTTTTGATCTTATTCATTCTGATGTGTGGGGTCCAGCACCACATCCATCCATGGGTGGTGCTCGGTACTTTGTTATTTTTATGGATGATCACACACGTTTCACTTGGATATATCTTATGAAGCATCATTTTGAGTTACCCCATATATATATCACTTTTGCTCGTATGGTCCTCACTCAGTTCTCCAAACCTATTAAGATTCTTCGAGCAGATAATGCTATGGAGTACAAAGAATCCTCTCTCCTCTCGTTTCTTCAATCTCAGGGTACTCTCTCTCAGTACTCTTGTCCTGGTACATCTCCTCAAAATTATCGTGCTGAACGAAAGCATAGACACATTCTTGACACTGTTCGAACACTCCTGATCTCAGCCAAATGCCCCAAAAGATTTTGGGGTGAGGCTGCCTTCACAGCTGTCTATACCATCAACAGACATCCAACACCTATACTCAATAACAAGTCTCCTTATGAAGTTTTATATGGAGTCTCTCCTACTTATGAACTTCTCAAAGTATGGGGGTGTGCATGCTTCGTTCAATTACAATCTCATGAATACAATAAACTTGAGCCTCGTGGCTGTTTGTGTTGTTTTCTTGGGTATGGTATTGAACACAAAGGCTATCGTTGTTGGGATCCTATCTCAAAGCGTTTACGTATCTCTCGTCATGTTACCTTCTCGGAACATGTTCCCTTCTTCAACATGCCAAACTCAGATTCCAATCCATCCCCTACTCCTTTCTTCACTGACTCATCGATATCTGTAGATGTACCATTTACTGTCCCTACTACTATCGTTCCTACTTCAGTAACCTCCTCTGAACCTATTCCTATACCTCATCCGACTGCATCACCCGCACCATCTCAAAATCCTACATCTGAGACATCTGTGGAATGTACGACGTTCAGACCGGGTAAGACAGGTTCCTTCTCACCTTCGTGATTATCACTGTTATGCCACACTTTTATCCAATCATGAACCGACTTCCTACACGGAAGCTGCTTCTAGTTCATACTGGCAGGCAGCTATGCAGGAGGAACTTCAAGCTCTTGATAAAGCTCAGACTTGGGACTCTGTTCCTCTCCCCCTGGTAAGAAGCCGATTGGCTCTAAGTGGGTATTCAAAATCAAGACCAAGTCTGATGGCTCCATTGATCGGTACAAAGCTCGTCTAGTGGCAAAGGGCTTCAATCAAGAATACGGCATTGATTATGAAGAGACATTTGCACCTATTGCTCGTGTCAGATCTGTTTGCAGCCTTCTAGCTATTGCAGCTAACAAAAGATGGCCACTATTTCAGATGGATGTTAAGAATGCCTTTCTGAATGGTGATCTATCTGAAGAAGTCTATATGACTTGTCTCTCTTCCTACAGGGCACGTTTGTCAGCTTCAAAAAGCTCTTTATGGTCTCAAACAAGCTCCTCGAGCTTGGTTTGAGAAATTCAGCACCACGGTCCTCTCCTTGGGTTTCTCTGCGAGTAACTATGATTCTGGGTTGTTTACTCGTACCACTGATGCTAGCACGATTCTACTTCTTCTTTATGTGGATGATATGATCATTACTGGCAGTGACTCTGCAGGCATCACACTTCTCAAACAATCTCTTAGTGCCAGTTTTGAGATGAAGGACCTTGGTAAACTACATTATTTTCTTGGTCTTGAAGTCTTATCTGACTCTAGAGGCACTTACCTTTGTCAGGCCAAGTATACATCTGATCTTCTTTCTCGCGCCGGTATTACTGATCAAAAGGTGGTCTCTACACCTTTGGAGCCGAATCTTCACTTGACACCAAATGCAGGTCCTCCACTGAAGGATCCAATGTTATATCACCAGTTGGTCGGGTCTCTTGTTTATCTCACAGTTACTCGACCTGATATTGCCTATGCTGTTCACATTGTCAGCCAATTTATGTCTACACCGTGCTCAGATCACTATGCTGCTGTTCTACGCATTTTAAGGTACCTGAAGGGGACTATGTTTCATGGCTTATATTTTTCCTCCACGTCTTCCTTAATTCTACGAGGATTTTCTGATGCGGATTGGGACAGTGATATGACTGATCGCCGTTCCACTACGGGTTTCTGCTTCTTCCTTGGTGACTCTCTCATTTCCTGGTGTAGCAAGAAGCAGTCCCCTACTGCTCGTTCTAGTACTGAAGCTGAGTATCGTGCTCTAGCTGACACCTCTCAAGAGCTCATCTGGCTCCGCTGGCTTCTTTCCGACATGGGTGCTCCTCAACTTTCACCAACTTTGCTCTGGTGTGACAACACCAGTGCTATTCAGATCGCTCACAATGATGTTTTTCATGAGCGCACAAAGCATATTGAGATTGACTGCCACTTTGTTCGTCAACATGTTGTGCGCAAGACAATTCAACTCCAATCTATCTCCACAGATGATCAACCAGCTGATATCTTCACCAAAGCTCACCTTCCAGGACGTTTTCGGGAGCTTGTTTCCAAACTCAATCTGGGTCATTCTTCCTCTGATTAAGTTTGAGGGGGGTGTTAAGTGTATTATTGTGTATAAGCCCATGGGCTTTAGGGCTTTAGGCCTTTCCCTTGTAACCTATGTATAAATAGATTAGGTTTACTTTTCTCTGTACTGTAACCTTTCATTATCAATCTATAATATACGGCTTCAAAGCCTTCAACCATCTCTCTCTCTCTCTCTCTCTCTCTCTCTCTATCTCTCTCTTTAATTCTAACACAACCAAAAAACAACACGATTGTCACTCCTAACAAAAAGTAAACAATAGTTATTGAAGCCTAGAGATCATTTTTAGAGATAAGAGACGGATTTACGTTGAACCTTTGCGGGTCAATTGACCCCATAAATTCCACACACAAAAATTGATCTTCATGATATCAATATAATATTTTATTAACATGTAATGCACTTTGACGAGTTTGACCTTCAAAAATTATGAGTTGACCCCTCAATTATACCATATTTTCACTCACAACCCTCAATCCATAGACATATAAAAGACGAATTTCCTTAAATATTGTTGAGGCCTAAAAAATATTTATTATTTTATTTTATTTTATTTTAATATTATGTTATATATAATTTACCACATATTAATCTATTACATATATCAACCATTTTGGTAAAAGATTTAATTAGTAACTCGGTATTGGTTATTGTTTAATATAGATGGTTGGTTCCGATGAGAAATATCAAAGTTGATGAGGTGTAACTATCGACTCTTAGATGAGTAATGGACGAATATTAGGATGAGATGCACCTGATTAATTCTCTCTTAAGCCGCAATTTATGAAAGACATTTGATTAAAAATGATGAACGATGTTAAAAGTATTCTCAAACTTCTCATCATGATCTCATGCCTATAAATATATTCTCTTGATTTTCACTAGATATAATGAAAAGATTTTGAAAATTAAAAATGACAATATTAAAAAACCAATAGTGGTGGACTGGTGGAGATTTATGTAAACCGTAGGAACCAAAATTGTAGTTTATTCTTTTAAAATTTACTAGCATTCTACTCAAAGGGTAAGTTACCTTCTTTTTCTCGTATTTATATTTAATTTTTTATTTTAATTCTTTAAATTTATAAAATACATCAGTGGTTGGTTTTTTCTATTTCCAAAGATAAAATGTTCTTAGCTATCTTTTCAACCAAAGATAAAATGTTCATACAAGAATAATACCTTTTTGTAATAACAAAGAATTAATATTAATACAAATTGATGTGGACCCATGTGAGTCTCACACCTTAAGAAATCATATATGATTCACCAGTGAATCATATATGAATTTTTAAGGTGTGGGACCCAAATGGGCCCACATCATTGTGATTATAAAGAGTTCATTTGTTCTTATAAAATGTAATTGTTTTTATTTGAACCTACTTACATTTATATATATATATATATATGTTCAAAGAATTAGGTTCAAACAAGAACAAAACCAATTTGCAAGAATGAATGAACCATGTAAATCACAGGTGATTTTTTTTTTTTGAACAACAACATGATATTACCAAAAACCAACCTTACAACCAACCAGTCCACCACACAAACAAGGAAACAGAACAAAACAGAGAGCCATGAACAACAGCAGCCAAAAACAGAGAGAAGACCAAGAAAAACTACAACCAAAAAACAAAACGCAGCAGCCACCGAGAGCCTTTTACGAGCAGTAAAAACCCCCACAAGTGCAGCGACTGAACCCCACCACTACCAGAACCTCACGCAGCCGAAGAAACAACGCCTCTAGCACAAAAACTCCACCGGTAGCAAGGCCGAACTGTCCCACAACGAAACCAAGCAAAGCCTTCAAGAAGATCGAACCGTTGGTTCCGATAACCAGCTTTTCCAGTCCAACGCAATTTCCACATCTCGCCTTGATACCCACTCAAAAGTCATAAGTTGGAACTTAAAGAAATTGTCTTCTAACAGCCCAGTTTTCTGGCCGAATACGAGTTTATTCCGGCTCGACCAAACGAAGTATAAGAAACAACTAGCCATCGCTACCCACCGAATGCTACTTACCCTGCACAAACCCGACTGATTTCCTTTATCAATCAAGTCTTCCAACGAGTTACACCCACTAATGTCGAGATTCCACCATTTCCCAACTAATCTCCAAAGAGAATTTACTTCCCTGCATTCAAAAAGTGCGTGCAGTACCGTTTCCACCTCGTCGCCGCATCTAGGACATAGTGTAGAATGAAGATCGATCCCTCTTTTATCAAGCTCCTCCCTTACCGGTAGCCTTCCTAATTTTGCTCTCCATAAAAACACACACACTTTCTTCGGAATAGCTTTGATCCATAATGTTGGATTGACGGATGAACGGATCGCAACTCCCTTATCTTCCACCAAACGTCTTATCTCCCTAACCGAGAATCCTCCAATCGGGTCAAGCGTCCATGATGTACCACTACTCTCCCCTCGTTTTGGACCTACGCCTTCTAACAACCTCCTTAACTCTAACAATTCACCACATTCTCTTCCTCTTGGTTCACGTCTCCACTTCAACTTCCACCTCCAATCATCCCCTACGAACTCACCTCTATCCGCTATCGACACCTCTTTATCAACCTCTAATTGGTAGAGTCTACCAAATTGATCTCTAAGACTTCCTTCCTCCAACCAATTATCCTCCCATAGTTTTACCCCCGACCCATTCCCTACAAGTTTCCGAAAAGAGTTGGAAAAAGGAACACCCTCTTTATCTATCTCCAAACCCGCCTTCACAATACAACACCACACGGAACTTTTGGCTCCCTCCCTACCACTTAGACCATCACTTGCCAATCGACCATCGTTACCGTAAAGGCTTTTAATCACCTTTACCCACAACGCCTCTCCCTCCTCATGAAATCTCCACCACCACTTACCAAGAAGACCTAGATTCATCTCGTTTAGACCCCCCATGTTTAGACCCCCTTTTTGAAAAGACTCGATTACTTTCGACCACTTTACCCAATGACAACCTCTCTTGACGACCTCACCCTCACTCGGACTCACCCCCCCCCCCCCAAAAAAAAAAAAATCCCGACGAACTCTCTCTAAGGACTTTACAACACTCACCGGGGCACGAAATAAGGAAAAATAGTATAGTAAAATACTTCCAAGAACCGACCGAGTCAAGGTCCAACGACCTCCGAAGGAAATCAATTTGGCTTTCCAATTTGCTAGCTTACTCTTTGTCTTTTCTATCACCGGTTGCCAATGTTTACTAATTTTCATCGAAGCTCCCACCGGAAGACCAAGATAGAGAAGAGGAAGACATCCGCTACCACAACCTACTTTTGAAGCCCAACTTTGAATTTCCTCTTCCGGAATACCAATACCATAAAGTTTGCTTTTGCGTAGATTGACTTTTAGTCCCGACACCGCACGAAAACATTCCAGAATTTTTAACAAATTCACAAGATTACCGGAATCCCAAGAGCCGAAGAATATGATGTCGTTCGCGTATTGGAGGTGAGAGATCAAAGTGTTATCCCTTCCAATGTTTACTCCTTTGAACAACCCTTTACTTTTCGCCTCCTCCACCATGATATGAAGGCATTCCGCTACAATAAGGAAAAGGAAAGGAGCAAGCGGATCACCTTGCCTAAGACCCCTTTCCATCGGAAATTCGTTAGTCGGGGACCCGTTGAGTAAGACCGAAATTCTTGAGGACCTAAGGCAAGTGCTTATCCAATTCCTCCATTTCACCCCAAAACCCATTTGCTCCAAACCTTCAAGTAAGAAAGACCACTCTACCGAATCATAAGCTTTCTCAAAATCCACTTTAAAGATAAAGCTTTTTTTCTTGCCTTTCTTGAGAAAACCGACCGCCTCATTAGCAATTAGAACACCGTCGAGGATTGACCTTCCTTTGATGAAAGCGCTTTGAACATCACTTATCAAGCTTCCGATAACCAACTTCAATCTAGAGGCCAAAACCTTTGAAATTATCTTATAAATAATTCCAATTAGGCTTATCGGCCTAAAGTCATCTAAGCCCCACGGAGATTTCACCTTTGGGATAAGAGAAAGGAACGACGCATTGCAACCGACACTAAAGTCCTCTTTTTCCCAAAGCCAGTCAAAAACGCCAAGGAGATCGGATTTTAATAAGCCCCAAAATTTCTTTAAGAAACCCATCGTAAAGCCATCCGGTCCCGGAGATTTATTGTTCCCACAATCATTAATTGCCTTCCACACCTCTTCCTCCGTGAATTTACCTTCTAAAGATTCGGCATCCTCAACCGAGAGACGCTTGAGTCTATGCATTGCGAGTTTGGCCATCGGCTCTTTACGGGCGCGAAACTTTCGGCTAAAGAAATCAACAACAAACTTCTTTAGAGTATCCGGATCTTCCGACCATTCCGAATTAATGTTTAGGCCAAGTATTGCATTCTTTCGGTCACGAGCTTTACTTGCAAGGTGGAAAAATTTGGAGTTCTCGTCCCCTTCTTTGATCCATTTAACCTTCGCCTTTTGCCGAGCTATCTCCAATTTTTTGTCTTCAAGATTTAACCATTTCCTTCTAGCCTCCACCCACTTACTTCTATCATCTTCCGTGAAAAGGCCATCACGACCAACCCGATGTTCCCAATTCAACACCTCCTCTTTTGCCGATCACAGGTGATTTTGTACTACGCTTGCCCACTTGCACCGACCCACGCGCCTTGTCGGCAAGTGCACTACACTCGCTTTTTCTTGTTTAGGACAAAATCACATGTGATTTACATGGTTTCTTTGTTCTTGCAAATTGGATTGTTCTTGTATGAACCTCCCTCCATGTTCAAAATAGCGAAGTGAACTCCACCACTCATTCGGTCAATAAAGGCAGCATTGACCGGGTCCTCCTCCTATAATTGTCTCCACCCTCCATGAATCGCATCAATCCTCCGTGATCGCGTTCACCGTAATCGGTAAAAACCATCTTTATTAACCGGATGAATGGTGAAGATCAATTTTTTAGTTCTCCTTTTTTTAACACTTCTCGTTTGAACCAGACGTCGCATGGTAAGGTTTTAAAATAAAATAATATTTGTTTGAAGAAAGTAACCAAAATAACCTACAACACATGTTATAATTCCTTACAAAAATAATGATAAAAGCTTTTTTTCTTTCCATCCAACAGGCAAAAACAAACTACTTCTATTCCTTTGGTACGGGGACCACTTGCAAAATAAACAAGAATAATTGAATAGAGTGTGGGCCCCAACAAGGACGGGTGGGACCCACTGGTTTACTGGCGGCGCTGTCTACCACTCACTCTGTGTGATCGCCACGTGTCCCCTTGGTCCCCTCCTTTTTCATGATTCCATTGATATGACTACGTCGTATGAAAATATGGTACAAAGT